>VXAZ01007367.1:208945-540366 GCA_013399875.1 Gymnorhina tibicen
TCCTGCCTCCCCAGCTGCCCAGCCCCCCCCCGCCTCCCCGCCGCCGGCGCTGCCCGGGGTGCGGAGCGAGCCGCGGCGCCCTGGACGGCTCCGGAGAGGAGCGCACCAACCTGCGGGGAAGCGCCCGTCCGACTGCTGCCAAGGAACATTTCCTGGAGCTGATACCTCCCTGCCCGACCCCCACCCCCTGCCCTCCCCTCTCCACCCCACTCGAAATAAGTTTCCTCCCCGCTCTCCTGCCTGGCTGCAGGCACCGGCCCCGCCACGCCTCGAGGGGCCGGCGGGCCTTCCCGGGTCCGGGGTGCACGGCCCGGCCTGGCCGCTCCGGCTCTGCTGCGCTTCCTGACTTTTTTTCCTTCTTTTCTTAGAAATCCAAAAAGAAGAAAAAGGGGGAAAAAAAGGTAGAGGGTGGTGCCCCACCACAGCGTCTCTCCCAGTAATGAAACCGGCTGGAAATCAGGTCCCCCTTCCAGGAGAAGCCCAGGCCGGGAGGTTTTGGGAAAAGCCGGTCCCCTGCCCGGGGCGGGCCCCGGAGGGGATGCTCTCCCCCGCGCTGCGCATCGCCCTGGGCGACTCGCTCCCGCTGCTCCGGAGTGTTTAAGGAAAATGAGTGCTGGGAGGAGGAAAACAAAAAAGAAATAACAAAAAAAAATCCCAAAACCAAAGCCGGAGAGCTGCCCTAGAGGGCTCGTCGCCAGTGATCCGTGGCGCCGAGCGGGGCTCGGTCCTCTCCGGGTGCCGGTTCCGCGGGGCCGCAGGGGGAGGCGGCCCCAGGGAAGCGGAGCTCCGGCTCCGCCAAACCGCATCGGTTTCGGGGAGGGGAAACTAGCGGAGGAACGATCCCGCCCGGCCGAGGAAGATGAAACTTGGAGCCTTCCCGAGCCCCGGCGTTTTCCCGTCTTGCCCGGCTCTCCCTTCCCTCCTGCTTGGAGGTTTCGCTGTTTTTCGGGGAGTTTCACGGCCACGCAGGTCGGCGCGGTCCGCAGCGGGGCTGGGGCCGCGTACCTGCCGCTGCCGGAGCAGCCTGGACAGGGGGCTGCGGCTTTCCCGGCACGGGGGAGGGCTGAGTCCCCCGTCTCCGGCCGGCGAGCAGGGAAACGGCCGCAGAGCTGCGAGGGACCCGCTATGGGATTGTGGAGGATGGGAGGCTTTTAGGGGCCTCACCTCCTGTGTTCACCGCTGACCTTGGCACCAGGGGCAGATGCGCTCCCAGCCTCTCTGTGGGGCATCCTCGTCACCAAGTGATGCAGGGACCGAGGTTGTGTCATCTGGGAATTCGTAGGAAGGAGAGAGGCCATGGGTTAGCACAGGCAGCTCACCACCCTGCCAGAATCCCATGGGAGAAGGAGATACGGTCCTGGGACAGCCCTACTGTATCCCACTATAACTACACCGGGAGCTCAGGCATGAAAGCCTTGGTACCATCACACGGGTCAGTGTGAAACAGCTCTGACCACTCACATCCAGGAAGGCTGGACTGCAGCAGGGAGGCACTGGGCTCTGACACGTTTGTCTTTGGCTCTCCTGAAGGTCTCTGAACAGCTCCAGCCAAGTGTCTGAGAAGCCAGATCCACTGGATCCCCCTTGCCAAGACACCAGCCCAGCAAGGACTGCAGCATGAGCAGGAGCTCCAAGCACTGCATGCTGCTCATCCTGCCCGTGCAAACCAGCCCAGCTTCCCCACCATGTCCATCCTACCCACAGAGCTGGGCAGGGCGGATTTTCCTTACACAGCCAGGGTGTGGCAGCCCCATGGGGTGGGAATACCATCCACTAACACTGCTAAAAACTGTGTCCCTGTGCAGGGCACTTCACTTACAGATTCAGACCACTCACCCGATTCGCTCTGCTCAGAGGTGCAGGAGCAGCTGGGAGGGAAATCATTCCTTCCTGGATGTTGCCACCCTATGTTGTTCCTCCTCCTCCTCTTCTCCATACGAGAAGGGTCTGGAGAGTGTCTTAACTTGCAGCTCTCGTGCACAATTCCCAGCTTGGTCTATGAAGATCAGGTTTGGGGGCTGAGTCAAGTGTGTAACACCCGGGAGGCTGCAGCAGGGTGTTGCTGCTCATGATTTATACATCCACCAGCTCCCACAGAGGTCAGAGGTACTGGAGCCCACCTGGCCTTGTGCAAAGGATGGTCACCAGATGAACCAGTAAAATATGTAAGAAATACACTCCAAACCCCCTCACTCCCAAAGCACACCTTCACCACAGGCAGTGGCCCTACAAAACATGGGGGAGTATTTCAGGCAGCTCACTACAGCCTCTGAGGACTAGCTTCCATTATTAGTTCACTCAGAGCTGAACTAGGTGCAGAAGCCCACAGCATCAGCAGCCGAAGAGAATTAAACCAGAGGAAAAGTAACCCTAACCCTTCCTTCCCCTTCTAGCTGTAGGATCTGCAGGCAGCCAGGTGTTGCAAAAACTGGATGGTGTTGGAGAACTGCATTAAACAGAAGCTGCCAACTGAATTAACAAGGCCACAACATTGGCAGAGGGGCTGCACATCTTCCCCAGCCGTCTCCCTGCTGGGGCTGCCCAGCTGTCATGTTTTGTGCAGGTCCCCACTGCTCACTGCTGGAAGGGGATCAGCAGTACTCAGCTCCCAGGTAGCACAGCCACAGCAATTGCCACGGCTCCAGACAACAGCAGCCAGATCCTTCCTCCAGCATCACCTTAACTCTGCCCAGCCAAGCAGATGCAGAACCACACTGGAGCAGGCAGGGCTGGCCCCAGAAGCAGGCACACAGGAGACCAAGGAAGAAGATGGCTATGAGCCACCTCCCTTGGGACAGGAGTCACTGGGCCAGCACCATCCAGGTGCCTCTAATGCCTGAAGTCAACTTGACCCAGAAGACAAAGCCTTGCCCAGCACCAAAAACATCCCTCGATACCACTCACCCCTGGAAGGACCACACCTCCCTCTCCTTCTGCCACCCTCACAGCCCTTCAGAGGCATCAGCTGCTGCACAGCCAGCTGGGCTGGCCAGCCTGGCAGAGAGGCAAGCCAGAGACCAGCCCACAGCCACTGTCAGATGCCCCAGGGTGATAAAATCCTCTCCTTTTACCACTGAAATCCCCCAGACCAAGCCTGTCTCGGGTAGAGTTAATTGCACAGAGAGCACAGGAAGAGAGAGAGGAGAGAGAAATGGAGTGACAGACACTGGCTGTGCTTAGATAGAGGTTGGTCTTTGTCCACCCACGCTGATAAACACCTGGGGATTTATCAGGGCTTCTCTGTCACACTTTCCACCACAATGTACCTTGCTGTGAAATAAAAGCCATCATCCCCTAAAGAGGATATACACACTGCTTTCCACTGCCATAATCAGCTCTGGGGAGCCCCATGTGCCTCCTCTTCTTCCCCCTCCCCCTGTGCCCTCTGGTGCTCCAAAAAGTACCAAGTGAGCACAGCCTCCACAGCCTCCCAGCTGGGGTTTGATGGGACAGCAGAGAGCTGGGAGGGACATAGAAGGGATGAGCAGAGCAATCAGGCATCAAAGGAAACATCTCAGGGGAGCTCAGGTATGATGGTGAAGGCAGTCCAGGGCCCAGTCCAGCCAAGAGGTCCTCGAGGAAAGGCCAGTGTTGGTGGCACTCA
This sequence comes from Gymnorhina tibicen, assembly GCA_013399875.1. Taxonomy (NCBI): domain Eukaryota; kingdom Metazoa; phylum Chordata; class Aves; order Passeriformes; family Artamidae; genus Gymnorhina; species Gymnorhina tibicen. The sequence goes on from VXAZ01007367.1 coordinate 212,550, forward strand.
GTTGGAGTCACATTGTCTGAAAGTCATGTCAGGTCTACAGGATGTGCCCCTGAATCGCTCAATCCATCAGGGACCCCAGCGTCAAACTGAACATAAACCAGCTCAAAGTTTTATAGTTTGAGGTTTATTTTTGCTGCAGAGTGAGCAGCTCAGAATTAATACTTGCTTTGACACATTTGGCCTGTACACCAGAACAAAGCTTGTCCATGGTGGAGGGGACCTGCTGCTAACTCAGGAAGCTCATGAGATGTGATGCCTGGTGGAAAAGAGAAAATGGCCTTGCACCAGTCATTCCCAGAGCCTGGATGATTTATTAATCCCAGAGCAAAGAAAAAATTGTCTGAGTTTAATCTGAGGCTATGAGGGGATTCATGGGGTAACCAATGACTGGATGAAGTTTTCTTTGGCTTATCAATGATTGTGATTTCTACTGTTTTATGAAAGTTAGTTTTTTCCAGGGCTGAAGACTGGGGAAGCTCCAGCCATGCCAAGCTGCTGTTCTTCTGCAGAAACTCATAGAAGGATAACCACACCAGTGAGTTATTACCAACTGCTATGGGATTTGTTCCTCAGGGTGTCCAGACTCACTCCTACACTTTGCAAGGCTTGGGAAGCACAGCTCTTGGCCAACACCCCTGTATAGAGGTCTACAACATGAATGAGGAATCCGAAGATTAGGGCCAAATCCAGGAGATTAAATCGATCTTCAGGTCCCCAGTGACAGTGATAGAGCTGGGTTGCTCCGTGACTGGTTTCCTCTGCACAGAACATTTGTCTGCTAGTGGCACTTTCAAATGAGCAAGTGGTGTCTTATTCACAGAAGCCACCCTGAGTCTCATGGTCTCTCTGCCCTGCCAGACACAGGGTGGGGGAGTTTGTGGTGGGATGGGTGTTAAGCATACCAATTTTTCCAAAAACCCAGTAGTCATCTGGAGAAACAGGACAAAGCCCTCCTCAAACTGCAGCCTGGAGACCTTGTGGCCCAGAACCCAGAGACCACCCTTCCAGACTGCTAAGAGTGAGGGTGTCCAGCAGCCACAAATAGCCACCTTGAGACTTCCTGCCCCATCTTGGTTATCATATCCAATCACTTTCAATATCAAAATATCACAGGCAGTGGTCTGGATTTGTTTACAAACAGTGGACCGAGATCAGCATCATCCAGAAAAGAAACCCAACCCAGCCAGCTGGGGACCAGTTCTTAGAAGTTTGCATCTCTTAGAGGGGAAGCCTGAGCAGCCCAGGCTGGAGGTGACCTCTTGCTCCATCTAACCAGCAGCGTGGTGTAGTACCATCCCAGCACAGCCTGCGTGCAGCATCTCAAATTCCAGCAACAGTTTTACAATGAGCAGGTTGTGTATTTTCTGTATTTAAACGCTTCTCTTTTAATGGAAAATTACCTTTTCAATTAAAAATAGCTTCTTGATCAGTGCTTTTCACCTCTTTTAAAATCCTCCCTGGCTTTTTCTCAGGAGGAAAATAAAAAATGAAAGTGTTTTCATAAGGTTGGGGTTTTCCCTCTTTTTCTCCACTTTTTAAATTCTCCTTTTCCTTCGCACAGTGAAATGCTGGAAAATGAATCATGTCCCCGTGTGGGAGCTTTAACAACATGTTTCATTTTTATCCTTCTTCCTTTCCTGTTGTCAGTCCTCCTCTCCCTCGAACTTCCCCGAGCCGGCAGCGTTGCAATCTGTCACGCGGACAGACGAAGCGCGGCTGCATCTCACCCCACTGTCTGCTGAGAGGGTCAGGGGGGGCAGATCACTTAACACTACACCTGTTTTATGAATAATAATACAGACAGTTTCGCTTGGTTCCTGGGAGGACATTTTCCCACCAGGATAAGCGCCGCATATTGAACAAATTAATGTCTTTAACTCGTTTGACTCTGGTTAGCTCAGTTGCAATGGGAAGCTCCAGCAGTGCCATTGGAGCAGGGAAAAGACCAGGAAGGCCTTTGAGGATGGTTTGTTAGAGTGTCTTGTTCTTTCCTTCCCTGCAAGTTTCTCTCACGGAAGTGTGAGATTATAAATTTGGGGTTCATAAACCTGTTTCCAGAGCAACAATATGGAGGGAAAAAACAAAAGAACAGGACCCATGAAGCTTCAGAAAAATGGAATCCATGAACACACAAGGTCTGGGTCACCCCAAAATACTCTTCCTGGACCCAAATGAAACACTTTGGTTCTTTCCTCAGTGGCTGGACTAGCTCAGAAAAAAACCCCAAAAAACCAAACTACCCAAACAACCAACCAACCAACCAAAAATAAACAACCACCCGCCCCCCACACACATTAAAAATTTACTTTTAATATTACTTTAAAACTTCAAAGAATTCAAGGAGTCCAAGAATTTCTTTTCAAGATGGTGAAATGAAATGTTTTGATTCAAAACAGCAAGTTTTTATAGGTCTTTCCTTAGCAGGCACAAGAAGCAGCAATACCTGTCCTCTTTTGGCCAGAGGACCGTGTCCATCAGCACAAGCAGCGATATCCCAGGTGATATTCCTGCCCTGATTTGGGCTGCCCAAGAGTCTCAGGAGGGACCCTCAGCCCCATCCCAAGCTGGACCTGTGACCGCAGCAAAAGAGGACACTGCTCTGCCAGCTCCAATCAGTGCCTCACTCATTTTATTTGTTTTGTTGACTTTTATTGAGAATGAAAAAATAATTTAAAGCAATTATCTGTACAGGGGGGCAGGGTGATGGTTAGCTGGGTAGGGGATTTGTGACCCCCCCAGACAGGTCAGGAAGGGTTAGAGGGAGTGATTTACAGCTGTACAAAACCAAGACAATCCCACCGAGGAGGAGCGGAGGGCGAAGGACATCTCTGGAGCTCTCACAGGCTCAGAGCAGAGGGGCGGGAGGCTGTGCAGGGGCACAGGGGGACAGGGGCTGGCCAGACAGGGGCCAGACCCTCAAGTGACCTGCAGGGGTGTCTCCAGCATCTCCATGAGAAAGGTGTCGATGGGGGTGTCTCCAATCAGCTTGAAGAAGAAGAGGTGCTCCAGGCACTTCAGCCCGATGGACCGCAGCGCCGGCAGACGCAGGAGGAGTTTGGCAAACCTGGGAGAGACCAGAGTCAGAGGCATGTGGAGGCACTGGCTGCCCTCTCCCACCTCTTTCCAAGCCTGCACCAGCCCAAATTCTCCCAAAAAATGCTTTGGGGCATTCTCAGACTTAGATTCCCCCAACCTTTCAAGATAAATATTTGTTGCCTCGTGTGGAGGGAATATGTATCTTTCTAAAAGAGAATTTAGCATTTTTAAAACTTAAAAGAAAAAAAAAGAAAAAGAAAAAAAAAAAGATACATTCAGATTCTTTCTCCAAGATTTGAACATCTTAACATCTTACAAGACTTACATCTCCATGGTGTCGTTTAAATGTGTCTTCAAAAGTCCCCAGGCTCTAAGATGGTGTGTAGCCCCTCAGCTACCAGTCACCGCCTCCCGTTTGGAGGCGCAGCTGGAAGCGGGTGCAGCCGGCAGCCTGTTCCCTGTTCCCCCTGCCCATAGCCCGCTCGCAGCGTCTGCGGTGACAGCGAGAGCCAAAAATAGCAGAAGATGCTGCGGGTGCATCGCTCGGCTGGCGGCGGTGGGGACCGACGCAGCTGCCGGCGCTTCGAGAGCTCGGCCAGCAGAGGGTAGGATTGGATTGGAAAGCAAGAAAATTCCATCTCTCCAGCCCCCTAAAGGCTCAGGATCTGGGCACTCTGGCTCAGGCAGAGCCAGCACGGACAGCCCGCCCCAGTCTCCTCTTTCCAGGGTGCATGTGGTGCTGCCTCACCGGGGACACTCACCGCCCCGGCTGCTCGGGGTACTTCTGCTTCGTGTAGGCTTCCAGCGTGGCATAGACCTTCTCCCTCAGCGATTCCACTTCTGAGGGGCTGGACAAACCCTTGGCATCTGGTCAAGGGAGAAAATACAGGTAAGGAAGAAATCTCTGCAGAAGGGGTCTTTCCACTGCTAGCAGAGTGACTGTGTGCATGGGCAGGAGAGGACTCACACTCTCTTTAATCATGTATCCAGAGGCTGGGACAAATCTTGGTCTACTGGAAGGTATCCCTGCCCATTGCAGGGGGGTTGGAATGAGATGATCCTCAGGGTCCCTTCCAACCCAAAGCATGAAATCTGTCTGCAGTCCTGATGCTCACAGTGACTTGCTGTGGCCCAGAGGGAGTACTTGTCACCTGGGACTGTCCCCAGCCTCAGACTTACCGGGGTTAAACAGGACAATGGCTCGCAGGCACCCCAGCTCCGACTTATCCATCTGCATGTCTTTCATTTTGGACACCAGCTCTGTCAAAACCCTGTGTGGGGGGGACATGGGTGAGAAGACAGTGACCACTTGTTCCACTGAAAAGCACCTGGGACAGGCACTGGGAATACCTGCAATTCTTCTCTGCAGGAAGAGGCATCTTTGAGGCACAGCCATGCCCCACACCACTGTTTTACACATGCAACAGCAGCATCCAGGGACCTGAGTATCAAATTTGCTCCTGTTCTCACTTTGCTCAGCATGCAGCACTCACAATTTGCACCCCCTCGAGGAAAACCACATGGGTTTTCTCCACTTTTTACTGTGTAGTGCAAAACATGGGCACTGTCCTTACACGTGCTTGTTGTGTCAAGATTGGTGAGGCAGTGTCCTGCCAGACAGGGAGCGGGCATGGCAGGGACAATGTGTGTGCAGCTGTTACACAAGCAAGTTGGGGTTTAAGGTTTTGCCATCTAAAGCTCTTGGTGATCAGTATTAGGCCTAGATACAGCTACAGCAAACTCTTGAGAGAAGAGAAATCCTGCCCCTGCACACCCAACCAAAGATCTGCTTCTGCAGCTGCAAATCCCTTTCCACTGTGCTTTTACCCCATTCTTGTTTTTTAAGTCAGTCAAACATCCCCTGCTCATTCTGAGCTACTTCTGCCTCAAATCACAAACGGTTTGCTCTAGTTCCCCTTAAGGACATGTTTCCCATTCAGAGGGGAAGGCAGAGCCAGCCTGGCCACTGCTGCTGGGGGATGACAGCAACAGGCCACGTACCTGTCAAAGATGGAGCCCACACCAGCACTGTGGGCACTGCTACGATGCACGTGCAGGCCTGTGGCCAGCAGGATCCCGTCCTGGACCGACACGGAGCGATGGGAGAAAGAGGCAATGAGCAGCTCATTCCAGCCTGCAAGCAGAGGAGTGCAGGACACGTGAGGCAGTTCAGCCAAAAATCAGTCCCACATGGAGCAGGAGAACTGGTTTCTCCCTGCTGGCTTTAGACTAAGCTCACGGGAGAGTTGGTACCCCAGGTACCAACTGCACCCCTTGCCAACACTGCAAGGGGTGGCCTATCCCTTTGAAGTATCTGGAAAATGCTCTCAGGCACATGGTGTGATTCTTGCGGGTGTTCTGGGCAGGGCCAGGAGTTGGACTTTGACGATCCTTGTGGGTTCCTTCTAACTCAGGATATTCTATGATTCTATGACCCTGACCAGCAGCAAGCAAGGAGCAGAAATTGGCTCAAAGGGGAAAAAAAAATTAAAAAAAAAAGGGGGAAAATATTCTGGGGTTTCTTCCTTAAAAACATATTCCTAGAAACTACAATCCATTTACATCATTTAACACACTAATGTGCCCCACTCGTAGTAGGATCTGCATCAACCAGACACATTTATTCACTCTCCCCTGGGCCTCCCTGTCTCCATGAAGAGGGGGACAAACAACAGATTCTTCTCCCCCATCCACAACTTCTGCCAGCCTCTCATCATGACTCAGAACGGCTCGCTCACCCTGCAACAGCAGGAATGGATTGGCTCAGGATTGTACATTCACCATCCAGCCTGGCTGGCATGGCACACAGCCCAGAGAAGGGACAGGGGTACCACGAACAGCCACAGGTGGGGGACACTACCTGCCCGGAGGAGAATGACTTGGTCTTCCAGCGTCAGATCGGAGAAGTGGGGGATGCGCTTGGCCCACTCAACAAGTGTGAAGAGCTGCTTGTCAGCTGCGTGGCAGATGTTTGTGACAGGGTCATTTGTCTAGTTAAGAGTGATATCAAAAGGAAAAGAGCAGAGGAAAAGAGAGGAATTTGTCAATGAAAAAACTTTGGTAATCACAATCTGCACTGCACATGATATCAAGTTAACAATACTCAACACCACAAGTACAATGCTCAAACTGCTAATAATCTCAGCTGTGTGCTGTTGGGAAGAGCAGATATTTGTTACCACTATCCTCTCTACAGCCAGCTAAGTCAGCTGCTTGCTAGACTTTTCTGTTTGCTTGCTGTCGTTTGCAAAGCAAGTCCCTGGTGGCCGGCTGCAGTCCTGCTCCCCAAGGCACATCTAAAAGCCAGGAAGCAGCCCCTGAACAGTCACGAGCAGCAGTTTTATCCAAACCAGTAAAACCACAGCAGTAAACCTGCTGTGTTCAGCTCCACCCCAGTCTTGGTCACAGGGGAAGACAAGAAGTGTCCAGGGCTATGCACATGTGGAAGCCAGTACAGGGCTCAGACTCTCTATTTCCCTATCTACTCATTGAAACTAAAGGAGACTTGGAAAAAATGCTTGGAAAATAATGTACAGGCTGTTTTCTAGTTGTCATTCAGAGTAGCTCCAAAAGAAAAACTGTTGGTGAGTTTTAGGTGGTATGAAGCAAAATCCCCTTGTAAAATGCTCGTTGTTCACATGGCATTTGTCTATTCAAATCCCAGCTCAAAGCCTCTCATCTCTGGCTGCAGGTGATGTCAGTGGCTCTTACCGAGCTCTCTGTGCTCACGTCACTGTACGCCTCCGTTTTGGGTTCGACTGCCAGCTCAGCTTCCAGGATCCTCTCCACAGGCATGTCCTCGCTGCCATTGCTTGTGGACTCGGCCTCATTCTCACTGCGCTCCCTGCTCCTCTGCCTCTCTTCCTGCACAGCTGTGGAACAGAAACAGGCTCTCTACGTCCTCGGCAACAGTCACCTGCTCACACTGGGTCCCCTTGCCTCTGGGACAAGGGATGAGAAAACCCCTCAGGAGGGGGAGAACAAAAGATAAATAGGTATTTCAGATGTACACCCATTAAAATGGCTGCTCCCATACCAAGAACTCTGAGGTTGCTGCAGACCAATAGCCTCCAAATTTGACAAAAGATTGTGATTTCCAAAGTATGAAGCTCCAGAATAGAGGGAAGAGGAGTTGATACCTCCAGGTAGAAGCCTGGACTCAGCTGTCACTAGGTGCTGGAGGAGGCAGGAGGGACCCAGCACTCACGTACAGGTTTGTTGTGCTCTCAGCATGCTTCCAACAGTCCCAGTGTGCTTTCAACAATCCCACAGCAGTCAGAGCATCCAGCAGCAGGGCTAGACAGTCCCAAACCCTAGCTGGATTCACACATGCTGCTTATCTCATTCCTGAGCAAAATCCTACCCAGTCTGGCCCAGCCCTGGCATCACCTCTCCCTCTACCACCTCTCTTCATAATCCTCCCTACTAGAAAGTTCCTAGTACATCAATGCCCCAACCTTCACTCCCTTCTCCCATCTCTGTATGTTTTGCAACACAGCTACTGATGGAAGGCACAGAATCATGACATTCTCTCCAAAGCTCAGTTATCAACTCCCAGGACTGCTGTGTGTAAGACAGGTCGGTGTAGGACATGTGTATCTTGTATGCCAACCCTTGTGTGCAATAGAAGTCCTGGGTGCATTTTTTTTTTGGAGAAATCCCAAGCGGAAATACAACAATCCTGTTTAAAAAGAGAAGTGACCAGCAGGCATTATATTTGTTTAGTTCATTGCTGGGGAGAAATGTCCAGAAACTAATCCCCCCTAGCATCACTTCCCTGCATGAGCAGGAGCCCAAAGTGCCTTGCGTTAGCCTTGCTAATTAGCCCCTGGCTAATCTTAGGGTGCTTTAGGGAAGGGCCAAATCAGGGGAGGTTCCTCAGCACTAAGACTCACAACCACTTTGCAATGCTCAGTGCTTCCCTGTGTTTCTCCCAGCTGGGAGAATGTGCTTCCCAGCTCTGCCCAGCTGCTGGGCAACTGGCAGCACCCAAGGAGATGGATCAGTGGGGTTTCCAGGCTGGTGCTTGTGAGGGAGGGCAGCCCAGGACACAAGTATATGCCAGCCAGCTGGGGGGAACATTTGTGCTCTTTAGAGTAATGGACAGGAAAAGCCATGCAAGTGTTTCTGAAGTCACCAAAATCTTAGTGGAAGAAAGTACATGGCAAGGAAATACCAGTCCCATCACTCAGCTCCTGAACTCAAGCTGCAATCTGTCCCCAGTTTCTGCAGCTCCCAAAAAGCCCCTGTGATTGCTGCAGCCAAACTCCCACAGGATCCACCAGGATCCTGGGGTTTAAATTTTCACTCTCTGCAAAGGGAAGCTGCGTTAACACCCTGGTCCTCTGAACCACTTCGTACCCGGCTGGAAGGGAGAGCTATGACTGGGATTAAGTTTTTGATTCCAGCATGGCATTTCGCAGTCCCCTGCTGCCCTAAGAGCTTGAGGCAGCACAACTTTGATGATGCTACAGGGAATAAGACGAGGCTCAGCTCATGCCCCGTGTTACAGCTCCTTCCCCAGGCTCTGCCCTGCACAGTCTGAGCTCCAGCACAGGGAGCAGTTTGCATGTTCCACCGGGGAACAGCGTGGCCTCTAAAAGGGACCGTTACACTGTCTGCTAGCTAGTCTGTCAGTATAATCTGGGAGACAATCCAGCTCAGCAGTCCTTGCTCCAGCAAGAAGGGAGAACCAGCTGCAGGGGACAGGGGCAGACAGATAAACAGCCAAGCTGTTGGGCTTGCCCTTCCCTGCAGCAGAGACTTCGTGGCTTTTACAAAGATCTTCACACTCTCCAGAGCTGGGTGGGAGAGAGACAGGGCTGCAGGACCCACCACAGACCCTCAGCAGCTCTTGGAGGCTTCCCTCAAGTCAGTGCAAAACCCCTTTATGTCCAATTGCCACGGGTTGGATCCTTGCTCCACACCAAATCCTTTAGGTGGTTTGGGCCAGAAACACAGTTCTTTGGGAGTTGCAGTGGGTGTGTGGAATATGGAAAAGGCTCCACGAATTACTTCCATACTGCTCTCTCCCGGAGCACAAAACCCTCACAGGATGTGAGCTGTACCAGAGCTCATCTCCAAAGGTGAGGCTGAGAGTGGAAATGACAGAACTATAAAATAAGAGATAGAAATAAATCATTCACCCTTATCTTCCAGTACAAGAATTAGGTGGTGACAAAGGAAGTCAGCAAATCAGAAACAAAAAAAGGAAGCTGCTCTTCACACAGGAGACAAGAAGGCTGCAGGACCCCTCACTGCTGGGTGCTGTCCGCAGCAGAGGTTTATAGGGGTCCAAGGGGTCCAAGCCATTAAGAGTCACTAACTAGAGGCAAAGTTGGGTCAAAATCAGTTAATTGGTTCAATACTCACCAGTGTGTGTGTTTAGGTGAGAAGAAAAAAACACTGTGATAGCTTCCCCATCAGTCTCTTCTCTTATTAGTCCCTCTCCTTATTAGGAAAAAATTCGTCGCAGAAGGGGTTGTCAAACATTGGAACAGGCTGCTCAGGGAAGTGGCTGAGCCACCACCCCTGGAGGTATTTAAAGGACAGGTAGATGTGGCACTTAGAGACAGGGTTTACAGGTGGAATCTGCATCGCTGGGCTAACTGTTGGACTTGATCTTAAAAGTCTTTTCCAACCTAAACTATGATTCTCACTTCCTTTATGTAACAAGGTCCAAAATGCCCTGAAGCTGCCAGTGTGGGTTTTTGGAATGCACCAGCCTTGGAGGGTCACCAAGAGCCTGATTTATCCTAATGAATGAAGAAAAATTTCTCCAGTCCCATTCCTTCCACCAGCCCAGTCCTACCTTCCCTCTTCATCCCCATGGCGAGGCACTTCTGATAGCGGCAGTATTGGCAGCGGTTGCGTTGGCGCTTGTCTATGAGGCAATCCTTGTTATCCCGGCAGGTGTAGATCAGATCCTTCCGGATCGTCCTCTTGAAGAAGCCTTTGCAGCCCTCACAGCTGTACACCCCATAGTGCTTCCCTGGGGAGGCAAGGGAATCAATGGGCAAGCAGGTATTTGTCCTTCCTTCCAGTGTGGAGGAGCTCAAACCAAATCCAAAGGTGAAAAACCTGGCTGCAGGGTATCACCTTAGCAGGACTGAGGGGGCTTAGGGGCTGGCTTCAGGGGGTCTTAGCAGGAACAGTGACCAGCAGCAGTCAAACTATAGGACCACTGTTTTCCTGTGATAAGGAGGGACTGCATCCCAGTGGAATGATGTGGAGCATCTTAGCTGCAGTGCAAATGCAGAACAGCCACAGGCAGCAAATGGGGCACACTGATATGGAGGGAGTCTGCAAGGCACACTGGGGTACAAGAGAAAACTCAGACGCAGCCAGAATCCAGCTAACACAAAGCACAGCTAAATGAAAACACAGAGATTTTGATAGATTTACCTTTGGCAAACTTTTTGGACAAAAGGTAAAATGAGATTACACACACAAGGGAGAAGAGCACGGGGTTTAGGTTTGCTCGCCTTTGGGCACAGTGCAACTAATCTGCAATACAGCCAGCCAGACCCAGCCATGAATCCTGCAATGCCAGTACGGCCCCAGCGAACCTCCACACTGTTCAGTGTTGCACAAGCCTTGCTTCAGGGCACCAGGGGAGTTCTCACTGCACAAAGACTTCCCCAAGAAAGAAAACCTCCTACCTGAGGACCTGTCCCCACAGATGGCACAGATGTGTTTGGCTAGGGATCCTGGACTCGTAGATGGATAATTCATGTTCCCGATCCCCGGGAGACCTGGCAAGGGCTTGACATCCTCCGAGCTGCTGACATTGTTCAGGACATTGAGCTGCAGAAGCAGAAGCCACAAGACAGGTTAGAGGGGAGACTCATATCTCAATGACACGATCCCCAAATGGAGCTGACCCTTCCCTTGCTGCTCCTGCTGGGCTTGTCCCACAAGCTTATCCCCAGCAAGTCCATGGGGCTGCCATGGGCAGACAGACATCCTCTGGTGAATCCAACTGGAGGGGTTTAAGCAGGCACTAGAGCAGAAATTACTTCATGTTGTAACCAAAGCCAGAGCTGGAAAAGGGCAGGCAGCAACCTCAGCTGCTCAGTTACAGCCTCCAAGCGATGAGGCTGGTGGGATCCTGGCTACATCATTAGAGGATGCTGATTGCTGGCTGCTGGCGGCCTCAAGCACTAACAGCTTAGTGAAGAAGAGCTTTGCAGCCAGGTGATTTGTTGCAATTGAACCTGCACTGCTGCATGGCTAGGGAAGCTGTAAGAGCATTTAAAAAATAAATAAAATTAGGTGGGTTAGCTTGTCATATGCAAATCTTCATACACATATGAGAATGTGGCCATTTGGTCACTCTCTGGGACTTAGGTTCCCAAGCACTATCACAGGTGGCAGATTTGGGGTTACCAGATTAAAAAACAAAAGGGATCAGGCTAAGCATCTAAAAATCAGAAGCTATGAGCAAACGACGCAGAGCCCCCAGCCGAGATCCCCAGGAGCTGTTCGTGGCTGCTGAAGTTAAAGATTACAAACCCACACTGATTAGAGACCAAAGCCTGATGTTGCCCAGGGCTTCGTTTTATTGCTGTTTGCTTTGGAGCCGTGTTGGCAGGGCAGGGAGTATTAAGGGCCATTGAGCACGTCTTGTCAAAAGCTGTCTGGGCAGAGCAGTGTCTCTCCAAACCCACCATCAAATCACCTTCCCCAGTGTCATGGGTTGAGGGCTGGGGATGGTTGTTTCATCACTGAGTTTGTCTGGAACAGTCATGCCAATTTATCAGCTCAAATTCTTCCCAGCAAGAAGGCAGAAGCAGGGATAGAAAACAAGGGTTTGGATGAAGACTCAGCTAGAGCTTTCATTCCAATCTCCATAACATTTAAAACAGTAGATTTCATGCATGTTGCTGCAAGTTGTCCATTTGCTCCAAGAAACTGCCCATTTCCCGCAAAAAACATGATAATTTCCACAGTAAATTTCAGTAAAGAACAAGAGGTCACCCCATTGGAGCTTTTGGACCTGTCATTAGAAAAATAAAAAGGTGAAGCCTGTTCTTGTCTTCCCTCACCACTGTCCCTTCATTTTCAAAGCTTCAAAGGTCTAATAACATGGAAAATAAAAATTATCCATCAAAAATCAGGTGCTAAGTTGTTTTGCTCCACTAGAAAACATAAGTGTATTGGGAAAAATTGCCCAGAGGAACAGAGGTTCAATCTCCCCGGCAGAGACTCAAACCAGGCACTGGCAACTGTAAATCCTTATGCTTCAAAATCCAGGCCAAGGAAAGGAGAAATAAACTCCCTCCTCTCTGCAAGTGTCCATCATCTTGGCAAAATGCTGAGCCAGGAGGAACGTTTTATGGTTTAAAATGTTACTCAGAACTCAGGTACCACCTTTTCTTTCTCCCTGTCTGCACTTTGAAACAATAAAAGGGAGAGAGGGTATATGGGAGGGGGACCCACAGGGCAGTTCTAGCCATCAGTGTCCTCAGAGCTTGACTCCTGCAGGTTAAGTGCAATCATGTATGATATCTGGGACAACTGCTTGAACCCAAATCCATTAGCTGCCTCCCTGCTGAATCCCCAGGGTCCAGCTGTCTCCTTGCATTAGAGGCAACACAAATGGAACCCTCTCCTCGGATCTGGGAACTTGGCGCAGTGCCCAGACTGGGGAAACCACTTCCCAGAGCATCCCCAAACCCAAAGGAAAGGCTTCCAACCAGCCAATACTGCCACAAGTTCCTGTCCAGCCATCCTGTCTTTGATGTCACGGGCACAAATACCGTCAGATCCACGGGGAACAATTGGGTGGTGCGAGGGGAGGAGGGATCCTCCAGCATTCCCACTGCTGACAGCTAAGGCCCGCAAAGGAGTTGAGAATGCTGGGGAAAGGTAAGCCAAACCTTAACCTCTTTCAGAGCTCTTCAGGGACCTCCCTATACCATCCTCTCTCAGCCTTCCAGGTGCTAAGAAGAGCTCCAGTCATTCCAAGGAGTAGCAGCGGGATATGGGGCAGAGAGGGCTTGGGGACCATCTCCTTGCTGCTTCTTCAGCAGGAACCACGAGGCTTCTGAGCACTTCCTACCTTCAGGTCCCACTAACAAAACACAAAATCTTGCTCATAAGAGGCAGAATTTTCACTTAGATAGGGACTCCCAGAACATTTCAGCTCTCTGTCAAAATTCCACACTGCCACCATACATGCAGGAGGTGGTGCCAGGCTTTTGGAGCAGTGTGTCTCTGTCCCACAGAGTCACCCTGGGAGGCTCCCAGCCCATCCATGGCTCTGGGGAGGCACCAGCCCTAACAACTGGGTCTCCCCCCTGTCTGGAAGAGAAACCTCAGCACCCACGTGAGCACAGGCAGTAAGGATAGGAGTGCTTCATTTTGCTGCAGGCCAAGTTTATATGCAACACAGTAGGTGGCTGGCATTTAGCATTAACATTTGTCTCTCCCTAGAAAGTCTGTCTCCTTTCCAGATAATGAAACGAAGCAGATATGCTTTTGCAGGAAGAAGGGCAGTGTTTCATGTGTTGCAGCCCTTGGCTATCCTGTCTGTTTCCATGTACAGTGTAATTATACACTACAATAGATGCAGTGGAGGGGAGCTGGACTGCACGCACAGTGAGAACAAACCTGGGAATTAGTTCTCTTCCCTTATCACATAGTGTATTTTCAAACAGATACTGGTGTGGTCTCTGTGTCTGTGCAAGAGCGATTTATGCAGATTCATGTGCTAGAAAATGTGCTTTACAGCTGAACTCCCTGAGTGGCTAAACTCCCCAACAGCCAACTCTCTCAAGTTTTGGGACTTTACCATCCTTAACACTGAACTGTAGTGAAGAAAGTGTGCACATCCCCACCTGTGGACTGGCGTGTGTCACAAAATTCATGCCCGTGGCTGAGGAGAGAGCAACAGGGTGTGAGCCGAGGGAGGAGGCGATGACCCTGTAGGGCGAGCCCAGGGCGTTCACCGGGGAGCCGATGGCGTTCATGGGCGACGGCAGCGCCCGCGAGGCGTTCGTGGGGGCCTCGAGGTAGCTGTGGGGCCCCTCCGCTGGATTCCCTGTGGAAAGGCCTGAGGACAGGCTCACGGACGTGGAGCTGGCATGCACAGGGGAATCTGCAGGGAGAAGCAGAGATGAAGTACACTTTGAGTATGGCTGAGTGCACAGTGATCAGCTGTCCAGCCTCAGTTGTGTCAGCTTAGATGCCAGCCAAGCCTCAAAACCAACCAACAAACAGGCCTCATGCTATAAAGGGAAAAGAACAAAATGTTGGTTATAGTACAGGCAACTGAGTTATATACAGCAACAAAACTTATTGTGAAAATAATGCTTAATAATAAAATATTCCTTCTCTGCTTCAGTGCCTCAGCAGACTTGGAAGAAGGCACCACTGCCTGGCTGCCTCAGGCTGGTTTTCTCTGAACTCTTCCCTGAGGTCCCATTTCTTTTGTCCAAGCCAGCTCTAGAGACAGCACACTTCTCAAACCACAAAATCCCCACCAACCATGGGGAAGCTCTGAATGTTCCCCGTGTCTTATGAAGCACCTTTGCTCCTTGAGATGGCTCTGGCCTTGTGCTCCCATGGCTTAGTTTTCCCCCTTCCCACACACGTGTGTCTCCACTGTGCCATTTCACATGTTCACTCTCAAAGCTGCATGCCAGCTGGAGCAACACAGGAACTGCCCATGACACACCAGCAATGCAAGTTTCAGGACAAGGCAGCCACAAAATAATTTGTCCTTTATTTTTCCTCATTTGTACAAATCAGAGCAGAGACTTTGGCCAGACAGATGTGCCCAGGCAGTCTCACAGCTACAAGGACAGAGGATTCCCTCCTTCCTCACTGAAGAGCTGCAGTGCATATCTCCAAGCTGAGCCTCAGTAGCTCCATGAGATCAGTCTGCCTCTGAACCCTGCTGAGGAAGAGGTGGTGTAGAGAAACAATATAACCTTGATCATTGCCACTTCAGGGCAGACTCTGAGGCTGAACAGCTCAACCAAGGCCTAAATACCGTCTTCTGTAAGACCAGTCTCAAATATTCAGAGGGTATCTAGGCATCAAATGCCCGCTAGTCCCAATGGGTCATGTATCTCCCAATGGGTCATGTATCTAGGTGCATTTTAAGGATTTACATGACCTTTTCTCCCTCCCTTAGAATTTACCAGCCCTAGTTAGCATTAGCTGTCATTAACATTTCTGGGAACCATTACTTCTCTGTTGGTTTTTCAACACAGGAGATCATTCCCTGGAGTAGCAAGGCAAAGATGTTGTGTGGGAAGGTCACACAGTTGGTTTTTCATGGCTGGCACAGAGGATACATTCTCTTACTGCATTTGCAAGTAAGGCAGTGCTTTGGTGTTTTGTTTGTTTGTGTTTTTCCTCCTTTTAACATTATTGCAAAGTTATTTACGTGACAGTTTTTGTTATTCTACCTGAAGTAACAATCAAATCTGATTCAAAGGGAAGATGCACAATAAAGACGGGAAAAGGTCAGCTTGCTGAATAACATTAAAGACATTTGTCAGAGTCAAGGAGGACTCGATCTGCCGTTATCAACCCACTTCAGACTTAATTCTGCAGAGGGAGGGGGAGAAAAGGTCTTTGTCAATTCTTGCTTTGGCTTTTTGGATCAGTTCTCCCAGTGGGAAAGCGATGTGCAGCAAGAGGAAGCCGGCTCAATGACAACAGCGGAAGCCTTGGAGGCAGCGAGGCGGTCCGGAGGCAGGGCCAGGGCTCCTGCCTGCTGCTACAGAGCCACCCCACATCCCCCTGCCACCATCACGGAGACACACAGCCTGTTTTCTGTTAGCAGACAGCAAAATCCCTACCTTGGAATGGCTTCCAAGCGCTGAAGTCCTTCATCCCAGAGGCAGAATGCCTTTAGCAGTGGGCAGAAGATGTGCTGTTTGCCTGGACCCCCCCTTACCTAAGCAAGCACTCAGTTCACACAGGCACCTCAGATGTTTCTTGGGGCTTAAAAGGACCATCCCGACTTGAGCCATTATTGGCTTCGGAGAAAAGCAAATGCATTTTTTATCACCTGTGGTACCATAACACACACTCCTCCCCAGCATGTGTAGCACAGACCTAGAAAGAATTTGCTTTTACGCCTCTTTAAACAACTAGGTAAACAACATTGCCTTTGAGGATTCCTCAGCTTGGAAAATAAGTCATTGCAGGGGATACTGGGCAGAGATCTATCACACCAGGACAGCTGAGCAGAAGAATGATTCTTCATCCTTTTCCATTAACACAGAAAAGGGCATATTTTGAAAGTATCATGCAGAAGATTTAAACCAATAAGAAAAGACACCCAGGAGAGTTATTTAACTGTTTGCTTTTATGCCAGACCTTACAGAAACACTGTCACTGCTAAGTTTCTCCATTAGAGAGGCTCCAAGTTGCATAAGGGCCCAGAGCAAGGCTTTCACCCAAGGAGGCTGCTGGCCAGGGCAAGCCCCACAGTGTGCTCGTGTCCCTGCCAAGGGGCAAATGTTTCAGGGCTGTGCCCAGGGGAATTCCCTAGACCCCAGGATGGGATCAAAGGTCAAAGCCAGGAAACCTAGAGGGCTTAGGTTGCTTAAACCGTTTACCCCAGCAATGAGATACTAAAGAGGAAGCATGAATGCACGAAGGAGTGTTTGCTGGTGGACATGGATAGATAAACGAAAATATCTACTGGAGAGCACAGAGGTGTAAAGTCAGGCTTTGCCAGGGCCTGATGACACAAACCAGAGTTAACATGCTTGTTTCTTCAGTGCCTGGCCACAGTGTCCTGCCAAGGCTCTGACAAACCTCTTGGTCAAATCCAGCAGTGTAAACTTTCCACTTACCAAATGACAGCTTTATCCAGCTGTTACAAATTGTAATAAAGCCCCCATTTATAAAAGCACAACAGCAATGACAAAAAGCCCACAAACAACAAAAAACTTTGACTTCCAGACCCTTTCTGGGATAAGTCTGCTAAGCCAGTCCCCAGGGGAGAGGAAATGCATTCTCCTGCACCTGGGGAAAATCCTTCTCTCAGCTTCTCATTTTCAGGCTGGAGTGCTCCAAGAGGGATATAAGAAATGACTGTCAGCAGACTATCAGCTTGTGAGAGGAACAATTTCCATGGCTGAAAGGTGTGCAGGAAGAGCCATGCCAAAGCATCCTTGACATGGGGTAATTCGCTCAGCTGAGTACGCTCAAACTTCTTTAAGTTCAAAGAAGCCAGGGAGGTTTGGACTGTGCAAACAGCCAAGACTGCAAGTTTTGAAAGAAAATAATTAAATTAAATGACTTGCAAGAAAGTACTGATGGTCTGTGTCCCACAGCTCCCAGCAGAACCCAGAAAGGTCTTGGGTTCACTGGGATGGAATGGCTTTACTCGAGGTATTTTCTCCCATCATTTGGGGGACAGACAAATGGCAGCGGAGCAGGGCCATCGAGGAGCTGCTCTGTAGCAGGGAAGCAGCTCTGGGACAGAGCAGGGTGGGCTGGGAAGACAGGACTCAGCCCTGCACGCCAGCCACGGCCGGCCGCCCCCGCCCGTCCGGCGGCACTCGGCACAGGTGACATTTACGCAGGCCGAGGCGGGCCTGCAGTGTGTCCATCAGGTAATGCGAGGTGACAGCGGGGCCGGGGAGGCGGCCAGCGCGGCGGGGCCCCGAGCACGGGCAGCCCCGCTCGGGAGCCAGGCCTCTGCGGCTGCACGGCCCCTGCCCGCCAGCACCGAACGCGGCTCCACGCCGGCCGCGTCCCCGCGCCAGCTGCGGAAGGCCAGCTGAGACCTGCATCGAGCACCAGGGCGGCTGCTGCTCTTAACCACCCACTCCGCATTCATCATTGGCTTATTGCTGATCCACAAGTGGGGCTGTTTGTCTTTCTTCTCTGTTTCCCTTCTCCACATTAATGTGTGGACAGGTAGCTTCCCGTCCAAGTTCAGGGAAGCTCGATATTGCATTTACTTCTCTCCTGGAGGAGCAGGGAAAGAGAGGACAGGAGGATTATGTGGATCTTCCAGTATCTCCACTGCAAACACGCAGCTCCCAGAGAACCCAGTGCCTCCACCAATTCTCCACAAGCTCCCTTGAACAGAAACACAAAGTTCAGCTTTCTCTTTGAAGGAAGCAAAGCTTAAGAACTTGCTTCTGGGTGCTTCATTGTTTCAAAGTGCCTCTGCAAATTACAGCATTGTTTGTGGCAGGGAGCAGCTGGGAGTATGCACACACACAGACACAGCATCCATCCTGTTGCTTCAGCATTCAGAATAAGGATCATATCCAATGTTAGATAGCAATGTTAGCTGCTGACATTAGAAAAAATAATGAAGGAAGACCCCAAGAAACACTCAGTGCTCTGCATTTTGAAAATACTGCCCTTGAGGACATAAGCAACAGCATTACATTCAGCCACTGGCTACTAAAGCTGAGCAAGGACACGAAGCTTTGATACTCAACTTCCAACTGTGTTTCATCTTCACTTTAGCAAAATCCTAGTCCAGGGATAGGAAACTTGCATGAATAGCCTCATAAATCAGGAGTAGAAGAATACCATCTACATCACAGCAGATGTGTAGGTGTCCAACAGATGCATCTGCAGAGCACAAAAGCTCCAGGTCCACCACACCAAGGCTAAACAGCCAGGTCTGGGCTAACACAGCTAAACTGAACCAATGTGAGCTCGATAAAGGCACCTTGGATGCACCTCTGTGCTCCAAGCACTTCACAGGTAAAGCTGGGGAAGGCGGGGAAACAAAGACTCCTCTTTTGCAAGAGTGCACAAGTGACCCCAAATACCTTGGTGAAGGCAGTAGGAAGAGAAGCATCCAGGCTGCAACCAATAAAACTGTCTTGATTTTCACACAAATAATGGCAGCAAACATCAGTTTCAGCAGTTACATTTGAGTAGAAAGAAGAATGAGAATGCAGAGACCAGAAACATCCAAGCACTACGCACACTGTCTAACCACCACAGGTTGCAAATTTGTTTTGGCTAATGCCCCTTCAGCTCTAACACCCAGCAAAGCCTTGAGACAAATACCCATGTTCAACACTGGGGTCTGACATCAATTAAGGCCTAAAGCAATCCTTGAAGATCCCTGGCAAGCCTAGAGATGATGATACTTTCAACATTCACAGTTTCCTTTTTAGTATCAGAGAGAATCAAAAGCTGGAAGTCATCAAATAATGAAAAACACACTTGTGCTCCTGAGGCTTCAGAGAAAAGGTTCATTTCATTGGCACAAACATTTAAAGGTGTGATTTGCCTTGCCTGATACATGACTTTGCAGATACTTCATCCTCTGCAGATCAGAAATCAACGAGAAGTGGGAAGAGACAGAGAAGGGCTGATTTCAGGAGAGGAGCATGAGTGTGCGTGGGAGGTACAGCCTGGCAAACATCTTGTCCTTGGGGACAACCTTGAAGGGGAAATACCTGTGAGAAACACTCCTGAAACTGGCTGCAGTTATGTAGCAGGGTACCCATTGTAACTGGAATCCAGCAAAGTTTTGCTGCTATGACTGCAGAAATTGTTTTTGTTTAATGCACGGAAGATAAATCACAAAACTATTCCCTTTCTGGTGATATTTTTAACTGTCCAAGCAGATTCCCACAGACAGTACAGATTGCCATGCTACTATCCTACAGAAAGGTTAGTGGGCTTGCCTTGCTTTTAAGGTCCAGTAATCCCTGTTTCTATCTTCCTGCTCAACTCCAGGTCAATAAATAATGCAGCCTTCCCTGACTGCTAAAAACAAAGAGCAAAACTTTCAGGACATGCACTGGCACATGTGTGAGCAGGGGCTTCTCCAACAGGAACCTACACAGGGCAGCAGAAAGTTTCCCTCAGCTCTCCAGGTGGTGGGAAGAGCTGCTCCCTCTCCTCTTTGGTAATGCTCCTCTGCCTCCCTTGCAAACAGGGGCCATCCAAAACCTGGCCACAAGAAGCTGTGTGTTGTGTCCAAATGTCCTTGGACATACTAAGCTATTGACCCACTGTCCAATTTCAGTCAAATCAGGCCAAGACCTCAAAATAGCATCTGCTGCTGAGCCTGCACCAGGGAAAGACTCCTTTAGCAACTACGCATCAAGTAATTAAAAATGAACTGCAAGCCAAATTTACTCACCCTAACAAGGTATCACATCCCCCTGGTGACCACAGTAACACACAAGAATTGGATAAAGTTCCTCATCTCAAAAAAAAAAAAAAAAAAAANAGAAAAAGTTGTCGAATTTGAGGCCTGAAGGGTTTTTCATGATTGATTGATCAGATTTCCCACTTCGCCAGCAGCCACCAGGAAAAAACATGCACAAATTCCTACAGTTGTCTTTGAATTCATGGAGAGGCTACAGGTCCCCAGGAGAATGGATCCCACTGACTGCAGGGTCTGTGGTTGCCCCAGACAATTGAAGGCAAGTATCTCCTGCTTTAAAAGACAATTTTTAAAAAAATTTAAAACTGCATTTTCCTAGATGCAGGAGTTGCCCAGTCACTGGATTTTCTCACACCTTTGCTGGGTCCAAGGGCTTTTTTCCATCTTCACATCCACAGTTATAGGAACGGACACAGCAAGCTATGACATCCAGGGAAAAATGCACCCTGCAGGTCACAAAACCTGGGACCATCACATGTGAAGAAGGTGCCAGCCAGCCACCCAGCCAGGCAGCAGAGCCACTCCAGGCACAATCTGGGTTTCCTCTCCCTATCCCCCAAACGACCTGGCCTAACCCCGCTTTGCTTGGGAGAGCTGACAAGATTGCAGCCGGAGGTGGTGTGGCTGCAGGCCAAGTTACATGAGTACTAATAAAAGAGACTTTGTGGAGGAGCCAAGTTAGTTCTTGTCCCCAACCAACTGTGCCAGAGAGTGCTCAGAGAGAGAGGACAGCCAGCACAGCATCTTTCCTTGCCCTGGGAGCTGGGCTTTGGGTGAAATGCATCCTTCTGGAGAATAAAAACACATTTTTAAGCCCTTTCTTTGCTCCTATAGCCCAGCTTTAGCGCACATCTCCTGCTTTAGATGTCTAAGGGTGACTCATCTGAACATTTTCCCTGCTATTCTACAAACTCATCTGTGACACCTTGGAGTCTGATTGTCCTTCTCTCTTCACAAATCATGTGCTTATGACCAAGCTGTGTATGTACTTTCTCAGACAAATTTGGTGGTGCTATTCAGATGTTTAAGATCAAAGTGAGTGTTATACACACCATCAAAAACTTGTACCTTATTTCTAACCTGAATGCAGATAAAAATAAGGTAAAGCAGATGTAACAGTTACCTGAAAGCAAAGAAAAAGACAGCAAGTACAATTTTGGTATTTTTTTGCTATTATGCTCCAAATGAAGCCCAGAATTTCAGAGCTAAAGGAAATCTGAATGCAATAAGATCTAGACACACCGAACAGAAGCCACTTCACCTTAACTTTGCCCTCCAGCAACACAGTGCAGTGAATGCTACAAGCTGACAGCTTACTGTGGACACGGCCCTTGCATCCTGATGTTCCCCTTAATGCATGTCCAGGAACAGTTTCACAGCTATTTCAAAGGATGGGGGAGCAGCAAAACCATGAACACATTGTGGGCCTGATGGAGATGCAGGCTTGCCTGCATGGGCTTCATGGTGAGGACCCAAGGCAGTGGAAGCTCCGTTCCATCTGTGGTCACCACAATCTCTCCTGCTCCAAAGCCTGACTGCCCTCTCCCACAGCCCACGGGCCCTAAAGCTGTCTGGCCAGAGCAGCTGCTTTCTCAACCAGCCAGAAATCCCCCTCTGCAGACCCAACCACCCAAGGAGAGGGAGCTGCCACATCACCAAGCTGTCTCAGGGACATAGAAGCCCTCTGGCTTTGAGTGGAGTGTGGGTGTGAGTGGTAACCTGCATGCAGGGAGCACAGGACAGGACAGAGTGGCTGTTTTAAAGCATCCCAAACAAAACTTGGCCGATGCTTTTGCATCTCTGTCAGGCATTCACATACAGAAAACAACTCTGTTTCTAATACCAAGTTAGAAGCAGGTTAAAACACCAGTTTAATACTTTAAATGAAAGTTAAACTCCCAGTGTACTGAACTGTTGGGGAACAGTCCCTTCGCCTTTGTTGCTGGAACAGAAATCCCTCTGCTCCTGTTACCAATTTCCTCTCCTAGAAATCTCCCAAAGGCTCTGCTGAGTGCTGTGACCCTTGTCCCTACAGGGATCTCTGCCTAGTTCCTATGAAAATCAGCTTGAATGTCACTTTTCTTTTGGTTCATTGCAAATTTGTAATAGTAATAAATTAAACACAAATAACACTTTCATTGTTTCGCTCTTACTGCAGCAATAGGAGAGAGTTCAGCTGGTCTTTGCTTGGTCCTTAAAAACACCAGTGAGCAATAGATTCTCCCAAGGAGTCATCTCTTTTCTGCAGAAACAGCCTAAAAAGGTATTTTGGAAAGTCAAGTGCTTGTGAAACTCAAGGATGACTTGATGCAATACCAAAGACTTTTCCGGAGTTGGAGAATTACCAGAGGTGAGCATCTGGTGCAAGAGGGAGGGGAAAAGAAACATACACATATCGGGAACATCCCATGTGCAATTTGACGTCTGCATGAACTGCTTCTCCAGCAGAGAAATAACAGGCTGATGTACACAGCCTGGGGACCTCCAGAGCGAGTCCTGGAGCCATTTACTCACCTTGAAGGGCTGGGAACAACTTGAGGAGTTTTCCAGAGATACTAAGACTTTGCACATCCATGCACTTTAAGTTCCCTAGAGCAGCATGAATACTTTTGTCAGCAGTCAATAGGTGGGTGCTCCCAGCCCCTCGAAGCCAAGCACTCCAACCTACAGCTCCTCAACCCATTCCCCTTGCACATTCCCCATGTCAGGGCAAGAGGAATAGCTTCAGATAAAAATAATGAGCGAGTAATTGCTAAGTCCATTTCCCAAGAGCAGCTGTGGCTTCTGCAGCCAGGGCTCGCTCACGGTGGTGTGCGTAGGGGTATCGCAGCCCCAGCCCTCCGCCATCTCCCTGGGCAGCCTCACTTGGCTAATCTGACACAGCTTCACACGATTATGGTGGTATCTGTGTCACAAGGGCAGGAGACAGCCACAAGGCAAGGCAATAGCCCTCTTAAGATTTTCTCGGAGGGTGTTTTATGTTTGAAAAGTAATTTTCCCCCTAACAACTTAATAAAAATTAAATTGGAAAGATGCTTACTTGGTTTGATCCTGTTCGTTCAATGAAGAGATTCAAGCCACCTCACACAGACACATACATGCATCTCCCAAATGATATACTAAACTTCAAAGCAGAGTGCAGTGGTTTGACTCAAGCCTGCAAAATTTCAGGCAGCCTGGTTTGGCTGTGCAGAAGTTCACAGCACATAAAACCACAGGACAGCTTCACTCATAAGCACACGGGCACTGTAGGTTACAGACACATCCGAGCTCGGTTAAACACGTTTTTAAATTCCCTTTACACCCCGCCCTCCACACAGTCCTACTGTGGGATCAGTTCCTCCACCTAACCCAGAAGGCACAGATTGCAAACGCAAGTAAAATACTCACTGCCAAAGCCTGCAGGAAACTTAATGAAGTGAGGATAATTCCCATACATGTTTAATCTTCAGTTCATCGCTTGCCTTTCTAAACACAACTGCCTCCTCTAACTTCAAAGCTGCCCGGAGCGCAGCGCAGCCCGCCGGGGTCGGGACATGGCTCTGCAGGAGCAGGGGCTCTCGGAGGGTGCCAGGGCAGCTGCCTCCTCCCGCGGCCTCATCCTCGCTTCACGCCGGCAGCAGCTGCCGGCCGGGCTGAGACATGCTCTTGTTCTCCGCCGCTCAGCACCGGCTCCCGTGCTCAGCTGGCTCGGCTCCCTGCGAATTCAAGGCGGACCGGCCAGCGAGCATAATCGCCCGGCTAAGACGCCAATCAATGCAGGACGGCTCCGGTATAGATCAGAAATTGGGAGGAGGGGGAGAGGTTAAGTTGTTTAGGGGAGGAGCATCGTGGGGAAGGAGGGGGGTGCTTTGCTTTTCCACCAGTGGAGACTCGATGCGGTGTATTAGTTACAGCAGCCCCGGCCATGTGGAGGGCTCTCTGGCCAGGCAAAGGACCAGCCCTCGCCCAGAGGAGTTCCACATCCGCGCTCCCATGCCACACCAAATCGTGCCTCAGCTGTGCTCCCGACATCAATTCACGGCCCTATGGTGCCGGACTGCAGTCACCCCTAGGAAATGCAGCCAAGGCTGAGGAGGACCAGGATCTTCCTGGGGTTGGCAGAGCTGGAAGCTGAATTCTCATCCCCAACCCCACCCAAAGGAGTACAAAAGACACACAAACCACAGCAAAAAACATCACGTCATTAACCAGTTGCTAAAGCCGTATGGGGTGAGAAGAGGTGGGACACAGGACAGAGGCCGGGGGGGCACAATCCATGCTGCACATAGTCAGTACTAAGTTCACAGCCAGGGCAGCAGAGTGCATTAGTCTTCAGACAGCCCCAGATGTACATCCAGAACTTCAGTCTAATGCCCAGCCATCCTGACAATGAACTTCTGCAGGAACTGTGCAGAAATAAGCAGAAACAAGCAGCCAGATGCCATGCTGGGGCAGAGCCCCGTGCAGTCCCCAGCACTGCCTCCTCCAGTGACTGGTACTCCAAATCAGGAACAGCCCCAGTTCCCTGCCTGGCAAGCCCCCAGCCAAACTCATGCAGTTCTGGAGAGAGGCAAGGATACGGGCAACGGCACAGCCCACTGTTTCTGGTTTCTGATCTGGGGAGCCTCAAATGAAGCCACCTCAAAGGAATGGAGGAGGGAGGAATTTTGCCAGAGACTGGAGACTGAGGTCTGCACTTACATGTGTGCTGGAGGAGAAGATGGGTTGCAGACCTGTCATTGGCACCAGCCACATGGCAGAGAAAGGGGGCTCAGGGCTAGCAAGGGGCTTTGCCTTCCCAGGGAGACTATGAACCATGGGGACCATGGGGAGCGTGGCATGCAAGCGGCAAGACAAAAAGAGGGAAGAGCAGATTAGGATATTTGGCATCCTACAAGGGCCTTCTGGCACTTGGCTCCCTCCAGGTCACCCCAGGGCCCATTTTGCCCTTTGGCACTAAGCGTGCTGGAAGGGGAAGGCATGGAACATGCCAGCCCAGAGCTATTCAGAGCATCCAGCAGCAGCTCAGGCAGATGCTGACTGAGGTGCAGTCAGCCCTGAGCTATTGTGTGTGCCGGAGAAGGAAAGGTTACCCTTGTTAGCTCTGTTTCTTCCTTTGCTCTCAGACATTGCCACATCCATTTATCTCTAGCTAGAGTTTAAACAACGGAAAGGGTCTTTCCTCTCCCTTATATTAACTACCTTTGAATTATTTTTAAAAGGTGATTTTGTTTCCTCCAATTTCTGCACTCCATCTGCGTATGAGGACTTGGTAATGTGCAGGAGGACACTGTGTCATGGATGCACAGATCTTAATGGGCAGCAGGTACATCAGATCAGCTCCAGGACTTAGAGTTTACATGAGAATGGGAACCTAACATTTGGGAGTGCATCTCCACGTAGCAGAACAAACGGATAACCTGCCTGCTGTCAGGAGAAAGGAGGTTTGCAGGCAGTAGTATCAGCATTCTGTATAGCCCATTAGCTGTGGTCCACGTTTATACACATTGTTTTTTCTCACAGTTAAAAAAAAAAAAACAAGAGATCAGTATTCAGAGTAGGTTCTACTGAGGCAGAAAAACCACCAAGCAACTGCAGTCTCACAGGGGAAATACAAACAGCAGAGATCACTCTTGTATTTTCTATCTAGCCACCTTTTCTCATTTGTTTTATTGCATAAACATTAATGGCACTGCAGAACTGTTTTTGGAGGAGGAGAGGCAGTTGAGCACCAATGCTTACACATCCCACTTACTGGCCACAAGTTTTGAGCTCTGGGGAAGGGAGACAAAAGGGTTTGATAACTAGCACGAAAGCACAACACAGCAGCATCTGAATGTGTGGTGCTATGTCCTGTCCCTCTCCCTGTTCATCTGAGCTTGTGTCCTGTCCTGCCACCACCCCAACATACAAAAAGGTCATCCCCAGTGAATGTGTCCTTCCTCAGCTCAGGCCCATCCTGCAAGTGTTCACAGCTACATCCAGGTGCAGGAGATGTAGGCACAGCTCCTGTTTCAGTGGAGGCTGCCCCACACTCCACCCTGTCTAATCCAAGTGGCATCAATCCCAGCGACCACAAGGATTTCTAACCTGTAGGCAAAGTTTGCTAGTTCATGAAAACACTGGCCTTGCCTCCAGTGCTGTCTTTTAACAGCCATGCTGGGGATTCTTGTTAGGGGCAGGAAGCAAAAGCCAGGCACAAGGCAGGGATACCTCAATGCCCCGCAGGCAGAAACCCAGGGCACTGCTGAGGAACAGGCTGCAAGGTGGCTTGTTTCAATCTCCTGATAGAAAATTGGATTTCTCAGCAGGCCAAGTTTTTTCCTCTGTGACAAGACTGAAAGAAATATTTTTCAATCAAAAAGCCTAGCAAACAATCTGCTTCCAAAAGAAGTGATTTTTCACACACACACACTCGATAAGATCCAAAACTTCCACCCAAGAGAAGGACTTTGTGCAGCTCCACACACAACCTGCCAGAGGGATGTTTCTATGATCTAGTGTCATGGGAAAGCACTGGCATGATGGGAAGCCTGCCTGTCCAGCACCCATGCAGAGACGCAGTGGGTCCATGTACTCCTGGTCCCCAGGTGCCCACCAGCACTCAGAACTGAGATGCCGTTTTGAGACAAATCCACTCTTGCACAGCAGTTTCGCTTGCACCTGCTTGAGTCACACCTCCCTGCCATCCCAGCCTGGCTTGTTCCTTGCCCTCAGGCTGAACAAGAGGGTTTGTGCCCTTGCCAAGCAGCCGTGGGACAGAGCAGGGGCAGAGCCAGCTGCATGCTCAGTTCAGCCCCGGCGGCTCTGGGAACGGGGAGGTGTGAGCAGCGAAGCCGCTTTGTGTTCTAAGCACCAACCATGCCGAGATTTAGTAGTACCATTAATTCTTACCCACCACGCGGGATCTCAGCAGCTTTAATTCCATGCTAATGAAGTTTTAGTAGGGAATTATTTTTATTGATCTGCCCAGAGCAAAGAGCCTGATTTTAGACCAGCTCTGTCAGCACCCCCTTCCCCACAGCTCTTTTCTTTCTTTGGGAGAGGAAAGAAGACAAAACAGCTCTGAGCTCCTTAAAAAGGTTGGCAGTCCCAAGCAGTAAGTGGATTACTTTATTGATTTTTAGCAGATCTGGGTTAGTGAGTGCTTAGCACTGCAGAACACATGCACACACAGAGCAACTTCAAGGAAACCCCTCCGGGCCCTTTCCTCAGGCAAATCAAGCGGCAGGCAATTAATTTAGGAGACCACCATGGATTCTGGAGTGTGGAGAAGTTCCAGTCCCTGCACCCAAATCAGTCTGTGACAGACAGACTCCAGCAGCCAGCCCAGCCTCTCTTAAGCAGTACTACAGGACCTTACAGAGGCAGCCCCTCAGTCTCTTCTAGAATAGCACAATTCACAGCTTCGAAGTATTAAATGCTTTTTTTTCCCCTGCCCATCCTCGTTGTTGTGTAAAAGGAGAAGACATTATGACTGCCACTGTTAATTTAGGAAGGAAAACCATTGCCATGTTGCACCCAGATGGGATTCAGTGCTGCCAGTGGGCATCCAGCAGCCACACCTGGGGGCATCAGTCAGAGCAAGACTTCTGACGAAGCAGAACTGTTCAAGCCAGCTGAGATGCTCACATTGTGTTGGGATCCCCAGCTCACTCACTCACCTCCCAGTTAGCTTTCCAAGGCCACTGTACTGCAGAGAGTATTTCTGCAGTGTGTTGGAATAGCATATCAAAGAACTCCTCCACAGTACTACTCCACCAAGCCTTTCAGGATGCTGGTCTCTGGAGCCAAACCCTGACTGTGTAAAGGCCTACAGGGGAATAATTTTATCCCACTCTGCACCAGAACCAGGAAAGCTGGAAATTAAATATGGTCCCTTTTCCTTGAACCAGGAAGACCTCAAATATGTTCAAGAATTCCATCAAGCCCCACCTCATCTTTGTTTAAAGGCAGAGGCAGTCTACATAGATATTGATGCCATAGATATGACCAAATGAAAAGGTTACAGCTCTTATAATCCCAGAGCTGCACATTTATCTTCCTCCTGCCAAACTGCTCCAGAGTGACAGAATCTCAGGGAAAGCCCATTGCCCATGGGGTGCTGGTGTTAGAACTGGGGCTCTCTTCACATGGTAATGAGGTGCAATAGGGGCTACCAGGCTGAGTGCCCCAGGAGCCAAAAATGCCCATTCTCCTCCCTGCTGGCCTCTGAGGGTGGGGACACAGACATCAGGTTACCTGCTCAGGGCCAAACAGGAAGTCAGCGCCAGAGCAGGGACTTGAAACTGGATTTCTCCAGGCTAACAAGTGGATTGAGCCAACCTCATCCATCTGCTGCGCTGCTTGGCATTGGCCTGGGACAGGCAAAAGTCACCAAAAATAAGGTGCTTCCCTGAAGATGGAGAGGAGGGGAGTTGCTGCATCAGCCCTTCTCCATGCAGCCCTGCCCTTTCTCATGTCCAGCAATAACCACAGACACCAAGCTAATGAAATTAGGCCCAGAGCCCCACCGGGCTAATGCAATTACCAACAGCAGCACATTCAAACAGCAGCACCACAAACACACCTGCAGGAACACAGCCTACCCTCTCCTTCTCCCCAGGCCTTCCCTCTCTCTCCCTGAGCCCCACAGCTACCACCCAGTGTGAGTCCCATCCCCAAGGTCTCAGGGCCAGGGCCACCATCCCCAGTGCCAGGCTGCTCCAGGGAGGGCACTGCCTACCTTGCAGAAAGCACCGTCCCATGCAGCCAAGTGCAGCCTCTGAGGGCAGATAATTCCCAGCCTGTTTAAACCTTGGGAGACCTTCAATTACCACCACCATAATGAGGCCCTCGACACTAATCAGCGGTGTCACCAAATCCTCTTACGCCTGCCTAAGCACCTCCAGCAGCTTTGCTGGTTGCAGAGCCCAGCTGCCCAATCCTGCAGGGAATTACCTCCTCAGACAGGCACCAGCGGTGGCACTTACATATTTTGACACAGAAGACGGTAAAGCACTCACAGGCATTTGTGCAAGGTGACAGAGACACCTGACAAGGCCTCTGCCCAGCTCAGAAGGAACCTGGACCAAGCCCACACTGGAGATGCACTGGAGTGGACAAACATTAGAGATATTTTCATGCTAATGCTCCCTGAGATGCAAAGGGCAGATTTATGCCTGTCAGCTTACCCATCAAGCCAAGCTCTCGCTCTGGGATGCTCCAAGAGAGTTTTGAGCCCCTGAGTGCGGCTGGCAGGTGACCCCGTCGCGCTCCTGTGCGCTGGCAGCGGCTCACAGGGCGACAGGCAGCTCCCTCCGCACATCCGCTCTGACTCACACTTTCTGCTTCAACAATGCACTTTTGAATATCGTGCGGGCAGCAAAAACAACAGGTCCACTATAACGCCGAGATATCCTGAGGCAGAAAATCCATTCGGAGCCCAGCTAGAGAGAGTCAAGTCAATTAGACACTTTCTGGGGCGTCAAGCTGCCAACAATCCCGGCCTTTGTAACAGTGAAGAATCACTGCCTATGTGCTTCCCAGAGACTCCCCCTTGCCAGAGCAGAAAGGTCAGCAGCGGTAGCGTCATGGAAAAGCATGCAGCAAAGTGTTCCTGGGAAGGTGGATCCAAAAAAGTAGCATTTGGATCCTCTGGAAAATATTCCTTTCTCAAAAGCATTGATTGCTTTGGGATAGGCTTGCAAGGGAATAAGCAAGCCTGTAATGAAGGAGACTTGTGCTGCACCATAAAGAGGTTTGGGCATGCGTTATATCCAGAAGCAATGGTTGGGTCAATAGTGGAAGCTCAGAGTTTGGGAGTTCATGGCTCCCTGCCTGCTTTCAGACAGGTCACTTCACCTTTTTACCTTTTCTGGAATAAAGATCAGAGAGACAAAAAAGGACCCCAGGATTCCAACTGGGAGAATCACCCATCCCTCGCACTTCAAGCTAAGCACCTTATTTCTCTTGTCCATGGTACAAGACAGCAAACTGTGATGTAAAACCAGGATTCCAGGTTGGATGAGCACTGAATGAAGTGAGGATTTCTATGTGCCAGTGCTGAAGCCACTCAGATCCAAAAGCAGGTCTCTGACAAAAGGGCCTTGTGTCCAGAAGAGATTCTGTTGGGAAAAGAACACTCAACTCTTAAGTTCACCTTGACAAGTCATTTGGTGTTCAGCAAGGGATACTGAAAGGACAGATGAAGAAAGGTTCACTTGGTGCCTCCTTGATACTACCCTGCAAGCAAACTTTCCAATCAGAACACCAGAGAACATACAGGTTGTCATTTAAACACAATCCCATCTTTAACCCTGCTGTTCACATGATGTGAAGCTCAGATTTCTGCAAAATGCCTGAAAACATCTAGGTTATCTTCCTTCAAAGAAAATTACACCCTGACCAGGATTTCCTCATCTCCTGAAAAAAAAAAAAAAGAGTTCTCAGAGAAATCTTGAAAGACACAGCCCACACAATTTTCCAGTTTTCCCATAACAACCATTTATCAGACAAAACATTTCAACAGAAGATGTTTCTTGTCCAGGTTAACCCTACATTATTGCTTGTAGGGACAAGGACTAAAAAAATTAAAATGGCAACCTTCAGTCACAAAAAAATACTGATTTAGAGGCTTCTCTGACTACCTAGAAACAAACTACCTAAGTGAAACTTGGTCCCCATACCTATCTCTACAGAACTTCTGGAAAACTTCTGACCCCCTTTTTTTTCCCCTTGATCCTGCTCCATTTTTCATTCTCTTTTTGCTGGGAAACCTGGATTTCTGTGAACAGACTGTTCCCCTCCTTGGCAAGAGCCTGAGCTGGGTGACACACAAGGCATCTGCGGGACTTTGCATGGCCACCGGAGCTCAGCACAGGCTGGGGAAGGTCTTGCACAGCAGTGCCCTGCACAGGGCCACAAAGGGGCCCCACCTGCATCCCCCCGGCAGGTGCCACAGCCTGCTGTGCAGCTGGGGGGCTTTGCTTGCTGCTCTCGTGCTGTGCCTCCCCACGTTCATGCTTTTACACTTCCTCCTGCTTCAGCAAGTGCAAAACTCCAGAGACAACCTGTCAATCTCCATCATGTCCGGCTGCCTCAGATGGTCTATTTATACCAGACAGGCAAACATGGCTATCCTGGAGTTCAAGGTAACAGAGGTTATTTCTACTTGGAGTAGCTCCTTTCTCAGGGGAGGAGGACACAGCCATGGGTCCCCAAGGTCTCAGCTACAGCAGCCAGGCCCCAAAAGCCTAGAAGGTTGATATCTATCATAAAACATCTAATCCCAGGCCCCTCTGTGTTCTGCCGTGGGAGAGGGGAGCTCAGCATGTACTTTTGGATTTCTAATCCATGTTTTCTCCAAGGCAGAAAGGCCTCAGCTTCAAGCTTGTTCACACTGGGCTTGGGCACTGAGCAGTGCCTGCGTCAGGTGTGAGCATCTGACTGCACACTGTCACATTAATGCTGAGCGAGGACTCCAGCTTTCTCTGAATCACTCCTGTCTCTCCTTTTATGTCTCCAATAGAGTCTGCTCTCTGGCAGCCAGCATATTTGATCCAGGATAAAGCCTGCTTTATCAAATTGGCCTGATACAATAATTAGAAAAGATATGAGGAAGGAGAGGCCATTTATGCCAGATTAGCACTATGAGTCACATGGCCACAGAGCTGCTGATCTGGACCAAGGGCCCAAAAGTCACATCCACCAAATCACCAAGGCACAGCTGCAGTCAGCACTTCTCAGCCAGCTGTCTTTGGAATTTAGTTCTTTCTCCAGTCAATGAGGCATTTTCTATAAGCCACAGTGGGCTGCTGCCCCTCTCACAGGATGCTTGAAGCTCCTCAGAACCAGACAGCTCACCTGGATCACACTCCACTTCACTTCTGCAGGTGCCATTGGCACACTAACCCCTTTTACAGTAGATTTCTTCCTGTCCACTGGGTCCCCTTAGAGTAGGGAAGGAAATCAAATACCACTAAAGCCCAAATGTGTCCTCAAAAAGAAGGAAGAGGCAGGTTTCTCAAGGCTTTGCTGTCTCCTCTCATGCACAAAAATCTCCCATTTCTGTAATGACATAGTATTCCTGGGAATGGGTCTCCTCAACTCCACTCAGGAATTTCAAGCAAGCCTTGGAACAAGTTTCCATTGCTCCAAATACCCCAATCCAGCAACCCTGCACGTGCAAGCCCCCTGCTCATACCTGTGATGCCTCTGAGTCATCAGGGGAAAAAAAACCCCACACCACACTCCCAACCAGTAAACCAGACCCCATCTTTGCCCAGAGATATACCACTGTCCATGCTCTGGTGCAGATATGCCTGTGCAGCCTCTCCACAAACACCAGATCCAGAGACACAGTCCAGGCATGGCAACTGGAAGAAATTAAGCACAACCCAAATCTTGCTGACCAAGCACATGAGGCATAAAATACATTTAAGATGAGCAAAGCCCAAAGAATCCCTTCATTAAGTGGCAGTAAAAAAAGGAGAAGGCGGATATAAAGGCCTCACCTTAGCCCTCACTGTCTCTGCCTCATCAGGCGGCTCACTCCACTCTTGGTAGTTTGTGTCTGTCCTCTAAGCCATGCAGATTTTTCCACTTCACAGAAGAGCAACAGGTTCATTTTGAGATCATCTCTTTATAGATATAACCACTTTCAGTTCAGATTCTGCCAGCCCAGTCTGTCTGACATGCAGAGGACCAAGCCACCTCTGTGCCTTGCCTGCACAGACACACAACCTCTCATCTGTCCTAGCAGCTGTCCCTGCCCTGGGACTCACCTTCCAGTGGCAGCCAAAGGGAGATAAACACAACATGATAAACACAACTCAGCCAAAATGTTCTCACACGAGATATGTTCCTGCAGTGTTTCCCTGCAGAAGATGTTTAAATCCCTTCACCTCCCTGTGCAGCCAAGGGGTGGGTAAGGAGCCAGCTACAGTAAGCATCCCTTTCCTCATCAATGCCCTCCATTGCTTTCATAGTCTCCTCTCAAAAGCCACATGTTCCCCTCCACCAAATGGAAGATCCACTGGTATTTAAAGCCATGGGAGCATGACAAAATTCCCTATGCCCTAAAGAAAGGAACAGCCCTGGATCAAGACAGGGACAGACCACACCACACAAGATGGCGCAGCAGCGAGGAGCAAGCACATGAAGAATTTGCAGGGATGTGGAATGACATTTGCTGTCAAATATCTGCTCTTTGCCCCTCAACCCCTTCCCAGCAGAAAGAGAGGGAGAGAGAAGAGCACCAGCCACACACTTTGGCCCTGTCCTTTCAAGCCTCTGAGCAGAGGAGCAGGCTCTACACAGCAGAAGCAGAGAAATGACTTGGGATGATGTGGGCATACTCAAGTACCAGCACTGCACTGACTTAAGTCAGCTTATTAAAGCAAGCCCTGAAGATCAGCTTCTCCACAGAGCTGTTTGCTCTGCCAGCTAGATGTATCCCAGCTGAAAAATCTGGAACCCAGTTCCTTTTCAGACCTTAAGTTTTCCAGACCAGCAGCACACCCCCAAAGGTTGATAAATTCACCAGTCCTAGGGCAGAGTCCCAGGGTCTGTCCTGATTGTTGCAGACTGGCAGTTCCCATCAGTAATTCCCAAGCACAGTTTGGGAGTCAGCACAGGCCAAGGGATGTTCCCACTGGGAACTCTGGACATTTGAGAGCCAAGCCATATCCACACAAATTAGTCTCCATGGCTCATTTAGTTAATGAGGCTTTTAAATCACACCTATCTACTAAATCTTACAGCCCTGGCACCTAAAATCCAACACTTCAAGCACACCATAAACTGTGCAAGATAAATCCCTCAGTGCCTCAGGTATTTCTCTGAATCCCCCTGGGCGTCTGTGCCCAGTGGGAAGCTTTCCAGAAATGCTGCTCCCCCAAGACATGGGCTACCTCAAGATGCCACAAGCAGAGCAGACCCAGGAAACATGTTTACACGCCATGCTTTGGCACACATAACCTCCCACCTAGGATGACCCAGCAGCAAGGGAAGAGGAGTATTGATGAACCTGTGGTTAGGTGAAATGGAAGAGCTAAAAGAATCAAGGGCCTCAGCTGTCTCCAACAGACACACCTCTCTGACAAACAAAACAATCCCATTTGGAATACCCAAGAGCAGCCCTAGTGCCTTTTCCTGGATGGAAACCTGGCTCCTAGAACCCCAGGCAAGGAGACCCAAAAGCAGAATCTCAGTCAGTGTTCTCCACCTTTCCCGATCCTCTAGGAATTTGCACCTTTCCTTGCATTCCCATCACCTCCAGGAAAGAATCTCCCAGAACCTCCTCCATCATCTGTAACCCTCCTTGGAGAAGAGCCTTGCTTGTGTCTCTGATGAGCACCTTGATGCACAGCCACTCCCTCGGAGCAGCCACATTCCTGGCTTTTGCAACAAGTCGGCAGTAAGACAAAGGTCATTTACATCCGTCACCATGTGTGTGGCAGTGAGCGGGGCCAGGACTGCCAGCGAACAGCCAGGCAAGGGCCAGATGTGCTCTGCAGGCATATCTGTGCAGATACCATTGCAGATTTGGGGCAGCCAGTCCTGGACCC
Organism: Gymnorhina tibicen; assembly: GCA_013399875.1. Lineage (NCBI taxonomy): Eukaryota > Metazoa > Chordata > Aves > Passeriformes > Artamidae > Gymnorhina > Gymnorhina tibicen. Next base: position 247,242 of record VXAZ01007367.1, read on the forward strand.
GCAGGCTTATCAGTGATGGAAGATGCTGAGTAGTTCACAGCAGAGGCTGCTGGTAGGTACCTGCTGGAGGAAGGACACTCAAACACTCTGCTCCTGTCGTCCCTGGAAGCATCCATCATTTTCAAGATGGATGGACCTTTGACTTGGCTCTGTCTGACTGCTTTTACATCCAGGACAAGCTCTCACCTGGCCCACACAGCTCTGACCTACCCCACGTCCAAGTCCCGGTCTACACACAGAGGGCAAACAAACAAACAAATAAATTCACAGACCCAGGTTCAAACCCCAGCATCCCTTTTTCAGCCTGGAGAGGAAGGCAGGGAGGATGCTTGACTCGAGATGTGATGTGACCACTCCCTGCCATCCCACTGAAGGGCTCCCCAGCCACCTGCCCCATCCCCTGCTGAGCAGGCACAGCCACCCCCGGGGCACGTGCGGCCCTGTGCGTGCGGCTGGTGACGGGTGGCTCCCCGGCCAGCACACCAGCCCTCCCCACGGGCTGAGTCTCTGCACGAGATTCCTGTCAGGCGCAGGGAGCATCGCCCAGCACAGACACAGGGCTGAGCTCTCCCAGCTCCCTATCGCCATGGGTCAGCAGCACTCAGACATGTGTGATGAGGAGTTAAGTCTAACCAGGGTGGGACAAGCCATTTTGCATCTCAAATGCCCAAGGTGCTGGTGCAGCTGTGGAGGAGTCTGTGCTGCCCAGGCGGTGATTTGCCAGGAGACAGGTCTGCAAATGCACCCCCTCCTCCCTCAGCAGGACTCAGTGCCCTGGTTCACCACCCAGAGCATTCAGAAGGGGGAGTATTCGCAGGCTCCAGGGTCACTCTTGGCTTCTGTGGTCACATATCCCTAAGAAAATCCACGCTAGATCATGTGTCAGGCCCAGCCTGCCTGCAAGCTGCCATCCCCCAAAATGCAACCCCAGATCCTGGCCTGAAAACCTGCCCCAAGCGCCCTGCTGTCCCCTCCTCGCCTCGTGTATGTCTTTAACAGTTTGCTGGATTACCCGTTGAAACTAAAATAACAAAGCTACAAAAGAAGAGGGCAAACAGACGTGATATTCTGCACCAATTAGGGCTAAACAGGGGAACAGGGAGCAGGGAATGAATGGACAATGGGGAGGGCAGGGACATGGCAGCCCGGGCCCCGACAGGCTGGGCACGAACTGTCCTCAAGAGGCCGGGTCCAAGCCAGGGAGCAGCGAGCTGTATGTAAGGAAAGCAGGGAGATGAAAAGGGTTATTTAAACAAGCACGGGGCAGTCCCCACAGGGCCTCCTTGTCCGCTTGGCTTCATCACAGAGTGTCCAGGGAAGAGCGGCTCCCGCTTTCCCCCCTCTCCGAACCCTTTCAGGTGGCGGGGGGACGCTGGCAAGCTGCGGTGGGGTCCGCTTAGAAAGGAAGGAATCCATTAATCTCTCTGGTAATTACTGCCACATATGGATTTGCACAATTACACTTCGTTAATTGGTTATTACAGGCAAGCCAGACTGATTGGGCAGAACGGCTGAGCTTTAACCCCTTCATTGCCTCCAGGGCCAGCCAGCCATCGAGGCAGCCTTTCTCCCAAAACAGTGCTGTATCCTCCTGTAACCCTGATGGCTCCTATGCAAAGGACCAGGAAGTACAGCTCTTAGCACCCAGCCAAGACATCTTTTCTCTCATGCCTTCCTTTCCACTGGGGATCCCAAAGAAATGGACCCAAGGGGAAAGGAGTGAGCCTGCACCTCAAAACAGACAGACTCCCCAGGAAACTTCATCTGCTCTGGGTTTGCAGCAGACACACCATGTACTCCCCAGGGTGCTGAGGGATGGCAGACTCAGATTTTGTTTGTTTTTAGAAGGAGTCTGAGATTCCTTGTGCACTTCGGCTTTGTGCCCTCAAGCCCAGCAGGGCTGGTGCCAACGACAGAAGAATCCACCCCTGAGTCTGTCTCAGTATCTGAACTCAGCTTCTCCTACAGGATTTGCAGTGTAATGCTTTTCTTCCTCCAAACACTGAAAACAGAGGCTTTACTCTAGTAATAAATACATATGTAACCAGAGTAATATAAGCTATAACAAAAAATACGGATAAAGCCCTTGTAAAACTCCTGACAGCAAAGGACTTCTGCCAGTTGGGAGTGGAGGCAGCCTGGCCTCTCCACAATGAAGCTGTCACCTCCGCCACCCCTCACAGGTAGATAATGGACCATCCAAAGCCCGGCCCCAAAATGCCTTGTTCAGGATCCAGCAATGTTTCTGGAGAAAATTCAGAAGGGGCATGCCATGGTGAGAGCAATTTCTGCCAGAACTGTTTTGAAGGTTTCCCACTAAAAAACTGTAACAAGAAAGGAAATAAGAGCTTTGCAAAAACCCCATAGGGCAGAAGGGCTCATCTGACAAGAGAGCTGTGCTCAGCAACTACCGACATCAAGGACAGAACAGGCATTTGGCATCCTGGTCCTTCAGAGCTGCTGCACTGCCCCTTGGCCACAGGAGAGGGCACAGAGGAACCTACTCTGGACAGCTTCTGTCTCTCCCTTTCCCAAGGGCGGTCCAGCGAGGCAGTGCCTTCTGGGCAGCAGGATATTGCTTAGCCCAGGCGAGGGACTTATAGAGCCAGGCATCACACCAGGCACATGGTGAAGGCTTTCAGCTCAGCTTCTGAATCACCCCAGCAAGCTACTGCAGCAGGAGCAAGGAAAGAAACCAAACAAGATCACAGCAAGATAAGAGAAATCTAATTCCAAACCACCCTCTAGCCTCATCCTGTGGGTAAAAAAGCCCTTGGGACTTCAGCTGAAGCAGAAAATATCTGCAACAAACACATTCCCACCTTTTCCTCTACTGCTGACACTACAGTGATGCCTTCTACAACACTTAGAAGTAACCTCCTTCTCATTAGCTAATTAAAGTGCTTTTACTGTTCCCTTTCCAGTGCAAGGAATAGCTGACCAATAAAAATCTTCTCCCTCAGAGGTCACTGGTGTTACGTGAAAGTTGCAGTAGGAGTTGTTCCTGTCGTTCCAGTCACCTGTGATTTCCCAGCTCCCTGACTTCACACAGACATATCTTTCTCGTGCAAAAGCCAGCTCCAAGCTCACTGTCTGAAGGGGACCATGGTCAAGGCAGCATCTCCCAGTTCCTCGCGAGTGTTTTTGGGTGCACGTGAGCTTGTCTCTGAGGAAGGGAAAGGCAGGCCAGCCCAGGAAAGGTTGCAGACCTCTCCCCTAAACCAACTGCCTCTGCAATGTTCAGAATGAATCTTCAGAGCTGTCAAAGGGAAGATCGGGCAGAACCTGCAACTGGGCTTAAAAAGGTCAGCTGGGAAAAGTCAGGATGGGAAGGATGCTCACTTTATTGACAGATGCAGAGTGGAAGGGGCCAGCCTGTGAGTACCTGCAACTGGTTTGGGCAGCACATGCTAGACTTCATCTCTGGGCTCTGTTGGCTGCTGGTGACCAATTCTCTGTGGATCACTTCCAGACAACAGAGTCTGGGGTCTAAGCCTGAAACTGAGACTGGGGCTGAGCACCAAACAGGGATCCTGTGCAGCCTTCCTTCGTCCTGAGGGGTGAAAGTAGGCTGGGGGGATGAGAGCCTTTGTGGCTCTCATGACAGTTTTTTAGAGCTCAGAGGCAAAAACATAATTTTCTCTCTGTCCTTTAGTTACACATCTGCCCAACACAGGCTGATTTTGATTCCCAGAGTTCAGAACTGGTGCAAAGGTTACTTTGCATCTGACTGGATCAATTCCAGTGTTGTGCCACTGACATATAGGAATCAGGCAAATAGTGTACCTGCTGATGCTAATTAAACTTGACATTGATATGGATATGTGACGTTTCCTAATAAAGCAGCAAGAGAGGTAGCTGGTTTATATTTTATGTGACTTGGAAATATGTAAAGGCAAGTAAATATATTCCTTTTGGTCAGAATATTGATACACGTATATTGCAAAAAGCTCATATGCAGCAGAGGTGGTGAAACACATTGAATCAGGTCAAAACCCAAACCAGGTTCAAAGGGATCTGAAATTAATTAGGCCATTAAGACAGTTTTCCAGTGGAATTCTCTCTCTCTCTCTCTCTCTCTCTCTCTCTCTTTCTCTCTCTCTGTACATACACACACATATTTAATATATTTGACAAAATCAATATTTATCTAGGGAGAGGTTCAGTTTTTAGTGAACCATCACTTTGTTAAAAGTATTATTCTCATGGAAAACCCTTGACTAGCTCTATAGGTAACTTCCACCTGTTCTTTTTTAACCTTTATGAGCTGATCCTCAGAACTCCTTTAGTATAAGCCATCAATAAATATAGTATCCCCTTCCACACCCCGAACACTTTTCTTTCCCTCCATTGTGGGAAGAAAACACAGAGTCACAGGTCTAGAAGAAGCACAGAGGAACACAAGCTCAACTTGCTCATCTTCCTGCCCCAAATCAGACCAAAGACAGAGCTGCCACCTCCTTCCCCAGCCCATCTGTCCCATCACAACTCCCCATTCCTGTTAAATAGCTTTTCCCAGTGTCTAAACTCCCCTGCAGTGGAGAGTGCAGCACAGAGTTATGAGGGTTTCTTTACAAAACCTGCACCCAAATTAAAATCCCATAAAGGCTCTGTTCAGTTGGCACTGATGGCTAAAGGAGCAGCATGCCCAGGAGGCACAGCCCACAGCTCTTGGCAATGCTCACAGTGGTGTCCCGTGCAGCCTCCCAGCCCACAGCTGAGCCCGGAGTCAGGGCACGACTTACAGAAGTGAGGGAAGGATCCCATCTCCAGGGAATAAGGAGCCTGTGTGCCCGGCTGCATTTCCAACCTGCGTCCTGTCTCTTCAGCAGACTCAACCATGAAGGGTGGTTTGGGATCAGCTCTCTCAGCGGCTCTGGGCTGTTGGAAAAAGAAAGGAGTATTTACATATTACAGAGCAGCATCTTCACAATCTGTCCTAAGTTACAAATTTACCTCCCAGACCTTGACCGGGGCTGGGGTTTCCTGTGTTTGCTCTTCGGGCTCCTGTCTCTTTGGAAAGCGGGAGATGTTGCAATGCCAGGGGGAGGGATGGGGAGGGCTGGCTGCATGGGCTGCCTGGGAAAGGCCCTGCCATGCAAAGCAGTTGGTCCACAGCGGCTCTGCTGAGAAAGCGTCTCCTGGAAGCAACTTCTCTTCTAATCCCAGCTCCTAAAGGAACGAAACCAAGCAAACAACTGCCATCCATCCAGTCTGAGCATCTGTCTCAGTTCTGCTTTCCTCTGTCTCTCTGCCAGTTGACTTTTTTTTCTCATCTGCACCAACTCTGTCTGGTAACAAACATCAAGAAGATGGTAGTGTTAGCCACATCACCACTGGACTCCAGTGGAGACCAAGCATAGCTGGTTTTGTCTCACTGAAGCTGTCTGAGGACAATGGGGGCAGGTGTGAAGGTAGCAATGTTCTGTACACATTCCTGGGCAGTGTCCCTAGCTCTTGCAGGTGACCTGGACAGACCCTTGTCTCCAGAAGGCTTTCAGAAAACAACCAGCCTGTGCTGTGACCGGTTTTTCTGGTGCTGAATTTAGAGCCCCTGGCTTTGTTCCTGTGCTCACTTATCTCTGTTACATTCTCTAACCATGCATAGACATCTTCCCTCATGTTTGGATTTTGCCAGTCCTGGTAGAGAAGAGCTACAAGCAAACAGCATTCCTCTCCTCTGTCTGAACTGATAATCTTGGTATCTCATCTCCTTTGCACTCCCCTTCAGGCTGTGTCAACACCCCCAGGGTTGTGAAGGGTAAGACTGCTCTGCCTCCACTGCCCCATCCTGTACACTGTGTGCTGCCCAGCCCAGCACAACTCCATCAAGAATTCCTCTGGGCTGTGAGTCAGACCTGCAAGGGGGTTTTAACCACCTCCCTCTGCAAGATTTCTCCACATTTACAGCAACAAAACATGCAGGTCCCAAAGTGCAGAGTGGTCTAAAGACATTGCCTTCCAGAGACTTTCAGGATTTGGAGCCTCTGCACTGCTGAGATCAGCAGCCAGAGCATTGCCAAAGCCAAGCTGGGCCACACAGCCCCTTCCACATCAGTGCCAAGTGCCAGGACATCTACAGGAGAAGCAGCCACAGGGAATCCAGGCATGCAGAGCTAGCAAGGATGCCGAATTACTGGTTTGATTTTGCTTGCATTTTCAGGAACTTCTAAATCCGAAACTGCCACAAATTCCTCAAATTCAAGTTCTCGTGGATCTGAAATCCTGCAGAGTAGTCTGGATTGAAGCCAGGAGGTGAGAAGACTCATCTTTAGGAGCTATAGAAATTCAGTGTGCTCTGTCAGCCACAAGAATTGTCTCTCTTATGTCCTTGCACTGCTGTGGGTAAGATGGATCCAAACTCCTTCTTTTCTTTCTTTTTTATTTGGTTTTACTCAGGAAGGGCTCCCCAGCAGTCCAATCTCTACTCAGTGACTCCAGATCCCCTCGAACCTGTCAGTGACCTTTCAGATCCACTCAGGCTTGCCTCCCCAGTGCCCACAAACAGCAAATTTCTGTGCCCTGAGCTGTGGTGCTCAGATCCCTCTTCCCATCCCTTTCCCTTTCTCAGACCTAACATATTACAGCAGCTGCCAGAGCATGGAGCTGCTCCAGAAACGAATCTCCAGTGTGACATGGCACAGCTTTAATTACTCAACAGGAGCCATAAAAAAGGCTGCGAAACACGGCTCTCTCAAAATCTTAAATCTCCACTTGAGGCACTTTGTGTGGCTGTGAGCAGAAGTAGCAGGACATGAACTCTCCAAGCTCACAAAAGAGCTGAATCAATGTCCTGTTGATACAGTCCAGCAAAACAAACTAATGATGGACAGGACTGCAGGATTTTGTGTGTGAGGGAAGGATTTACAGTGATACCAAAGGAATTATTTCAGCCCTGTGGTGACAGTACCCACCCACTTCCTTATTATATTTTATTGATCTTGCCCTAAATACATGTGGCTGGAGGAAATGATGCATAAATTACTAACAAGTTAATTTCTTGCTCCGACACAGACTCACAACAGCCCTTTGAAGGGGAACCAGGAAAGACAATGTGTGAAAGGATAAAGGCAATGAGACAAGCTTGGATGTAATAATCCCATGTGAATGATTATTGCTGCAACTAATGTAATCTAATAATGAAGAATTTACACCAGATGTCCCCCAGAATATGCCAGGCAGGCTCGGGATTCAACAGTGGATCCATTTCTAAGGAAACCTTGTTAGGAGGGAAAAAAAATGCTGTTGTCTGTTCATCAAATGAGAGCTTGTAGACCTTTATAGTCAGAGTCGTAACAAAAGCCTGCCTTGCAAAGCTTCCTGGAAGGGTGTTCAGCAGATTGTCCATTTGTTTTCAGGTGAAATTTAAGGTGTTGGATTTGGCCTATAAACCTTCTAGCAGTCTAGGAGAAGCCTGTTTCAGGGCTGACACCAGGATCTCCCCTATCTCTCCCTGGAATTCACAGGGAGCTTCTGGGACATCAGTCTCCAGGACAGGTGAATAAAGAACAGAGAATAATTTATTTTTCTTTATTTTGAACTTGAATCCTTTCAGCTCTCTCAAGTACATCCTTAAAACAGTGCTCCATCCCCGTCCTGGACATCCCTGTCCATGACACACCCCATACATCCCTTTCCTTCTCACAAGCTGCAGCTTATGGGGACAACATGTAGCAGGGAAAAGGAAATCAGAGAGCTCTGCACCAGAGGAATATCTTGGGTGTACTCAGGCTGCTGCAAAATGAGATTGGCTTCAGCTTGGTTCCTGCGATTTAGAAGTCCATTTTGCAGCAGGCAGCTGAGCACAGGCCTGGCAGAGCACTGCTGGCCACCCAGGTCTTCATGAAGACCTGAACTAGACTGAACTTGTTGCCCAAAGAGCAGACCAGAGTTGGGAGGATTTGTTGTTTCAGATCCAGCACTGATTGAATGCTCTTCTAGCCCAGGGCAGCGCTACCAGCTGGGCACTGATTTCCATGGCATGGTCAGCAAGCAGCCAAGCCAGAGACCCAACATCCACACTTCCTCTTCATTCAAAAACCACCATGAGCTAAGTGTAAAAACAGTCACAAACCACACTTTTTACTCTCCCTCCCTGCCTCTGTTGCTTATTCATCAGCTCTTTGAAGGTATTTTGTACGGGTATTCCAAACACCTCTTCTGGCTGCACTTTGGGGTTTTAACTGCTGTTCATAATTCCTGTTTAGTAAGCACTGTTATTTAAGTAGCTCTGTGGGATGAGGGGGGAAGGGAAGCTTTAGCAAGATCCAGATCCACTAAAACACAAACCACTACATTCAACTTGAAAGATTTGTTTAAGCCCCATTAACTTAATTGGGACTTTGTTCATTGGTTGTTCTTGCAGAAGATGCAGAGATCTGCGCAGTTAGCACGTGTGACACCAGCACTGAGTCATGGGGACTGTATGAACATGGTGTGATTGTGTCAAAATTGCATCCTCTGTGCTTCTCCTGTGATTCTCCTGTGTCAGGTAGTTGGATAGTGGAGGCTGCTTGTCTGTTGAGATCTATTTCACAGGGGCTTTTTGATCCGAGCCTGTGTGCTGCTGGTCTGTTCTAGCAGGCACACAGCTGCTCCAAAGCAGCTTTGCAAAAAATAACACAAACATAGCTGCACTTAGGACTTGCAAACCCTGATTTTAGCCAGGCTGTGTGTCAGGCATCACCATGCCTAGAAATGACTTGCAAACAGGACCAAAGATCAGGCCTAATTTTAGTAAGCCTTTAGGCTCTGCTTCCCCTGACTGTGCTTGCTTTGATGAAACACAATTGCAGGATGAAAGAAAGCAAAAACCCAGCTGGCACCTGCTGGGAGGGCGGGGAGAGAGAAGCTGGCAGACAGGAGGTTCCTACGGAGATTGCCAACACTACTACATGTCTGTTTTGCTTTTTGGGCAGCATGGTGAATCCAAAGGTGATAAACATTTGGCTTGGCTGGCCAGACAAGATGTGCCTGCATCAGACACTGCACTCTCTCTCCTCTCTCACTGGCATCTCTGCACCTCTTAAGGCAGCTCCTTCTGCTGTGCTTCACATCTCCAGCCCTTGAGTTTCAGCGAGGATTGAGGCTCTGCTGGAGTGAAACACATCAGTGGGAATAGCTGCTCCCTTGCAAAGAGCCGGCTGGCTGGCTGGGCTGCTTACTACCAGACATCTGGACAGCCAATTTTACATTTCAGTTTGCAGCACAACACAAGGATTTTTGTTAGAGGATATCTTTGAAGCTCAGGAAAGCTAGTTATCTGTAGAATTTTTAGGACAACAGCTTTATTTACAACTCAGTGCCATGGAAAGACAAATGTTTAACTAAACTGGGAATGGCTTTTTGTTCCCCAAATACTTTCAGTGAGGAAGAGAAACTCTGAAGTAAAAAAACATTGCTGTTGTCTGAGCAACAAAAGAGGTTAGTAAAGATTCTTGACTAGCCTTTCTCTAGGTCTGAAGTCATGCAGAAAGTGCTACAGCCTAGCTGTGCTCTTTAACCAAAGAGCATTTGGTGTTCTTTTTGCACCAGTCAAGACGCAGTTTCTTTCTATAAATACCCGGTGGTTTCACAGTGCCATCAAACATGCAGGTGAGCTGGCTCAATACATTTATCAGCCGACCACCTGCAGCCTGAGTGACTCACTGCCCTGCAGCAGCAATCAGCCAGTCACCTCCTCTGACAGAGGGCAGGCTGACAAGCCACACCGCTGGGCTGTGATAACCCTCATGAGCTTTCCAAACTCTTTCCTTGCCCCCGCTCCCTCTCCAGAGAAGCCCACAGCACGTCATTGGAGGGGTGGGCTGCAAAGAACCTGCACCCTGGGCCCACCAGCTGGGTTTTATGGAGGTGGTCTGTCCTGCAGGGCCCCTTGTGGGATGGAGTGCTGAGAGCATTACTGTGTCTGCTCTCTATCACAGGGAACGGTGCTTGCCTGCACCGGAAACCACGCTAGGAAAACATGCAGAGCTTCGTGAAAGCTACAGCAATTAGGTTAATTAAGAGCTGGGGCAGGCCTATATGTTTCTGATCTGTTGTTTTTTAGGTCCCCTATTGCACCTGTTCCCACAGCATCCAAACACCCTGAAGGCTTAGGTTTTCCCACTCCAGACATGGGAACTGAAGGACCCATGATCAGAGGTCCCAGATCAGAGCAAAGGCCTGTTTGGCCTCCTATCCAGCAGCAGAAAGAGAAGGCAGGAGGGTAAGAATAGGACATGTCATTTCCATGGTACACCTCCTCTTATCTTCCTGGGAAGGTCCCAGAACTCTTCTCAGAGGAGTGCAGTATCATTCTGTCACCATCCCTGGAGGTATTTTCAAAATATGTAGCTGTGGCACCTTGGGATGTTATTTAGTGGGAGTTGGCACCCAAACCCCTGAGGTTGCTTGGAACATCCTTTCAGATATGGGGTGCCACTGCAGTGGGATCCACCCAGGTTCCTGTCAGAGAGCCCCTGCTTATTGCACAGGGTGCACAGCACCAGCTTCCACCTGCAGTATAACTCAGCCTGCGTTATAGGGGCTTGAAGTAAACAGCTTTTCAGAGCTCTTCAAATCCTGTTTTCTAGGATCCTCTGACAAGTTCCTTCCTCAGGTGTAAGCTCAAGGAGAAACCTGCTCTTCAGAGTTAATTTTGCTCATTGAAAAATCTGGGGGAGCCCATATTCCTAGAACTCCTCCACATGGTTCATTCCTGCACAGTGTATTACTCTGAGGCAGAATCACTTTCTAGGGTTTCATGGAAGTAGATTATCTGCTGTTTGCAACCATCACCATTCCCCTTGCTCATGCAGGAACATGAATAAAGTGCTTTTAAAGTCTGTGGAGTCTCCATCACCCATTTCTGCCACAAAAAGGCTGACCTGCAAGACTTTCTCCCACTTAGGAGACAGGGAAGGATGTTGTGAGGGTTCATTCACCATTTAATGGGCTGAGAACCAAAATGTGCCCTGTGTGTGTGCAAAGAAACAGGAAGCAAAAGTGACAAAACAAAAGCATTGACTGATTGTTGCATGTGTGTTATTAACTTTGTCTGGCAGCATTTGAAACACTTTTGTCAGTGCTTAAAGGAACCACTTCTGAATTTAATGTAGCCAAACCAGACAAATAGCAGTCTGGAGAAAACGGGGATCTATGTCTGATTTCTTTTCAGCAGTTATGTGACTTCCATGAGCCCAAAACTTGTAAGTAGTCGCAGTTACTTTACATGATACTTTGTATGTCTGGTACGTTTTAAAAATGCAGATTTTAAACTCAGTTGTAGGAAAGGCATGGATTAGAAGACAGAAGAACCTCTGCTGCATCTGGTTGTTTCCAGGGTTGCACTGATCAAAAGTGATCTGCTGTGAAGTAGGAGAGATCTCCATTCTCTGACAGTCACCCAGAAGTTCCAACTTAGCTGCAGAGCTTTCCTCTGCTGCCTTCAGGAGCCATCCATATCAGACTCCAGTCTGGGAAGAGCCTGTGACAGACAGCATACCCTGCTTTCCACCCAGGGACCAACTTGGGATTCCTGGTACCAACTGAGACAAGGGAGGAGGACGAGGAAATACAGTGAGGACTGGAGAGGGCCCTTTCTTTCTATCTTAGGATGGGACTTTCCAGGACAACCCCCACTGTCTTTCTGCTCAAACTGTATCATTTCCCCATGGGATATCTTGGTTGTTCATGTAATGACAGCATTCCACCATGTCTGATTTTCATGTTATCTGGATTGTTTGCACTGACACAAGATGAGGTAAAGTGGGGACATCGCTTTCTCATGCTGTGTGGGCTGTGCTATATTTTCCCCTTGGTTTGGGCCAGGCTGAGCTTGATCTTCCAAGATCCTGACATGAATACATCCTGCCTGATTGCAGCCCCTCCTTTCCCAGAAATCATCCTATGGAATAAGCCCTGAACAAAGTGTTTCCTATCTCCCCTTTAACTCTTTTCTTTCCACCCAAGTGCTCTGTGGCCAAAGGCCTCCTCCAGAAGGCATGAATTCAGTGTGATTCCCTCATCCTGCCTACTCAGAGGCTGTCAAAAGCCAAAAATGACAGCACTGGAGTGCCAGAAGCAAGCAAGTCACCTGCAATTTCACACCTGCCATCGCTGCTTTCATGGCAGCTGGCGAGGCGAGAAGTTGATGAAGGTCCCACTTGGCCCAGGCTGAAAGTCAAAGCAACTGTTGGGCTTTTCAGGGAATGTCCTTCCCTGAAGTAGGAAGGCAGGTAGAAAACCTGCTGGCAGCTGCCTGGGGGCATCTGCTGCCTTGCTTAGGAGGCATTTGTGCTTTTTGCACGCTGTCCTGTTCTTGGCAGCAGCTTTCCTGAGCTGGAAAAAGCATTGGCCATCATCAGCTGTGGCAGCACTTTCTGGGCTGCAGATTTCTTTCTGTGGAGCCACAGCTGAACTGTACTGGCCAAGCCTGTGTCCCTTCTAAGTGAGATTTAATAGTGCCAGGTGAGTAGCAAAAACCATCCAGCAGGTTTTGACTCCACTGATCAAATCTAACCTGCAATTTTGATTGTTTCTTCCTACAGGTGTGCAGGACAGAGGCCACAAACCAGGCTCGGGAGCTCCATAGCATAGCTGTGCAAATGCTGTGATAGGCTGGGCTCTGGTACCTGCTTTTCTGCCCTCCACCAAGCTCCCGTTGCCCAGTACCAACAGGAACCTGTCCTGCCTGTCCCTGGACAAGCCCAGGCTGTAGTTCTCATTTGATGTGAGTTATGGCTCCCAGGGAGCAGCAAATTTGTGGACTTCTCTGTCCCTGACCAAGAGCTCATCACAACAACTTACTCCTCTAGGTCTGTGGACTGAAGACCCCTCACCAAACACCTACCACCAGCCACACATGAGCAGCACAGTCAAGCCAAGGGAAGGGAGCCAGCCTCCTGCAAGAACCAGAGGAATCCAAACAGCAGCAAGACTCAGGACAGCAACCACAGAGGCCTGAGTATGTTGCATTGCACAAGACACTGTGTTTTGCAGGCTGGCCTCCTGGCCCTAATATCCTCTGACAGCTCCCAGAGCAGAAGCCGAGCAGGTTATAGCAATTGGATCACAACACCAACTCCTGCGGGAGCTCCTGCTCCAGAATCCCACTGCCAGGCCTCAGCAAAGCACACAAGGAGCTGAAAGGATGTGCGGCCTCTGGAGTTTGGAGCAGTGACTTACCTTCACAAGAGAAATACTGGCCAAATGCTGGGTCCTGTCCACTCCTTAAAAACTGGAATTTTGGAAGGCAACTTCAGCCAGGCCCTGGTAAATGACTGCTTGTTTTATGGCTAATTGCTTATGAAAACAGAAGGCACAAACCCAATCTGTGCAGGTCTTACACTCTCCATACCATCAAAGCCCACAGAAACACCCACCCCAAATCAAACACTGCCTGTCTGAGACTTTTAGTGAAATTTTGTTTCCAAGTCCCCTTCTGTCAGACTGCAGAAGTAAAAAAGCTGAAGCCACCCTGGGTAGCTCGGTTCATCAGGAGTGTGTTAAGTTACACCACCAACTCCATCCTCTTGCCACGCAGCAAACACACAGAGCTGTGAAAGGACATGCGTGCCTCCCAGTTAATGTCACCTTCACAGCTTCCATAGGTCACAGCACAAGCAGACATCTGCACCAAAATAAGATGCCGGGCAGAACACGGATCCCATTCCGAACAATGCCACTGGGCCCAGGGAAAGCTGAGGAATTTAAGGGAAGTGGAACAACAGGCAATAAGGAAAGTCCCTCCAGCAAAGATCCTGTGGCCCATTCAGTGGTCGCTCAGCACTGTATACGGAGGAGTGACACAATGGAGTGACTAAAGGACTGCCTGGCAGCCAGCATTCCCATGGCCATTGTTGCCAGCATGGGAGCTACACAGACAGCAAACGAGCTGTGTTCCCAGGCACTGGCAGAGACACATCCACTACAAATAAAATGACTTCCTGAAGCTCCTCAAGGCCTGGACACATCATGCCATCATTACTGGTAAATCATATCCTGAGGTAGGAAAAACTGTGCCAGGAGGGGATAAAGAACCAAGGAACCTGGATGAGCAAAGGCTAGGTTTTGGCTTTGTCCTGGACTAACATTAATTGTGAGGATAGATGTATGAGAGTCACTACAAGGAAGGAGATCCCCTTCAGAGAGTCTTTGTCTGGCCTAGGGGATATATGGGAGAAGCAGAGGATGAATCTCACCCAAATGCAATCTCACTAGAAGAGCATTGCCCCTAGAAGCCACAAGGCTTGGAGAAAGAGAAGGGATAATTTTATGGTCTCTTTTCTGGCAATAAAGCCCCTGTAAGATCCCAGGAAAAACTGCCAGAAGCACCAGCTCTGGACAGGAAAGGAGAAGCTGGACTGCCCTGGGCAGCAGGGTGGGAGGCATGCTGGATAAGCAGCTCTCTCCAGAGGATGCTACATGCAGGCCATGCATGTAGAGGACAACAACAAGGACAGGCTGGGGGATCCATGTGGTGGTTTAGCTCTCAAAACAGCTCCTGCAGGGATTCAGAGCAGGGCGTTCTGGGCTAATCTCTGCGTCTCCTCAGGGAACCTGAGGATTACTCCTCTGCATCTGCTCACAGGGTTGGGCCCCACCTTGTCAAGGCAGTGGAAGTGCTGACAGCCACTCTCAGTTCTTTAATCGGTTTGGGACAAACAGCAATGGGCTCTGTCGCCTGTGGTGCAGCACCTCTTGACTGACTCCCTCACTCACAGGCCTGATGGCTTCTCTTGAGCTTTGGCTGGGGCAGGAATGCAGCAAGAGTTTGTCAGCAAGGACAGGCTCCTGGCAGCAGCTACAGAGCTACAGTGCAGCTTCCTTGGCTATCTCAGGGGCTGGCAAAGGGCAACCATGGGAGTGTCTGACCACCACTGGTACGTAGCCAGCAGCTGCCATGGCAGAGTCTTCAGCTGCAGCCCAGGCCACGGTGGGAGTGGAGGTCCCTGGACAGCAGTCAGCACTATCCCCAGAGCTGTGCTTCAACTGTAGGCCCGTGCTACCTCCTTCAACTTCCCAGCAGAAAGGGCTGCAAAAACCTGGATGGGCTGAGGGGTTTGTGCTGTTACTTATGCACCAAGATCACCTACTTGTTTCTCTTTCTGCTCTTCTCTCCCTCCTGCACCTGCCTGCCAGAGCTCACTGCTGGCCCAGGCACCTTCTTCACGGGACACACTGTTGAGCCTTCCTCCTCCCTTTCAGGACTGGGGATGCTGGTTTGGGATCAGCTCTGGCTGTGCTAGTCCCAGGCAGTCAGCTCCATCTGCTGGCTGCTCTGTCCTTGCCTGCTATGGAAACATGAAAAGCTCCACTAAGCGACAGCCTTGCTTTTAGCCAGTTTTCTCCCTACCCTCACATTCTGCTGTTGAAGCCAGAAGTCACAGGGCTGACCCAAATAATTTAAATTATTCACATTTACAAATACGGAGTATTACATTGAAAACATTTTATTAAACACTGTTACAATCAGGATAATGCATATCAGGTTAAATGAGAGATTTTTAATTTATAGTCATAACTTAAACATAAATTAGAAGAGACTCTCATTTGAAGACTCCTAACAGCTCAAAAAATCATATTTTCAATACATAAACATACAAATCTCAGTCTTCCATTCCATTAGTAAACATTATGCAGGTATGCAATCCTTACAAACACCTCCGATTTATTTTAAAATAAATTCTGATCAGTTAATCAACGGACACAGATCTACTCAAGAACAAGTATTTTACAATACATGTACAGTTAAGAACACAGAAATATCCACAGTAAAAGCTGCATAAATAAATATGTATGTATATACAAATAAATACATATATATGTATTACAGTACATAATCCCACAGGGATGAGATAATTTCAGATCTACCTGCTGTGTTCAGAAACCAGAGTACTTTGTGTAAGCACTATGGTTCCTAGTGCTGTTATAGTTAAAAAAAGGTATCTAAGTTTTCTGGAATATGCAGCAGAAACCCATATAATTGCCCATATCACAACAGCCTTATCTATTGACTGTGGCATCTTAAAATAAACTGACTTCCACAAACCAGATCAATAGTTTCAAGGCTGTTCAGTGAATATTTTTTTCATCCTGATGATCCTGTTTCTGCAAGCATAACCCCTATGACTCCAGAGAAGACACCTCCAGCAGTGTAGTAAGTGATGTGAAATAATGCATGTCTTCACCTCACCTCCGTACCTTTGAGTGGAGCAGAGGAGGAACCAGCCTCCTCTTTAGGCAGCAGTGCACTATTTGCTCACCATCTGGACAGGAGATGGCAAGCTCCCAGTTAGGATAACTACATGACTGAATGTAGGCAGGATTTGGCCAGAAGGCCAGAGTTTTACTCTCTGCTTGTCTTCAATGGAAATACCAGACAGCTTGAGCTCAAAATTTCTGAGTCATACACAAGGTCAATCTTCTTGTCAGCAAGAGGTAAAAACATCTGGACAGCTGCTGATTTGCATGCAGTTTCATCCTCCAGAAATCTGAGATGTAAGTGAAGGTGGCTTCAATTCCTGCAGAGAGAACAAAATTCCTCCATAAATCAGACAACTGGCATAGATTTGTATTTGCTCTCATTTCAGAGGAATTTTGTTTGCAGCAGGTAGCAGAACTGCATAAAAGTGCTCCTAATAATATACACAGCTGGACAGAATGCTAAGCACAATCATCCTTAAGGAGCTGAACAACCATTTCTAAAGCAATAAATCCATTAGTCTTGTTAGGAACTTCCATGCAGTGCCAAGATGCATTAGGTATCTCAAAGCACATATTGCTATGTCTGCAATTGTGTAGCAATTGTGTAGCAATTAGCAGCTCTGATTGATTGCTTGTATGATTAAAAGGAAGAGAATTTGTGAGTGAAGACATCACATGTGCTTACCTGAAATACCTGAGTTAGACATTCTCACCAGCACTTTGGAAACTACCTTCACTGGCTGTTTCTTGCCAGTTCCTGTAAAACAAAAGTGAAAAGTACTTTAATGACAACAGGTTTATATCAAATGGATTTTAGCAAAGTGATGGCAGTTTTTTTAATGTTGCTTTTTGAGATACAACTTACCTGTAAGGAATAAATTTCTTTGCTGCAAGAAGAATAAGAAAAGGTATTAGCATTTCAAGAGAAAAGCCCTAATTCTTGTTTTCTTAATATTTGGGGTTTACTATTTTTTTACTCTTTTAGATGTTCATCCAAAAGCCAAACATGGCATATATAGACAGTTCTTGAAAATAATTTTGGGATTTAACTAAGTATGGGAATTACCACTTTTTCAAAAAGCAAGGTATAGGGCTTTGGAGGTTTTGGGGTTTTTTCCCTCCACTGAAAATTTTTCAGAAGGGTCAATAAACCAGTGGACTCAGACCAACTGCTCACCTTTTCTCCGGAAGCGCCTTGCAAGCCAAAGGAGGAATGATGCTGTGGACAGCAGAGAGGCAGAAGTGGCTGCTATGCCCACAGAGACGTAGCTGGCTTGGTCAGAGGCTGAAAGGATGAAAAGGTGTCAGTGAGATCAAAGGGCATGTGTGGTCTTTGAAGCCCTCTCTACTTCTTCCCTTTCCTCGTGCTCTTCAACAGGAACCAGCACTGCAGCTTGTAACACTTAAGTTTTCTCTCAATGAAACAGGACAGTTCCTGTACACAAGGTAAAAATTACCCCACCCATTGCCAAAGCAATGGCAAGGTAAGAAGCTCCCTACACCAGGATCTGTCTCTAACCTCCAGCCTTGCATAGCAATTTGTGCTCCTCTTATTTTTTCATGTTGCAGTTCATATTTTAACTCCCTGTGTGCTGTCTTCCTCTTTGAGCAATCCTGCTGAGATCAATGAAATTATTCAAGGATCTAAATTCTGCTCAAGCAAATGACAGTGGAATTGAGCTTTTAGGACCTCAAGCAAAAGCATTCCAGGCAGGCCAGGGGTGTTCCAACTGAGGGCAGTGGCAGAGCTCTTACTGCCTTGAATGAGAAGGCAAGGCTGAGCTTTCTGTCCTTTGAAATTACAACCTCTGAGAGAAAAGCTCTGGGAGGTCTTTTGGCTGAGGTGTTCATCCAATAAACTATCACACCAAATTAAAAAACCTATAAAATTTTCCACTGAGAAACAGACTCATGAATGCAGATTTCCCTTCAAGGTTCTGTTTCTCTAGAAAAGCTTTTATCTCTATTCACATGAAAAAAGCTCATCATGGAAGATACTTTGTTTAAAAACCAAACAAAAAGAACTGAAATCAAGTTGCAGCTTTTGTTTTTGGATAAGAAATCAACATTTTCCACCAAGATCTTTTAGGATTTTTCCCCTCTTCTATTTTCAAACATACTGAGTGATTTTGTTGAGCTTTTGAATTCATGGACTTCACTACATGTTCTAGCTTACTGGTTGGTATTAGCACCACTGCCACCCTTCCATACCTCATCTGACTAGATACCCAGTGCCACCTCTCTGTGGCTGGTCACAGACAAAATACCTTCACATGTGGGCAGGCTGGCACTCCAGTTTCCTGAATGGCTGCACTCAAGAACACGAGAGCCATTGAGACTCCATCCTTCAAGGCAGCTGAAGTGGCAGGAGGTGTTGTATGTGAAGATCCCAGCCCCGTGGGAGCAATCCATAGAGCCTTTCTCAGGAGAGCTCAGTGGTTCACACTGTATGACTGAAACGCAAAAAGAAATGGTTAAGAGTCACTAAGGACTTTTCTGTCTTTGGCCCTATTTTTTGCCTTAGTATTTATACAATTTATCCTCAAATTAATTTGACTTTGGGAAGGGAGCAGCTCAGAGCCATGAGCAGACATTTCTAAGACACAGCTGAAAACATGGGAGCACAGAGTTTAGTTTGGAGCCAGGGCCCTATAGAAATATGGATTTCTATGTGTTCCCCAGAGACCGGAAAACTGCAATTTCCAACAGTCTTACCTTTGCATTTTGGCACTGGCTCTGACCACTGTCCCTGTGCCGTGCACTCAGTGCTGGATGAGCCCTCCAAGACATATCCCTCCCTGCACTGGAAATCACAACGGGAGCCAGAGGTGAGGTCTGCAGGAGCATGATCACAGGTCACAGAGCCTTCAGCTGGCCGCGGGACAGCCTCACACCTCACAGCTGCAACACAAGGAGCACAACAGCAATCAGCACAGATGCTTCAGGAGAACAACACGGCAATGCTGACAGCCCTGAGGGCTCAGTGAGCAGGCATAAGGAAAGGTACCTGCACAGGCTGGCTGCTGCCTGTCCCAGGCCCCAGAAGAGCCACACTGCAGTGTAGCTGGTCCTGTCAGGGTAAATCCCTCCTCACAGGTGAACTCACAGGTGGTACCCCAGGTGAGCTGCACAGAGGGATGGGAGCAGTTCACAGCCCCATGGACAGGCATTTCCAAGGCAGGACAGGTCACAGCTGAAAGGCACAAGAGACAGCACAGAGCTTAATTTGGAGTAGATCAAGATAAACACTCTTCTGGGAGCCGGCAAAAAGACATGCCCCGCCTGGAGCTGTCTCCTACAGAGCCATCATACCTCCATTCAGACCTACTAGTGTCTCAGAAACAGTGATTTCAGCAGGTTGCAGAGTGTAGCCAGAACCCTTAAATATGCACCTAAAGCATACAAGTTATCCTGGGAATGGCTCCAGATTACTCTCCACCCTAGACTGCACAGACACTGACTCCCATTTGTGGTTTAGGGAATAAAGAATCCTTGCCAGAACACTCCCCTCTAAAAGTGTGTTATTGTGTGTGCTGGGGACACTGCCCAAGGGTGTTGTTTTTCACCATGCACTGCTGTTTGCTTGCTAATACAAAAGGCTAAATGACCCCACCTTGAGATCTGCTTATGAAAAGTGCTACAGACATGGTGGGGATGAATGTTACTCTTTGATTACACTTGACTGAGAAAGTCTCTTCAGTTTCTTCAAGCTACTCTAAGCTTTAATTGATGGGTTTCCAACCCAGCAAGTCTTACCTTTGCATTTTGGCACTGGCTCTGACCACTGTCCCTGTGCCGTGCACTCAGTGCTGGATGAGCCTTCCAAGGCATATCCCTCCCTGCACTGGAAATCACAACGGGAGCCAGAGGTGAGGTCTGCAGGAGCATGATCACAGGTCACAGAGCCTTCAGCTGGCCGTGGGACAGCCTCACACCTCACAGCTGCAACACAAGGAGCACAACAGTAATCAGCACAGATGCTTCAGGAGAACAACACGGCAATGCTGACAGCCCTGAGGGCTCAGTGAGCAGGGATAGGGAAAGGTACCTGCACAGGCTGGCTGCTGCCTGTCCCAGGCCCCAGAAGAGCCACACTGCAGTGTAGCTGGTCCTGTCAGGGTAAATCCCTCCTCACAGGTGAACTCACAGGTGGTACCCCAGGTGAGCTGCACAGAGGGATGGGAGCAGTTCACAGCCCCATGGACAGGCATTTCCAAGGCAGGACAGGTCACAGCTGAAAGGCACAAAGGACAACATAGAGCTCAGCTTGCAACAAACCATAAAAAGTTTTCTTTTCTGAAACTTAGCAACACACTCACTAAACAGGAGCAGCTTTAGAAAGTGGTCTACTATGCCACCATCTCAAAAATCAGACAGAAGGGGAAATAATCTCAAAATGGGAAACTGGCTCCTAAGGCAGGACTGTTAATTCATCTGCAGCTCATGACAGTAACTACAACCCAAAATTTCCCTATTTTGACTGCTGCTGGGTGATGTTTGATGCTTTAATTTGATTAGAAAAGTAGCTCATTCTGAGCCAAACACCTCAAAAAATGATTCCTACAGTCAGGAGTGACTGGCCTGTTGAGAGCAGTCTCACAGCTAGGTCATCTCAATTCCCTGTTCCCACTTAAGAGTTGAAAAAGTCTTCCCCTACAAGGAACAAGGCCAGAACATTCATCCTACTCATTTCACCTCCTCAGGAACAGAGACCTCTGTGCTGAAATGGAATAGCACCTACACCACATAATTAGTTACAAAGGAATTGGCCAAACTTCCATCTGTACCTACTGCCAGAGCAGCACTGAGGTTTACAGGGCTATGTACAATGCAGAAAGCTCACCTCTGCATGCTGCAAGGGGGGCAGACCAGATCCCAGAGGAGGTACAGTGAACAGATTTCAGTGCAGTCAGCTCATAGCCCTCCTCACACTGAACTGTGCAGGATGAGTTGTAGAGGAAGCTCCCCAGTGGATGGTGGCACTCAAGGCTCCCATGATCAGGTTTCTTTAGTGGATCACAACTCTTAACTGCAAAGAAGCACAAGAAGGTATACAGTCAGTCTCTTTGGCTGAGCAGGTAAAGCAAGAAGCTAAACTGAACACTAGCTAGCATGAGTTGGTCGAAAAGCAGGATGAAGTAATCTTACCGAACTCGCATTCAGGCCCATAGAACCCAGGGTTGCAATGGCAGGTATGATTGTTAATGATCTCTATGCATTCTCCACGGCCACTGCAGAGAGATGGATTGCAAGAAGCTGAAAAAAAAAATATGGCAAATTATGAAAGAATCAACAACAGCCACTAATGAAACCTGGCTAGCACTTTGTTTATCTTTCTGACACTAAACAAGCCCTTTGTATAGCAAAAGAAAATCGGAGGGTTTGGTACTTAGGATTATCCTGTCATTTCACAGAAGAATTTCTGAAATCCACACTTTTTTACAGACTAGCTCACAGTGAAAGGATTCAGCTGGCTGGAGACTCCAAGGCCACTTGTTCTGAGGTAAATATTAGCAATATTTAAAATGCAAAAGGAGCAATAAACTAAGGGGTAGGTAGAAATGCTCAACAGGTACGTTGTTCATTAACTCACCACAGCTGATATTTGGCTGATATTTGATTTTGATTTTTTTTTTTTTATAACTTGCATTAGCCACTTCTACACAAAGCATTTAATCTAATCCAGTGGTCTATAACCAGCAGACAGATGCTTCCAAAAGGGCAGTTCTTAACCAGCTGAGGGAGCCACTTGAGAGAGGGATGGAAGTTACCATCTGAAAGAGCCTGCTTCTCCCCTCTGATTATAGAGATGGTCTGCTGATTTGCCCCTAAAAGGATGCAAAACATTCTGGGAGCTAAAAGGTGAGATTAATCTAACTCTTTGAACAAGGACAACCTCAACCCTGTAAGTAAGCATAAGTGTACCAGTGCTTACAGGCTCAGGTAGCTGATATGTAAAATGAAGTTAACTCATCCCAGCCACCACCTCATCTCCACAGGGACACACTGGAATGACCTTTATCAGACCATACCTGTGTAGCACAAGGCGACCTTCTTTTTCTCACACTGCTCATCATTCCATTTGCCGTCATCCTTCCCTCTTTTGATGTAGATCTCAACGCAGTCCTCGTTGTTCCCTTTGCCATTTGGCTCACCTGACGCCCAGTTTCTTGCTTCTTCTGTCAGTTCTTTGTTAGTTCCAGTCCAGGTCCATACATCATTAATTTTTCTGATTCCAATCCAGTAGTAACCCGGATTGAAGGGTAAGAAGGCATTGAGATGCTTGATTTCCTCCTTATTCTGGATGGCAACCAGGTTAGTGTAGTTCTTTCTGCACCACAGCTCTGCTTCCCTGTAGGTCATGTTTGTGTTTGAATAATGGTATGTCCACCCATGCACCCCCTGCAGTACTGTAAGTCCTAGAATGAAAAGATATCCAAAAATTGGTGTCTGACTTCTCCCCTCCTCTCTCTCTAGAAGAGGACATATAAAGCTCTATAAATACTGCAAACTTGTTGGTATCTGAAACTGCATAAAAACTAGTGGCAATTATTTTATAAACAATCACCTGGCAAACTTCAAACCAGGCAAGTCAGCTTCAAGTACAGGGACTTCAGCCTGTGAAACTATGACTGATCACACAAAACTCTGAGACTTCACAGCAGACTGTAGGAGCCAATTATGGAAAATGTGCCATTGCATCCAGAGGTGTTTCTGTGTGAACACAGCCTCAGGTTAATTAGGGCAAGTTCAAAAATTCTGTTTGATGCTGAGCTCAAAGAGAACAGTCACACTAATATTGCCATCCAACTAATTTTCTACACAGAGAAATACACACTTACCATAGGCAAGAAGAGATGGGAACAGCAAGCAAATCATGTTTCTGAGAGTTTTCTCTTCTCTGTTTTTTAAGCAGATGGCTATGAAAAATCAAAGAAACATATTTCTAAAAAAAAAAATAGTGAGCTGTCAAAATTCCATATAAACTACTGTCCATGCAATTTCTGCTACATACTTTTAAACAAGACTTAAGTAGGATTTCCACTTCTAGGAAATTATTCATTTTAAAACAGCTTTTAATATCAAGATACTTTTAAGGAACACGAACACAGATTTCCAGCTATCCAGTTCTCCTTTAGCTGAGCAGTGAAACAGAATAGCAGAGTCCATTTCTACTCACAGTTTGTAGCTGCAGTGTCCAGGTGACAAAATTCCTCTGCGCTGTTTCCCAGAGATTGCTTTCCGTGGCTAAGTGGATGAACTCAGTCTTGAAAATCAAGTTCAGTCCAAGTGTCTGGACTCTGTAATGCTCTGCCTTTATTACAGCCTTTTATTCCCTCAACTAGCCTCTCCTCCACGGGACGGGAAATTCCGCGTGGAAAAAAGCTTCTTGGAAAATCCCAGGATCTGGCCCTCCCACACATCAAGACGGACGGTTCCCCTTGCCAGATCAACCCTCCCAGAAAGACACACTGTGCTGACAAACTGCCAAGTGCCACATCACAAACTTTTACTGACAGAAACACACAATTCCAGGATATCAAGGATGAGGATGACGGTTAGCTCGAGTTAATTGAATGAATAAGCAGATTCCAATTTTTCACCTGGCATAATGTTTTGCAGCAAGGAGGTGTCAGTTCTTCCGGTATCTCAGTAGGAAAGGCACCAATGCTCAAACCTGGTTAACCAAGTTTGAGTAAAAATGGAAACTGCAGCATTGGACAAACCCTTCCTTGTGGATCTCAGTAGTGTAGAGTTCTCATTTGTGGTCAGGTTTGCCAGTCCCAGGATTGCTGGAACTCTTCTACAGCCCTGCTCACAATACAGGTTCATCAGTTACTTGTAGCAGTCAAGCTTGAAACATGCACCTTGCTTTGAAGAGTCCCTTGGACCATATTCTTCAATGTCCTGATCTCAATAGAGTTACAGCTCCTGAACAGGTGCGTATAATATTTCAGGTGGACAAGACAATACACTAGGAATTCAGGCACATTTATTGTGTATACCCTGATTAATTGTACTACTGCATAAGTCTTCACCATTGTGGATGGGGTTTAATGAGGCTGAACATGCAAAGGACTCAACAAGGGCTGTCAGCAATAGGAGGCCACAGGGTAGCACCCACTTCATATCTGTAAAGCATAGTTAGAGTTTACACGGTGCATGTTGGAGCTCTAATTTTGGAGCCTCAGCCTGCTCTTACAGAATAAAAATCAGTGGCTTCCAGATTCCAAGCTCGTATCAACTGGTATCACCCAATTTTTTCACCAAAAAATAAAAAGAATTGTCAGCCAAAGATCTCTGCCCATCAAAGAAATCATCTCAGAAAATGGCAAAGAATAAAGAGTATATTCTAAAAAACCCTCAGTTACTAACAAATCATAAGAGTTGACTAGAAATTGCAACAAAGTCCTAGAAAGCAAGTCAACGTTAGTTACTAAAGGGAGAGAGCATTAAAAACAACACACTGAATATTTGTAGGGAGAGGAGCACTTTCTAGCAGGTGTGAACTAGCAAAGCTGGAAACACAAATGGACGATCAAGAAACTCTGGAAAGCAGAGGTTAGCTTTTGGCTGGCCTGGGCAAGCCTTGCTCAGAAGAACCAGACTTCTCGAGGCTTCCAGGCAGCATCAGATCAGGACTGCTGTTTATTTAGCCTCAAACTGGGAATGAAAACACTTCCTGTTTGCCAGCCCTTCTCTGTCAGGAGGGTTTACCATCTGAAGAACACAGAAGCTGGTAGTTCAGTGTACCTGTGCAGCACATAATGCAGCAGGGTCTAATTTCACAGGGGTTCTGTAAACATTATTCTACTACAAAATAACGTTAATCAGTCTTGATAGGGCAGGCTTTTTTGTTTTCTAAAACTTTGATCAGCTGTTATAACTGTATGCACAGAAAAATTTTAGACAACTCCAGGACAGTTTTTATGCTCCCAGGGGCCAAGAGGCAGAAAATCCTACGTCTTTTCCTGGAGATTCTCTTTTCCAAGTCATTTAATGAGCTTCCTATTGGTAAGAACTCATCCTTGTCATGGCAGAAACTCTGAAGAAAGCTCTGAGGAAACTTTATCAGAGTTCCTTTGCCAATGGAATCTCCGGAGGAAGGAAGAGCTTACTTAATAATTTACAGTAATCTTCCTTTGCAGGGGCTGTCTGAGACCTCTTGTCTGCAGCAGATAAAGAAACACCCATAAAAATAACAAAACACCAAAGCCTACAAGCAATATGCTTGTAAAAACTCCAGCCTAAAAAAAGACTGCTTCTTTTTGTTGGCTGTATTCCTTATGCATCATTGACATGGGGCTCTTTTTGGTTTTTCCCAGGGAATTCAGCTATCCACTGACTATATTCTTAATTCCCTGTAATGTACTGGAAGATGAAGGCAAAATTTTCAGTAAAAAAGAAAGCCTGAAAATCATCCTCAAAACCACCCAACAGAGGCTAAAACCTCATTATTAAAAGTCAAAGGCACTTAGAAACTTCAACCCTGCTGTTCAGGAAGATTGAGCTCATGTTGGGTGCTATGCTACATGCATATTTCAGGAAAAATACCTGTGATACAGTTACTTAAGTTGAACTGTAGATAATCAAGCTGAAAATGCCATGCAGCCTGACCTTAGCTGCTTTCTATGTTACTTATTTATTCTCTTCTCAAAGTTATTTCACATTTATGCTTTTTTACTCTTTTGCCAATTGATTTGGGAATGTAAGAGCCTCGTTTCTTATGCTGCACAGAGCTGGATGAAGTTGTCACTCTTCCCTTGTGCTACATGAGCACACACATAGTTCCTTAAAATTAATACAATTCCTCTCTGCCAGAAAAATAGGAGACTTTAAAGGCAAATTTTTAGAAATGCTGCCCACTTCTTGTTCCTATACACTCCAGACTCATTTTCACAAGTGAAAGTCCAGCTTTTTATAGTGGATGGGAACACTCCAGATGACCTCTTTTCCCTTACAAACAGAGGTGCTTTGACAATTATGTAGCCAGAACTAATTTTCCAATTGGAAGGTTTACTTAAGAGGCCACTATGAGACATAAAGGATAAGAAAGGGCTATATAGACATATTAGGAATAAAAACAACAAAATCCAGCTAGGTCTATATTTAAAGGACAGCAACTGACAGAAGACATGTCAAATGTAATTTCTTTCTACATACAAGAAAGTTAATACTCAGTGCAATGGTGTTATGCATTGGGAAAAAAGAACAGGTCAGATTATGGAAAGACTGGAGTGAAGATTATTTAGGTTGGTTACAACCAATCAAGCTACAGTTTAAAGATCCAAACCCTCGGTAATTAACTTTGAGAATATGAGAAAAAAGGTCTAAAATGGTGGACAAAAAGCAAGTATTTCCTCTCTGTATCTCAGAAAAGAAGATCAAAGTAATTAGAAGCCAGACCTTCCACATGAGCACCTAGAAAAGATACTAGAACACTGAAAAATTTTAAAGAAAACAATTGGAAAATCAGGAGAAGGCTGCTAAGCTGTCAAGAACAGCTGACATTTATATGATTGATCTGTTCCTGGCAGATCAACCTAGTTTGTGCCTCAAGGCTGTGTCAGTAATAAAGAAACAATAGTGCACTATGGTTTGTTATAATTAAGATTTTTAATATTGTCCCATGAGACATTCTTATGAGGAAACAAGTGAAACAATGCTTAGCTGAAATCACCATAAAATGAGCATACAAGGGATGGAATCACTAGTCAAAGGACAGTTTTTCAAAGAACCCTGTCTGTCCAAGAGAACTGTTTTATTCCCACCCCACTGTAAAAAAGGGCAATGGAGGAAAGAAATCTTTACAATCTTCTAAAACCTAAAAAGTGTTTTAGAGTACTTAGGAGGCATGTGATAAATAATGTTTCCCCACTTGGTAACAAGTAGTGGTGGATTGATTTGTAGCAACAAAGTTTTAATTGAAAGTTTTCCAAAGAGGCCATGAAGTGCTAAAACAGGAGTTTTGTAGAGTCTGCCTTTCTGTTGGAAATTTTTAAGTTTTGGTTTGAGAAACATTTTTTCAGTATCTCGATCAGTAGTTAAAGAAAATTTACGCAGTGGAAAATTATTTTGCTTTATCTAAAACTCTGTTGAACTTGCACAAATCACAAATCCAAGACAAATACAGAATGTGGTGGGATCCCAGGGAACCAGAGTATATAGATGTACAGTTGTACATATAGAAGGAAACAGAGATTCATTTCCCATGCCTTTTTAAAAGACTGTTTCTTTATCTACAAGATTACATCTGCATTTACATATCAACAGACAAAAACAGAGTTTTAAGTGCCTCTGAGTAATCCAGTTCCACCTCTCTCCTAAAAGATATTTTTGACATTCCTAAATTGAAACACTTGGTAAGTATTTATATCACTTGTATAATGATATTTTTGTGTAATGGACATTTATCCCATGGCAAAGAGCCATAGAACTACTTGAAATTTTGAAGTAATGGAAAAACCTCCAGCTTCACCCACAGTAACACTCACTAGGAGGGGAAAAGTAAGAGCTTTAGCCAGCCTTGAGGGGGGGAAAGGAGTTCTAGTGCCAGTAGCAAAGGTGTTTCCTGTTTGGAGAGGAACTTGCAACACTAATTCTTTAGAAATTAGGAGACAAGGGGTTTAAGGCACAAATTTTCCCTGAGGCCCAGATGGGAAGAAAAGACAATTTCCGAAAACATACTCATCCCTCAGCCTCTGTGTCTGATTGAGTGTGAATAAGGTAGGCAGTACAACTGCTACAAAGATGCTGGAATTTCTCAAGGCTTCCTAAGGCAGTCTCCACTCTGTCTGGAGTGGAACCCCAGGAGTCAGAAAATCTTATCTCCACTTCTCATTGCGGGAATTCTGATGTGACTCATGGTGCTCAATTTCCTCCAAACAGGCAAAAATGTACACTGAAGAATCTAACCTGAAGCCAGGGGTCACTTGCACTGGCTAGGTGTGATTCAGAGGATTGAAACATGAAACAGAGCCAAGGAGCAGAGGAAACAACAACTCACACCTTGAGTTAAGATAAAAGCAGGACTGGCCTTAACATCACACACTGGCTGCCTGCAGTTGCAGGTGGAACTGATCCCATGAAGAACTTGATTATTTCTAATTCCACTGTTTTAAATCATGGCAGAGAAGCTCTTGGAGCCTTGTCGCCATTCATACACACATAGAAAGAATAAGTATATAATGCAATGCATGCATTGACTGTTTACTGTCCAGGTCTGTTCCGCAGCCCCATGGTCTCAACAGGGCAGATGTCCCAGAAGTGACACTGATGGGGATGCTGGCTCTGAGGAACGGAACAGTTACAGCTTTTGTCAAGTGAAAGGAGTGAGAGCAAATTTCAGGATTAGGAGATTAAGTAGGTGGTAGATACTGTAAAAGTGGTCATCATATCTGGGGTTTTTTTTGCAGATTCTTTGCTTAGCTTCTGCCTAGCTCTGTTCCAATAAAATATTGTTTTGACTTATCAGAGAGCATATGAGTTTATCAGCAGCACTGAAGTGCTGCCATGACCTACCATTCTTCATTTACGGTATCATGAGGGAGAGGCTACAAAAAGGAGGAAGGCTGTAGCTTCACTTCCTTACTAATGCATCTCACCATGAGTTTATGGATTCCAAGTTTCAGGTCTGTTCTCTTCAGTGCTCAAGTCAGCTTCATTTTTATAACATCAATAGACACAATATCTAACATGTTTGAGTCCTTAACTAAAGCAGTATTCAACAACAATCCTTAAATATAGATTTCATTATAACAAATATAACAATCAGTAAAGGTCCATCACCAAAACTACTGGAATTCTGTAGAATGAGACCTTGCCACTGGGTATCTGAAATCTTCAAGGCAGAGGAACAAAGCACAAGAAACATCTGCACAGCACTGAGAAGTAAAACCTGACCCAAGAACAGCCATCAAAGGTGTATCATTCTTATTACTCATTATTTTTCTCAGTCAATAGACCATGAGAGAACAGAAGTTCTTGAATTAAGGACTCTTTCAGGAGCTTTCTTTGCCACAACCATACCGTCTATGAATTATTCAAAGAAAGAAATTTATTTCCATCAGCTGGATAAGTAATTACTTTTTAGGACAGGCATTTTTAACACAAGATCATTAGTGACGTGTACTTTAATTGCTGCATGTAATTGTTGTTTCAAGAACAAAGAACTCATCACTAACATTGAAAGCAATGGTGTTAAATTACTTAGTTTTATCACTTCCCAGACAAGAAAACCCCAACAAACCGGCACCACAAGGCTTTTTAAAGTTCCATTTAACTGGTACCAAGATAATTAGGACTTCCCTTATTTCCAGGGCTTGAAAACAATACTTTAACTTTTCCACAGAAGATTTTGCTCTTCCAACCCTTTTAGATTTCTTGACTCATCAAGGAAGGATGAGTCTGTCACCTATCCTGAAATTGTTGCACTTTTACATTTGAGCCTAAAAAGCAATCCACAAAGTCAGTTTTCTCAAGTGCTGAGCATGTTACCCCAACCCACAGACCCTGTTAATAACCCTTCACATGAAGGGTTGTCAAGCACTGGAACAGCCTGCCCAGGGAACTGGTGGAGTCACCATCTCTGGAGATATTTAGGTGCTTAGGGACATGGTTTAGTGGTGAATTTGGCCGTGTTAGGTTTCTATTTGGATTCTGATCTTACGAGGCTTTTCCAAAGTAAATGATTGATTCTGTGATTCTGTATTTATCCTTCCTGGTACATAAGAGTTGTGTTTTTTTCCTCTCATTTATCAATAGGCATTCTCTCATTTGTATTCACATGATTGCAATCAGTAGCAGAGTCTGGTTATTTGGCCCACAGAAGTAATAGTACTTTCACAACAGGTATTCTATCAGCAGGAAGGGAAGGAATTGCCATTTATCATCAATAAAATAATACTTGGCCTGCATACAACATTCTTACTTCAGGCAGGTAAAAGTTCAGTTTATCTGTGCTTCTAAGCAATAAAATCCCCACAACGGGGGTACATAAATACAGTGGGGAAGCTACCCTAGCCTCAAAATAAAATGAAAGATCCAGATTTATGCCCACCTGAAGATAAGTAAATTAGGAGTGCAGTTGCTCTATACCCTCTAGAGTCAAAGACAAAGGTTTATCTAAAGGTTAAGTCAAAGGACATAACTTCAATTTATATCCAGAATTATGCTAGTAAGACTTCATACCATTACATTCCCCATCCATCCTCTTCATTCTGATTTTTTTCTTAGGAGCTGCAATCCCAACACCATGACAAAGGAAGGACATGGTTTCCCTGCTGAGTGCCTCCAGCCCTAAATCCACCAATCAAAAACCCCTCATATCTCTACTCCATGAATGCAAATGTGTGAGCTTATCTTGAAGAAAAGCAGCTGAAAGGCCCTTCTATTCAGGATGTCACGTATCCCACATAAATGAACTCTGATCAATTAAACAGCTCATTCACACTGTTTGTCTCTGCAGACCACAAAGGAACAGCTGGGCCTCGGGAATCATCACCTGCATACTGCTTCCATCATGCCCCCAACATATGGTGCAGGGCACGGACACCAAGAGCAGGCAAGGACAACCAAAGGACAGTAGAGCCCTGGAAACAAACCTGGAGAGCTGTTTCATTGAACAAGGGGGTTCTGAGCCTGTTCAGTGTTCTCTCACTTCAAACATTAACAATCCTGTGACAGGCAGGTGATATTTATGGTCATTCAGAAGGAGAGCCAGGAGAATGACACCTCCTAGTAGGAAACGCTAAGCTTTTCAAAGGGTAGATCCATGCCATGAAGTCCCTTCTAAAGAAATACCTCTCCAGAAGCCGATTAGAAATTTGTGTTTAAGCCTGGGGAAGAGGAAGCAGCTAGGAAGGTAAAAGAAGAAAAGTAAAGAAGGTACTCAAGAAGTACAGAAGTTTTCTGTATATAAACAGATGCAGCTGGTAAAAAAACCATCTGTGAGTAAATGTAGACCAGAAATTAGAGGGTGTTTTTAGCCAGCAGAGCAATGGGGTTATAAAACTGCCTCCTATGAGGAGCAGAACAAAACTTGGTTTTCCTCAGATCTTGTTCAGTTTCTGAAAGGGATCATAGGGGACCATTATTCATGAAAGCAAGATAAGAAGGGCCCAGAAGAGGCCCTTTACACTCCAACATGCTGGAGGTTGGCCTGGATTCCCAAACTTCAGTGCACAAAACAAGCCTCTGGCTCCTGGACTGACTATATACATACACAGATCCCAAAGATGTTGATCCCAAAAGAGATAATGTTATTACCCTGCATTTGTTCTGGCTTCTTTACTAATCTGAGGAGCTGCTAATCAACAACTGTAGAAGAAGAATCTTTATTAAATCCTATTAAACTGGGTGGGCCAAGCAGCAAAGAAGAACCTGTGATCTTTGATGTCCATGACAGACTTTACAACAGTGCAGTTCCTTTGCACAACTGTAATAGGCATTCTCCTGTTCAACCCCAGGGTTATTCCCACTCTGGAATAAAAAAAATAAATTTGCAAGTACAGCTAAAAATTAGTCTCCTTTTTACTCTCTCTGTTGTGTGAGGGTTACATGTGATGGAAAGCACCTACTTCAAAGTCCTTTCCTTAATATTTTCCTGTAATACAAGCATGGGCTAAATGTATCCTTACATCTTGTGCTCTCTGTCAGAGAGCTCAATAAAAGGAGAAATTTATACACCTGGAGTTCAAAATGATTGCTTCCCTTTCCTGACTCTAGTAGCCTGGATTGATCCAATGGCTAGAGAGAATCTCATGTTGAGTTTCACTGCAGCACCATGTATAATTTAACATATTTGCATAATAATAATATGCCTTTTCTAGTCACTTGCCATTCAGAGGTTAAATAGCAAAATAAATGTAGATGTTTTGACATTAAGATACTCCTCACAGGATCTGATGATAGGAAGGACATAAACAAAACAATTTTAGTCATTTGGGTGCAGTCCAAATCCTGCAAACCATAATGCAAGACAAGACCCAAATAACGTTTTTTAGGACTCCACTGCAAAAAGACAAGATGTCGCTTGACCAAATAAATAAAAACCCCCTTAATTTTTCAGAAAATAGTGCCAAGTTCACTGCCCCAGTTAGCCATGAGTAAGCCCATGACAAAAGGAAAGTCCCTCCATGCAGTTTTGTTGGAGACAGGCTGTGCCTGGTTGAAGACCCCTGTCACCCCACGCCATCCTCTCTGTACCCCTGAGGCCCACAAAGTGACGCATGAACAATTCCCACCAACAGCGGGGAATTTTTGTCTGCAGCCGAAAAGCCAACAGGAAGCTCCTATACCTGGGCATGGCATAGGAAACTACTCTTGGGTAAGATGAATGCTTGGGAAGAGAAAAGCATTAAAGAAAACAGGACAAAGCTCTGCTCGGACTAAGTCACAAACTTATCTGCTCAAACTCATGTTGGGTGAAGCCTGATGCCTGTCCTCCTTGTTGAGTGCAAATGCCTTTCAAGTTTAGCTTCCAAGGTATGCCACAAGTATTTCCTTTGCCATCCTTACAACTATTGTTTGTTGCTAGTTCCTTGCGTGCATCATAACTGAAATGGGGCAATAAAGGTTTCCACAGCCACGCAACAGGCTGGTGTGCTTGAGGAAATGAAGTAGCCCATTCCAGTGAAAAAGACAGAGTTCATACAAACAAAAAACTTCTATAACACTTTCTTAATACAGGATAAATAAGAACATGCGATATTAGGGTAGATTGATAAACAAAGTAATCAAGGAATAAGCTAAATACACAACACCAACCAAAATTTAAAAAGACCCTGCTAGATTAGTGAAGGTAAACTTAAAGGACTAATCCTACAGGCCTTTACTACTAGACAAAGCAAGCTTAAACAACCACCTCAACTCCACAAAACTCTCTAAGCCCTATTATCATAACTAGGCACAGATTTTGTCACTTTCTCTGCCTGCCTTGAAAATCCCAAACAGCTAATGCAGGAGGCTTGATTTCTACTTAAAGCCCTTCACACCTCTTCACCCCCTAAAATTTAGTTAGTAAGGATACAGGTTCCTAGGTCTCTGGGTTTTTTTCTTCCCAGTGTGGCTGCTACTCTGTGCACAGACAAGGTAACAATAGTCTCTGAAATAACAAAATGCTTGAATTTGTTAATTATGGTTTGTTACAGTTAAAAAAATAGCTTAAGAAACAACTTTAGTTGTAAAGTAACAAATCTCAAAATAGTCTAACCAACCTCCCATTTACATTTATCTTTGTAGTGTCTCTAAATACTGTATTTAGATGATACATACTCTTCCTCTGTTTTACTGACATTTTTCATTAATTATATCTTAATTTATATAGCATATTGTTTGTGTATTCAGAGGAAGTATTTAAGTGCTAGTTTTAGATTTTAAAACTATTATTGATGGAGTAATTAATGTCAAAAATAGCTTAATATTTGTATGCACAAAAAGAATAAAATAGTTCAGTTACAAGTGATCTACAATATAACTTTAAAATGTTATGCTGAAGCTCATTTGTGCAGATGTTCTGAAGTTTTTCGAAAAATTTTTAGTCTTTAAAATATGAAAATTCCCTGATTTATGAGTAAACATTTGAAACAAGACTATGCTCTTACTTCAGTACTGCATGAAAACAATTATTTTTCCTTTGATAAATATTACAGATCCAGTCTTCAGTGAAGTGGTAACAAGGAGGGATGGCTTTAAAGAAAATAGGTTTAGATTGGGTATGGGGAAGAAGCTCTTTCCTGTGCGGGTCGTAAGGCCCTGGCACAGGTTGCCCAGAGAAGCTGTGGATGCCTCATCCCTGGAAGTGTTCAAGGCCAGGTTGGACAGGGCTTGGAGCAACCTAGGATAGTGGAAAGTATCCCTGCCCATAGCAGGGGTTAGGAATAAATGGTCTTTAAAGTCCCTTCCAACCAAAACCATTCTGTGATTCTATGAAATTATTCATTTTACACATCTGTGACTGTATGATCAGTTTCTGCGGGGCTTGCCTAAATCATCACGTGCACCTATAAAATAAGGCAATCGTGAGTTAAATTTGTATTTCGTATTCAGCCTCAGTGAAATGTAACCTACACAATACTGGCTGATAAAGCCACCAGGCTCTCCATGACGATCTTCCCTAGCACAAACATCTTGTTTTGCAAGGTGCTCTCTACAAAGTCCCAGCTTGAGGACAAGTGGAGAGGAGGCCACAGTTGCAAAGGGAGGGATGCAGGATAAGAGCTCTCGAAATGGCACTTTAGTGTTAGAGGCAGTGGTCAGCTCCTGCTCTTGTAGTCTATGCAAAATACCTGGTTTCTCTGCTTTTGGTACCTTGATGCTCACAGAAGAGCATCAAGTAAAAGCAGAGCTTTATTGCTGTGAGGGCTTCTGTCAGGTGGAGACCTCGAGGCTCAGATGACCTCAGTCCGAAGTCAGAAGTTAACATACTAATTACATTGGTTTAGTGCTTCTCTTGACTTGGGGATTTGTTGTCAGACTCCATAACAGAACTAACTACCTTGGTGTATTATTGAAACCAGAGAAATAGTCATTGACTTCTTTTTAAGTAGACGCTGTGCTGCTATTTTTAAAGTTGGATGTGGTTACCAAGGCAAAAGTGATCTCTAGATGTGTTGCTTTGCAACTGACATAAGGATACAACTTGGCAATTTTATCGGCGGGCACCTTGAGGGAGCCGCGCAGCCGATCCCGCTCGCGCCCTCACACTGAGCTGCCGCCCACAGCCCGTCCCGCCTCACGGCCGCCANGCGGCCGTGCGGGACGTGGAGATCGACCCCGAGGGCACCTTCAAGTACATCCTGGTGCGCCTGCAGCGCCCGGGCGGCGGCGAGCAGCGGGACATCGTCCGCGGCACCAAGGCGGCTGAGTTCCACAGTGCGTGACAGCCCGCGGGGCGCGGAGGCGAGCGGACAGCGGCCGGAGCGGGGCCCCTCGGGTGTGGGACGCGGCCGCCGGGCCCCGTCCTGGAGCCCCGGCCTGAGTAGCGGGAGCCCCGGCCTGAGTAGCTCAAACGTCCCCTTTTCCCCACTTTCTGCGTCCCCCGTGTGATATGAAAACTGGGCCAGTATTTGTCAGGTGCCATTTCTCAACCCAATCAACCTCATTTTGGAGAACGATATGTGCTAACTAAGTAAAAAACTAAAGGACTTTAACTGCAGCTTTTCTATGCCTCTGAAGAGAAACCTCCCTCTCTTATAGGTGAAAGAAGGGAGCTGCGGGAAAATAAGTAGAAAGTAGTTAAAAACGTGTTCTAGACTATGTAATGCCTAGTGCCTGTTCTAATGGCTCTCACCATTTGTCTTGTGCAGATCATATATTTGAAAAAGTAAATCCGGAGATGGAAAAGCTGGGTTATGAGTGCAAGTGCCTTGGAGGAGGGAAGATTGAACATGATAGCAAAGACAAGAAAATCAGGGTATTTGGGCTCTCAACAGTAAGTGCATCTATCTCTCATTTTCCTTCAAATGCTTCTGTCTGTGATGCTCTGGGATTTTTGGTTAATAGCACGGTGGCTTTTGGCAATTTGCATCACACTGTAAATATTAACTGGAAAACTTGCCTGGCTCTCTTATGAGATAGATTAGAAAGAAAATAGTTTTAGGACAGGAGACCAAAAAGATAACTTTAGTATTACTCAGCATTAAATTAAGTTAGAATTAAGACTGAAAATGGAAGTTGGCATCTCTTGACTCAGAATCTTTTAGTCTTACTGCTAGAGCAGGAATAGCCCATTTGTAGCCATAGGGGCTTGATCCAGCTATTGTATGATCTGTATCTGCCAATAAAAATGTTGGTTGGTAGTGATCAGCTAAATTGTAAATGTTGTTCTGTGTTATGTGTTGGGTGAGAAAAGTAGATAGAGTTTAGGTGAGGTAAATTTTTAGTGGGTGAAGATGTAGTAATGCATGTTGTGGGAATAAAAGTAGCATTTTTGTTACCTCTTATTGTTCTGTTTAAATTCAGTTTCTTTAGATAAGACTCAGTAAATGATCAGGATTTCTCTAATTTAGGGAATGTGCTATAGTCTTTTTCTGGTATTGCTTAGTGATAAAGCTTAGCTGTTTCTGTAGTAATAACTGAGTAAAGATTCTAGGCTTCTAAAGGAGACAAGAGGAAAATAGTCCTATTCAGTTAATTTTCTATAGAAAGTGATGGTTACTTCAAATCTGCCTACCTTTGATGAGGGGTGACGGTTGGGCCTTGAATGTCTTCAGCAGTTTCAAATGTTGGTGCTGCTTTTCTTCCAGGATGACTTGTGCCACCTGGAATTGTAAGGAGAAAAAAAACCAAAACAACTCTTTAACATCTGTTTGGGGTGAGAAGGCAGTGTATGATGCTTACTATACTAAATTCTCCTGATGGTTGTTTTTCATCATGACTGCATTTTTAGGTGAGACTTGACACCTGTATTATTAATCTAGCTGCCAAATTAAGTGTTAGAGGCAGTGATCAACTCTTGCAGTCTGAGAAATACACTTTGTTCCTCTGCATTTGGTGCCTTGATGCTCACAGAGGAGCATCAAGTAAAACTAGACTTTTATTGCCATGAGGGTTTCTCTCCAGAAGAGACTCCAAGGCTCAGATGACCTCAGTCCCAGGTCAGAAGTTAAAATATTAATTACATTGGTTTAATGCTTCTTTGACTTGAAGGTTTGTTGACAGACTCTAAAACAGAACTACCTTGGGGTTTTATGGAAACCAGAGAAATACTCATTGACTTCTTTTGAAGCTGTGCTGCTATTTACAAGGCTGGATGGGGTCTTCAAAGTAGTTGCCAAGGCAAGAGTGAGCTGTGGATATGTTGCTTTCCAACTGACATAACTATATTATATGTTATTTTTGAAAAGCTTGCATTTTATAATGCATCAACTTTAACCTTTTCAGTTTAAATGCTTGTTTATCTAAGCTCTTCCTCTTTGGGGCTAAGTTACTGATGAATAAGAGTATGTTTTGTTTGACAATACAACCTTGGGCTCTTTTCTTCAGTCTAAGTAAACTTTCATGTGAAATATTATGGGAAAAAAACAACCTGTAAATCAGAGATTTCTATCAGTACAATGCACTGTTGTGTAGTAAAGGCTTTTTCATAGGGAGAAAAGGCTTTTTCACAGTAGTTCTGAAATAAGACATCAAGATGACTCTGATCATGTAAGACAATAATGGAAAGGCCACTTTGACCACAACTGCCTTTAATTTCAGTGAAAGAATAACACTGTGATCAGTGATTTTTAAATGAGGGTTAAAAATCACAGGGGTCATCTGAGCTTGCCTTAGTTTGGAGTTGCAATGGCTGAAGAGCACAGATACTTAAAATTGTGCTATTACTAGCTAAGGCAAGATTGCAAATAAATAAAACATGAAGTCTGTGATTTCTTTAGTGGCCAGAATAGTGCTCAAATGATCACACGTGTTTGCTTATTCCCTTTTCCTTCAGCTGAGCCAAATCAGTTGTTTGTATGCTCACACATTAAAGTGAGCCAATGCAATTTCTGTGGTTTAAAGGAACATTCAATAAATATGGTGGCTGAGGGGTTGGGAACATTGTAAAACAAGCTTTCTGCTGGAGAAATTATGTGGAAAATGCATTCTCTATTACTTGAGATTGCTTGACCCCATCTCATTTATTTTCTAGAACTTGAATTTGGGGAGCGGGGGGGAATTGGAGAGAATAATAGAAAAATAAAACATGATACTGCAAGAATAACTTTTTTAGAACTTGTATTTGATTTGCATGTGAACAACCTGTGTTGGTAAGAACTGAATGGTTATGAAGACTTACTGTCCATGTTCAGAAAGCACTTTTTTTTGTCTTGCAGGGCTATGGAAAAGCAGATCACTCAGTGACTGTAGAGATACTAAAGAAAGAGTATACAGATTATGAAATTACATGGTCAGATGACAAGAAATAAACTTGTGAACCCAACGAGCAGTTCAAACCTGGTAACTGTGAGCTGTGCTTTGATAAATAAAATTGAATGTATGTTCTATGTATGTAACCATAAATCTTGAGTAACTGGACTCTGCTATAATTTATAATATGGTGGGTAATCCCCAGATATCTTATTTTTCAGATCATTCCTTCATGAAGAATTTGAAAGTCCAAGCCTTTTTACTCTCCTTTTGATGTGCCATTAATTAAACACTTCTGCACCATCTTACCTGTAGTTTATTTTCATCCAGTCCCATTGTACTGATCTATTGTAGGATACCTAAGGATTTACCATCAACTTTAAATGCCACTGGACCAAACCTGTTTGCTGGTCTTTTGACCACAGTATTTTCAGTTTATTTTTTTATTACTTTTTAGGCTTTTCATCTTTTTTCTCCACATTTAAAAAAATTGTTGTGGAGGGTGGGGTTGACTGTTACCGTTCTTCACCAATGATCCAAATCTTTAATTTACTCCATGGTTTTGAAAATTCAGTGTTCTACAGAAATAATGATCAAAATATTTGATGTCCCTCTAAGATTCTTCCCTATAGCAGACTGATGGCAATGTCAAATTCTGCCAATGCTGCTTGCATTCTGATTCCCCTGTACTACTTTTATTTGTGTGAATTTAATAATGCTTTTTTTCTTTTTTTTCCTAGCAATAATTATGTTATAGTAAACTACCTCCTCAGTAGACCTAGACAGTGTCTTAATTAACTAACATCACCATCCTGGTGTGGCAGGACATTGCTTTTTGTTCGTTGTGAAATTACTTGCTACAATTTTCACTTCTGTTTCATGATAGTTTTCCTTTAATTAATTTGTGGATTTATTGACTTGCTGTCTTGAAGGCTTGCTAACTTCCAAGAGGTATTTGTATACAAATTCTAGTTCTTCCCTTTCCTGTGGTTCCTACTGCACTTATCCACCAGTATCTGGTGCTATAGAGAAGCTTTGTCTATTCAATGTGCAAGTG
Organism: Gymnorhina tibicen; assembly: GCA_013399875.1. NCBI lineage: Eukaryota > Metazoa > Chordata > Aves > Passeriformes > Artamidae > Gymnorhina > Gymnorhina tibicen. The sequence continues at coordinate 286,336 of VXAZ01007367.1, forward strand.
ACTCTTATGGTACAAACCAGGAAATCTGAGAGACTTTAGGCCAGTTTCTGTCTGCTGTTACTGCCTTCTTACTGTTGTGATCCATCGTAAGTCACCTTTCTGTGGCTTTGTTTTGGTTGGGTGGAGAGGAATTTTTTGTTCTCGTCCTCAAACCTTTCAGTCCAGTCCTCGTTAGAAGAGTTCCAGGGGTCTCCATCCCAATAATCTCCTGGGAGCAGGATCTCCCGAACCTGGTGCTGAAGGTCTCCTGGTTGGCACCTGCTTCCCCCACTTGCAGCTTGGATTTTCCCCTCCAGCACCCTTGCCTGCTTTTGCATCTGCTCTTTGTGCTTCTGAGTTCTTGTGCAATGGTTGTCTGGCTGCACTGCTTCAACTACCATGGTAATGACTGCAAACTTGATTTCAGGACACGATTTAATGCCTGTGTGCCTAATAACCAAGAATAGCATACAAGTCAGTAACCTGCAAATTGGGCACTTCCCAGTTCATTATCATGGGCTTTTTTTCCCCTAAGCTTTAGTAAAATAACTGTAATTGCCAGTATACAGACCTGGATTTTAAATAGCCTCATTTCCCAAAACTGGCAAATAGTCTTCAAATGGAAGTCATCAGTTAGCGATAGCTGTGTTAAAACAAACAAGCCTTTGAATTTAGTTTCCTGGGGTATTTAATGATTTTAATCTTTGTCTCCACAACACTTACAGGAAAGACATAATTTAGACAGGATTTCTTATTGTAATGACTGGCTCAAAATGTGAGGTGATGGCATGAGGGGAGAAAAAAAGTGACGATTTGGAGTGAGCTGATCAAAAGAGTTACCAGCGGATCTCTATCTTATACTTCCTCATAGAAGAAAGATTTTAATGCATCATCAAAAAATACTTTGAGGGACCTCCCAATTCAGTTATTTAATGCAGGGTCATTTGGGGCAATTTAATTTCCCTGGCCATTAACTAATATGTACAAGTGTTACAAAGGAGTGACAAATTTATTCTATTCCAGTTTGTGAAGAGAAGCAGGACACTGGTCACTAGCGTGGTGAGGATTTCTCAGGTAGAGAAAGTCTTAACATAAATTAGGGAAATTAGTATTATTTCAAGTTGAAACACCAACAGCCTACAAAACTAAGTGTTGAATTCTGCTTCCTCTCAGCATGTGTCTGCTGAATTCTAAGAACAGAACTTACCTAGAGTATGGAAATCCCAATGCTAATTTTGCTGATTTCACCTGAGAAAAAAGCATCCTTCATTTTCTCATCAGATTCCGAAATGAGAAGCTAATTATACAGTGTGGGATTACTTGTTTTGCAGGCGTGCAGTCACTATGAGATTGTGACTCTGCTATTCTTCCCTTGAAGTCCTAAAAATTCTGATTCTGTATTTGCACAAATCCAGGTATGTTTGAGCAAAATACTGAGGGAAAGCGTAGTAATTAAAGCAAAGATGGTGAGTTTGATAGTGGAATATTATCAAGAGGAAATATTATAGTAGAAGATTGTAAGTACCTTCATTTATTCAAATGTAAAGTAAATTAGATTCTTGTTCTTAACCATATTCTTTGTCATAGTGGTCAGCATTTCTTATTACTTCAGGTATGGCTCTCTGAAACTGCACCAGACCTAGCAGGTGTAAAACAACCTATTCAGTGCAAACCATGATTTGTCTTATGACTTTGAAAAATGACAAATGGTTATCCATTTGTTTCCAGATTCTCTGCTTTGACAAAAAAAAAAAAAAAAAAAAGAGCTGTTAACAGTACCTTCTTGATCTGCCAAACCTAAAACTTTTTTTGTTCCTCAGGCTGTAGTCAGCAGTTGTCATCAGTAAGTTTCAGAGTCGGTGCAGAAAAATTCCAAAGCACAGTGACAGTCATGGCGAAACTGACCTTTTTCCTCCCTCTCCTGTCCAATGAAAGGGCAAGTTCAGTAGTTAGCAAAGCATCCCTTTAAAATAGTCTGAAACAGTTAAGGCTCTTCTGTAAAGTACAGGAAATCCTTTACAACTGTCTTAATGGCAGCAGGATCAAAATAGGAACCTTGGGGTTTCAACATCTTCAGTGACGGAAACTTGATGCCATAATTAAAGTGATTTAGATCACTGCTGTAATAAGTTTCTTTCCATCCCATCAGACTATTGTGCCTTCTGCTCTGCTCTGCACTGAGTAGAGCAGTGTACTACATCCTTGCATCCAATTTACTGCAGTGGCCACTGTCTCCAAGTTTATATTTCTGCAAGGGCTCCTGATAAAGCAGTGCGTGATGACATAAGCTTTCTAATAGCTTTTTGTCTGGTTTTGGCTAAGACAAAACATGCAGTGGATTTCCTTTCTTTCATTGAATTGCTGGTGACAGCACCCAAGACCAGGTTTTGTAGTTCTTCGGATTTGTTTGCATTTTTGGTAAGGCAATTTCTTCAGCCTAGGAAAGTGCCTTGTATTGCAGGCTTTTCCGAGTGCTTTCTATCCTGCCAAACTGCTGTGAAAAGATCGAAGAGGTGTGGATGTTCAGTAGTACCCCCAGCAAGTTTTGAAAATGGGGCAATTAATTTCTGGAAAAATCTTGTTAAAACAGTACAGCAATCTAATTAAACTCCTATTAATAGCACAGTTTATCTCCTTTTCCAATTTTCTCCTAAAGCTCAGTTCTATCATCCTCCAGTATTTCATTTGTAGGCCGGTTGGTTGGTTGGTTGGTTGGTATAAGGAGCTATTTTTTGGGCAATCAGCTTCTAAACCAGCATGGCTTTTTCTAATTCCTTGCCAAAATTTTCTTAGCCTCTTTCAGAATCTGAATGTGAAAATTCACAGACCACAGTAGTAAGTATTCTGTTACACTTCTAAAAAGGCTTGAATAAGTCATGTATGCATTACACATGGAAATATTACAGGGACTGCTGAGATCTCCAGCAGGGTAGAACACAAGTGATAAATACAATCACATCCCCCTCTGCTGGCAAAGCAGCAGAGCTCGGAGGTGTGTGGTCCCTGCCTGAATCTGGCTGCAATTAAACCACCCAATCCTTGATAAAAGCCTTTTGCACTAATTTTGGATGCTAAATTTATCTAATTCAGCACAGTATGCCATGGTCACTGCTATGTCGTCTGATGTGGTGTATGTCATTCCTGTGATGTAAGTTCTGGTGCTGACAAAGAACATGAAAGCGTGGCTGGAGACAAATGACTTGCTTAACCTTTAAATACATATAAATTACAATTAATTATGATAAACAGGTGCTGCTTTAAGCAGAACTCTATGCCAAGTCAGCATCAGAAGTCCCTCACTTCTAGTCAGACACCAGAATTTGTCAAACATTTCAACAACCAGCATCCTTAACTTGTCAAATCAGAATAACAGGGAAAAACAAAGAGATATGATGACTAAAACACTTTTGAGTTATTTTGAAGGATTAGTAGTTTAATTTTAAAAGGAATCTTTAAAGGCAATTTCCATAATGCATCGCTGCAGACCCTGATCAATTGTTTTAACCATACTGGTTCTAAACACATTTTTCTCTTCAATGAATTTCTCAAAGAGATAGACACCACCACCAACTCCAAAATAATGCACTTTGCTTGCCAAGTACACACAGCCATTTTTATCCAAGAGCTGAGCCAGTGTATCATGCAGAGCACTGTAATAGTCAGGATTATAGATGGTCTCAGAGGTGAGAATTATATCATATTTTGAAAAGGGTTTGTTGCTGCTTAACAGGAGCTGGCTGACTTGAGACCACTCTCCAGAAAAAAATCTGCATCTGTTGAGCATGTCAGGTGAGCCCTCTGCTTTCCTGGGCCTCTTTGAAGGAGGCTTGCTGGCTTTTCTGTCCTTCCCGCTGCCCATCCTCCTGCCTTCGTTAATACAGTTGGCCACCACATTAGGCAAGGTTATTTCATCAATCACTGTGCTGTTGTAGTCCTGAAAATGGACTCTGTCAGCTTTACCCCTTAAAGCAACAATTCCCAGCAATCCAGCCCCACAGCCAAGATCCAGCACAGTCTTGTTGGTAAATTCTATTTCAGCCTCTGAAAAGTACTCCATGAGATCAAAGGTGCATTCCCAGATTTTCAGTCCTCCTTCATAGACTCCTGGGATGAGATCAGAGTGAGAAGAAACACTTTTGGACATGATGCCTTCGCTATCGGCATTGTCCAAACACGTCATTTCTACTACTGACAACTTTACGTAAGACAGGTCCAATACTGTTTCCATGACTCTGTGTTCCAATACTTTGTTGAGATCTTTGGGAATACTGTGCTCCTTGGCAACTTTCACACAGAGTTTTTTGTCTGAAGTTGGCTGATCCTGGTGCTTATCAGCACCCAGCTTCGGGCTGGAGTCTGCTGCAGGATCGGCAGTTTTCCTGCTCTTTTCTGTGAATTCCTGCTTGTGTTGCGGAGAGCACAGCACCAAGAAGTGAGCATCTGCCTCACTGTTCTCATCTTCATCAACAGCAAAATTAAATCGAAAATCCATTTTCAGGAATAACACTTTTTAAAAGCTTAATTTATTACAGCCAGCTTTTATGTAGGTATTGGTACAGGAAAGAGTATTTTGCTGGTGCAGTATCAGATGTCTTGCAAAGAGCCAGGTGAATTACTGCTGGAAACAGAGTAAATAGTTTTATGTATCGTTAATACCAGCACAAACCGTTCAGTTGTAGCATCCTGATTTTCATTACCAGGCTCCCCCAGGAAGTCGTGGAGTCTCCCTCTCTGGAAACATTCCAAACCCGCCTGGACGCGTCCCGGTGTCACCAGCTCTGGGTCACCCTGTCTTGGCAGGGGGATTAGACCGGATGATCTCCAGAGCTCCCTTCCAACCCCAGCTCTTCCGGGATTAAAAAACCCGCTCTCTAACCATTTAAATTTATGAAAACACAGCGTTACCGGTGACCCCCTCTCACATACCATAGGTACAGGCAAGGGAACTAGGACAGCTGCTAACTCCTCTAAAACTCGCATTTCAGACTTAGCCTTTCAAGGGTCGCAAACCCAACGCGCCGGGCGGCCCCGCTGCCCTTCCCCCGCTCTTGCGCAGGCCGGGTGAGGCGCTCCGGGCACGTTTCCCACCCCGCCTTCCCTGCCCCCTGCCCGTACCCATCCGCGGCTGCCGGCGGGGCCAGTCTCCGCTTCTCCCACGTGCAGCCGCTTCCGCTTCCTCGGGCGCGGGGCCTTGTGGGAGCGCGGGGCGGTTTTCCCGCCGCTGCTCCGTGCTGAGGGGAGCGCGGCTGCCGCCATGTCCCAGACAGACCCCGAGCTGCTCCTGCGGGAGCTGGGCGTCTGGGACTGGGAGCTCTGCCGCCGGGAGCTGCCCACCGTCCTGCCCCGGCTCCTTATATCCTTCCCAGCAGGGCTCTTGGGTGGCTGCGGGAAGGCGCAGGAGTGGTGAGGGGGTGTGTGGGGGTATGTGCATCCTTCAGTGTTCCACGGTTCAATCAAATCTGTGTGAGGGAAAGCGATGGGACCTTTGTGAGGGGCCGACACAGGATAGAAATGCCGGGTACAGGGAATTTTGCTGGAGACGAGTACAGCCCTTCCCTGAAATAAAAGAGTCATAGAATCTAGAAAATCGCGTGTAGTTCATTTAGCGCTGTAGTGATGCCCCAACACACCCCTTACCTACCCTCTTCCCCCGGCTCCCCCAAAAACCCCAAACCCCTAAAAAACCCAAACCCACACACCACCAAAAAGAAAGGAAAACCCTCGAGACACTCTCGAATACATTGCAGAAATATTTTTCTCATTCTGTGGGTACTCTGGGCAATCAGCCCGCGTTGGTTATGGAGCATCCCCGCCAATTTCATACTTATGTGAGACAGAGTGAGAGAAGTCACTGTGCCTTCTGCAGGTGCTTTAAAGATAACCTTTATAGCAGAACAACTTTGATTTTCTTTAACGTTTTTACTCAGTGTATCAAGAGTCTGAAGACTGGACTGAGCATATTCGTAAGTAATGGCTAAGAAGTGCCTCTTCCTGTGGAGCCCTGTATTGCAATTGCATTATAGTCACTGCAGTGCTTAAAATACTTCTGATACAACTAGGGCTTTTCAGTCTTCAGCAATCCTGCTGGACCTTGCACATTCTGCTAACTGCACGTTGAATAAGGTTTATAAAACAGCCCTTATAGAAGCTCTGCGTGTAAGGCTGCTTTTTCCTTTCTGCTACTTCTGATCTTTAAACACATGAAAGAAGAGTGCTTTTAATCTTGTGTTTTATTGTCTTTTGGGCTGTTATCTTCCAGGTGACAAAGCTGACAGTGAAAAGAAAATGAGGCTCATATATAACTGTTTAGGAGTGTTGCTAAAACTCACTGTTACATTGCATATTATGTCACATAAAATGCACAACTATTTGCAGTTTGGAGTATGGCAAATACTAGATCTGTAGGCTGGCAGTTGTGCTCAGCCTTCAACTAAGTTTAGTCAGGTGTGCTGCTATTTTTGATGGGTTTGTGCATGTTGGAGCTGTTACAGTTACTTGATTTTTCAGATAATGCATGTGTGTTGTCATGCATTTCAGATTAGGCAAATGCTCTGTTGCCTCTCTCAAAATCAAGTACCTGATCTGGTTTTCCTTTCTGCAGTCCTTTGTTTCCTCTGGTAGGTTGCTGTATATTTCTGATAATCACACATTGTAAATGTTCTTCTTTGCAGGTGTTTTGAGGATCCTGACTGAAATGTTTTTGCCACATATCAGCCTTGAAGATTTGGAACAAACTTTCTTCTCTAAAGTATTACCTAAGGTAGGACAGCTTCAGTTAACTGTAGAATTGTCGGTCAGTCCACTGCTAGAACCTGCTTAGAATGCAGTGATTCTTCTTTTGAGGTTGCACAATGTAATTATTCTGTGGGATACAAAAATTGAAATTGAAATTTTACCCTTTAAAAGTTTTCACAGTGTTGTGTTGAATTGTTTCTGTGATTGTTCTCATTCTTTACAGTAGGGAGAGAATCAAATATACAATGTTCTGCTTTCTATATTCAGCAATAGACTTGGATTTTATTTCTTTTTGAGAAGATGGAGCTTTTTATAAAATGACCAAGGTGGAGAATTTTTATGTGAGGTAGCTTCTCAGGACAAGTAAACTGAAGAACTCAACACTCCTATATCATGAATAAATGTTGTGAAATTTGTGAATTAATATAGTGAATAAACTTTTAGACCATACTGACCTCACACATGTTTTCTTTTTTGATTAAATGATGGAGAATTTTGTGCTATAGTTGTATTAAAATCAGTGCTTGCGTTTTAAGTGAAGTAAAGCAGTGCCAAATTACTGATTTAAGTTTCAGGCCTCAGCTTGTCCATTTTAAGAAGCCAGTAAAAAGGACCACTGGATTTCTCTTATTTTATCTCAAGTAACAAATTTTGGAGATTACAAGAAAATTGTCTCATAGTAGGCATATCCTGAAAAAGGATCACTGTACCACTGTTTATCCTGCATGTGCCCAGAAGCACCTCACTGTCTTTGCAGTCTCAACAGTAACCTCATCAGATATCCAAAAACCTCAACTAAAGTAGAAATAGATGTTGTTTGTACATCATAGACTTACTTTTTTAATGTATTAAAAATGTTAATAATCATTCTCAACAAAGAAATAATTTTTCTGAGACAAAATTAAAATAGTTTTTAAATGATGTGGTTTTAACTAAGTTAAAAATCTTTAGTAGAATGAGGTATATATTTTTCAAGCAAATTAGCTGATAATTTTGTTTTACTAACAGATTTTAGAAGAAATAACAGCTACAATATCTTCTGTCTATAATATATATATTTTATATATATATAAATAATTATATATAATAAATATAATATATTTATATATATATATAAAATGTTTTTTCTTCTTCTTATCATGCTTTGTGACTGAAATGCTGGAAAGTGTTTTCTCTTGTGAGGTCTCTCTGTGCCTCCATGCCAAGGAAGCAAGCAGGTATAGCATGGTGTTACTATTTGCGTGTGTACCTTTGTAAATAAAATGTTTCAGTTTTGTTGTGTTCTGACAGACTTTACAGTTCTTTGATAACTTGATGTGTGAATTATCCAGCGAGGCCAAAGGATTGACCAGCCAGAGTACAGAGTTATGCAGTACTGTACGGAATCTGCTACAGGCAAGTCCCATCACAAGCTGTCAAAATAATGTTTACATCACTCTTTGCTTTTATCTAAACTATTAAAATGTTTTTAGAATGTTTTTGCCAGCTACTGATGGTTAAAATGTCATTCAGTAGTTCAGTTAATATTTTGTGAATGATTTGATTACATTAGCATGTGATGCTAATAATAATTTTAAAAATCGTCTCAAATTCTGCTTAAGTTCCTACTGCGGATGGAATGTGACTCCCCATATTTAAAGAGTGAATCTGGCACCTGTTTATACAGTCACTTCATTCTAAGTTTTAAAATTTTTGTAAATTGAAAACAATAGTCAAAGAAATAAGAAGTTTTCACAGAGGATATGGTATCAGAGAGAAGCTCTGGACCTTCATTATCTTTAACAAACTACTTATTTATGCAAATAGCAGTGAACTTTAAATGTCATAAAAATCTCGGTACATTTCAGCTAAGAAAAGATGCTTTTGAAGGTATTGCAGGCGTGAACAGCATAGCCTGAGGTTGTTCATTCTTGCTCTCAGACCATGGTGCAGCTGCTGGAGACTCTGACGGGCTGTGTGCGCTATGTGTGCTCGCTGCAAGAGTGCGTGTCCCTGCAGAGCATCCGCTCCCTCCCTTCCTCTGTCCTCTACGTGATAAAGAGCACCTTCACACACTGCAAGGTAGGGCTCTGCTGGAAGCACAAAGATCCTTACACTCCTTGGCTTTTAGGAAACACTTTGTAAGAAGATCCTATTTTGAAATTATATTGTTGTTGAATTACTATTCTTTTAATTTTAGTTGTTGAATCGTTTGCAGAATGCACTTAGTGCACAAGTACAAAGATGATTTTTCAGTTGTCTGCCCAGCAAATCTGACCTGCTGGTGAGAGGCTCAGACTGGGCTATTTCCATATTTTGCATCAGTGTTAACTGAACATTCTGCTCGTGAGCAGAGTGCTCTGAGAGATCTGTGTAGCCTTGATGGCTGAAGTATTTTCAGAGCTACAAATGGCTACAAATATGGTGTGACCTACCTTATTTTTCTGAAGTTCCAGAGTGGATTGAAAGTTGAGATTAGCAGATTTATGTTGGTTACCGTGGGTAGCGTGTATCAGTTTCAGATATGGACTGATCTGGATTTTCAGATGCAACAGTAATTCCTTCTAAGCATTGAAAATAAAACAAGATTATTGTAAGGACACACTAACTTTTCATTTTCACTTTTAATTTGTCTTTCTTATGGGAATATTTACATCAGTTTTCCACGTCAGGACTCAAACTCAGGTGCCATACCTTTATCTAGCAATTCTAATATGAAAGTACTGGGAGGTATTTGGAATGCTACTTCCTTTGTTGCTAACATTGTCCTGTTTGGTTCAGAAATATGATCTTAGGTTCATACATGGAGGCCTAATCCAGAGCTCCCTAAACTCACAAGAGCCAGTCAGACCTCATTAGTTGTCCACGAGCTGCAGGTGAATGCAGTTTATATTGAGTGGTCAGGGGCTGTGTTATCGAGTTAAATTGAGTTAAAGTAGGTATGCCTGTGCCTTGTTTTTTTTTCCAGAGAAATGTATGGCGAAGCTCTTGGTGTTTTCAGCATGTGAAAAATCAGGCTGTGAGTCCTGAACTATTTTATCAACCTCTCCCCCCCCCATTTCAGGACAGTGAATCGGTGTACTGTGGGCACCTGCACTTAATTTCTGACTTCCTACAAGCCGTGTTCAAGGAAACTTACTCCCTTCAGAAACAGCTGATGGAACTGGTTGATCTGATTTCCATAGGGTCTGCTTCCACTGAAGATGACATCACATATATGGTGTCAGGTATATTTGGATTTAGTGCTTTCTTAGTCTTGCTAAGTATTTTATTTCTATGGAGAGTATGTTTGAAATTTTAGAACAGATTTCTGAGTGTGCTCAGTTCCTGCTGTCCTGACCGGCCTTTCAGAAAGCAGCATTTTGAAGCTTGAAATATTTCTATTTTTCTCCTGAAGCTTTCTCTGTGGGATAAGGCATGTTGTGTAGGTTTGTAGGAAAGGAGCAGCACCTAAACACTGAGCCATTTTCCCAGTTCGTGTCAATGTGCTGATATTCTCTTAGTATTCTCTTGGGATTGCTGTGAACTCATGAATCTGATTTAACTCTGTTGCTGCTGTTATTATTTCCTTAGTAATCCACACTGTGCTGGAGATCTGCTCTGTCATTTCTAATATGGACCACGCTCTTCATGCCAATACGTGGAAGTTCATAATCAAGTATGTCATGGAACTGTTTGGATTTTATTGTGATGTCATTTTAAATAATGAATGTCTCAATTGCTTTGTGTTCAGAGTTTCTAATAAAATTAAAATTAGAGAATTTGATGTAGGTATTTAGTAAGTAAATTTAGAAACAATTGAGAAATTTAGCTAGGAGGTAGTATTAAAGCACTGCCAGTGAAAGTAGGTAGGAATTGGTATGAAAAGTAATAGAAACTTGACTTTTTGTATTGCAATGCAGAAGAAAATTTAAAACACTGTTGTCTGAATAAATAATATAAAGAGGTCTGACCTGCAATTTTGTAGATGTTTTTGGCTTGAGTTGTCTGTCTTGCACTTCCATCCTGCCTCTTGCCTGTGTTTCAGCCATGGGCATGGGGAGGGTTGTTCCCTCCGAGTTTCTGCTTTCAGTGTGCATGCATATTGCATCACTTCTGACAGTTAAATACCTGATTATATTCCTGTCTTTCAGGCAAAGTCTGAAGCATCACTCCTGGCTGCAGTGCCACCTGAAACACGGTGACATCCTCGGTGGCCTGTGCAAGGACACTCTTCTTTCTTTTGACTCCTGTTTGCAGCTGGCTGAGCAAATGAAGGTGTCAGAGATACAGGTGAATTAAAAAGCTCCCAAAGCTGCCAGTGAACTTGAGGAGGATAAATTCTTTGTGCAGTATCATTGCTTGGAGTAATTTGGTTTGGATTTTTTGGGGATTTCTTTATTTCATGTGGTAGGCAGAATACCTGTGAAACCACATGAATGTGGGGCCCATAACTTTGTGTAGATTGAGGATGTTTTACTGAGACACTTAAGTTTTCACTGTATTATGTAAGAAATTTTTTTTATTTCCTAAACTGACAATATCTCAAGGTCAGTCAAATTCTTAATATTGCTCTAAAAATGTTGAAGCATACATACTGAATATTTTTAAAGTTTTTCCCTCTTAGCTGCAGAGTCTGTAGAGAATCAAATGTGAAACAGGTTTTGAACACTGTTAGCAATCTAACTTCCTGTTTTACTGTATTACTCGATATTAACTTTTAGAACCTCTTCTTTTGGACAGGAGGGCACTGACATCAGGCTGTTCCAGAAGACAGTCAAGCTGTGCAGGTTCTTTGCTAACTCCCTTGTACACTACACCAAGGTATGTTTTAATACTTGAATTCTATGCTAGTATTAAATTTAAGCCTCTGGTCTGCAAATGGAATAATTTTGTACTGCGTAATATCTTAACAATTTACAGCTATCCTATATGGGCAGTATAATTAACATCCATACATAACCTGTTTGTAGTTCTTCCACCAGTAAATACTCGCAAGCCTGTGCAGGGTTACTGCTGGGATTTCCCAGGAAAATAAACTATAACAGGTTGTTTCATGCAGTGGCACTGAGTAGTTGGCAGGAGCTCTCCAGTAACTAATATAATTAATAATGTATTTTATTTTAAAAGTATCACTCAAAATTGATGGCTTTTGCAGGAATTTCTTGCTTGCTTCTCTGATTGCTGTTCTCAGTTACATCAGCTCTTTCTTCAGATATACAGGTATGTGAAGTACAAATAATTGATTATTGATAGTATCTTAATAAAATTTCCATATTGCATTCTTAAATTACAAATATTTTGAGATGTGAAAATACAGTTCTCATTCCAGAGTTGTTGCTATCTTTTTTCATGTGCAGAAAGCTAAAATATTTTTTAATAAATGAGGTGTTTTTGTGTTACATAGTTACCTTAACCCCATTCTTGATCAGTACTGTGCATGTTCCCTAATGACAAACTGTTAACTTTGTTGCAACTGTTCATGGCAACATTTATTAACAAATTACGTGTAGAATGTGCGGGGGAAGAAAAATTCTACAACTGAATGGAGGTGTCAGCAGTGCCTTTTGAGAGGTTGTTTCTACTTTAAGAGAAAGTATGGAAAAATTTGTCCTGGAGAAAGAGGGGATCAGAAAGAGAGTATCCTGAAATTTTTCATAGCTTTACTGTTGTGTTAATAATCTTGTGAAATCTCACAGAAGGACTTTGTTTCTCATGGAAAGCAGATGCTCTTATAATGGTACACTTAAAAATGTCTGCAAGTGGTTTATCACTTTCATTTCAAAAAATTTTGTTCTATTTGCTGCAGTGGTGGGGAAGCATAAGGGAACACAGAGTTTGTACTGGTAATTCTTTATATTATGAAATCAGAGGCTGATTTCAGCCTTTTTCTTGGAATTCAAACCAGGTTCTGGGGTGAGATGTCCACCGAAGTTCACTTCAAGTTCCACTGCAAGATTGGGTGGTTATTTTTTTATGAGTTTATTCTTCTAAGTTTACTTACCTTGTAGGTCTTTCTCAAGTGGAAGGTTGTAAACTTTTATTCACTCAGGGAAACAGGAGGATTTTTGAGTAGGAAGGTAGCATTTTTACAGTTCACTTTATAAGCTGCAAGAGTAGAAGGTTTTCCTTTCATGATCTCTTGCTTTATTTTCATATTGGTTCTTTTTTTCTTTTATTGCCCAGGTGGGCTTTTTTGCTCTTCAGAGAAATTGTGATAACCTTTTAGGATCATGTGTTAAATTAGTGCTGTCACATTTATGACTGTCAAATTGTTTATAATTTTTTCTTGGCTTTTTTCTTGGCTTTTCCCTTTCACTTGACTCTTTGTGATTTGGTATGTTTCTTCTAATAGATGTTATGTATTTTACATGCATTTTCTGTGAGCTTGTAAGGTTTTCTTTAAATGTTTAGTAAAATATGGATTGCAATGCTTATTTTAAAGGCTGAATGCAGCCTGTAACTCTTGGGCGATAATAGATATTTTAAAATGGGGAGCCTTTTCTGTCTTTTATTTCACGGGAACAAGGAAGTAATGAATTTGCCTTTTTGCAGTTCTTTTGGAGAAAAGTAGTGTTGCTGCAAATGCTACTGAGAATATTTAACTTCTTTTTTTTTCTATTCCCCCTCAGCAAATTTCCTCCCAGTCTTTATGCTCCGGAGATCTTGGAAGTTCATCAAGATGAAATATCCCAGGTTTTTCTTGTGGCTCTGGACCCTCTCATCAACCAGCTCCTTCCCTTTAGTCCTTTCATGGAGCAGGTGTTAAGTGAAAAGTTAGGTGGGTTGAAAGTATGACTCTCAGTGCTGTCTGAGGGATCAGGATTGACATTTTGACTTCCTGGACCGTAAGCAATATTCTGTACTCGTTTGCTTTTCTCTGGTTCTTTTGTAAGTACTGTGATAGAGCTGATTGTATGCTAACTTGGATGGATTTTGTAACAGATAGTTCATGTTGTTACTGAATTAGTCTTTTTCAAAATACTCATAACAACTGCAATATTAATCTGGTTAACAGAAATCCTATCAATTCTGCTCTTTTGCATAACTTCAATCCACATTTGCCACAAACTTTCAAAGTAAGATGAAATTTTTCTGCTCTTCTGTTGTTAGCGGAAGATGGCTATTTTTCCCTAAATTAAGTATTTTCTGTGAAAAGTAGAATGCCTTCAAACTGAAAAATTATCAGCTTTTTGTTTCAACAAGCCCTTCTCCCTGATTTCTGCCCTGACCAACATATCACAATTCTGAGATAGCTCATCAGTTTGCCTATACACTTGCTTAAAAGCCAGTTTACACACACAATAAATATATCCAGCCAACTTGCTTCACATTTGAAACCCAAACTTCTACAGGTCTCCCTCCTGAGCAGCACCTGCCCCAGTGTCTCCTCCTTCTTACCATAATGGACAAGCTGTCCTCTCAGCCTGAAGAAGTGCAAACTCTCTGGAACACGGGAAGAAGGTACTAAAAAGGTTTTTGTTGTAGTTCTTCACCACAGCAGTTGTTCCATACAGGCAAACAAAGGAGCTCAGCTGCTTGAATTTCCCTTGCAACTGAATAGTAAAATTGTCACTATGGATTTACATCTTTATGCCAAGACAAACAGGATCTGGTGTTCATTGCCTCAGGAGTGAAAGATACAGAGCCAAAGATGTCTTTGTTTTTTTCAGGAAAGGAATGGTATTTCGAGTACTTGCAGGGAAGGAAGAAGGATCTGTGTGTAATTTGTTGATACTTCACTAAGTTAAAATCTCACACTTTTATGCCTGAACCCTCTAATAATCACCTGAATCTGGTGTAAAAGCACAGAAGTTTTTGCCATCTTTTCTGGCCAAAGACAAAGATTTTGTAATACAGATGTTGCTTGCAGGATTTGGGACTTACGTATCTGTAACCAAACTGTTCTCTTTTTTGTTTTTTTTCTTCCCCCCTTGCAGCCTGTCTTTGTTTTCAGCTCTCTTCTTCAGTTTCCAGCAATGTTGTGTGGAGCTTTCTCTCCCTGTCTGCTTGCCAGAGGTGGTCAGTACTGGACAGCCAACAGTTCCCATCACCCTCTATCACTATGTCTGTGTCCACCTCTGCTCCTTCATTGCTTCCACACTCCCAGCACACTTCCCTCAGCTGGTAAGATTGGGTTTTGCCTATCAGTTCTTCAGCATAGATGCATAGGTGTTCACCTGTTGTGATGCATAGGTGCTCCTTAATAAGAATGGATTCTTTCTAATGATGTAGCTCTGAAGAGATGCTTGGGTAAGAAGTGCTTCTGTAGAAATCAGCTGTGACAGTTACATGGCTGGAGTTCAGTTATACAACAAATGTCACTTGTGGGAAAGGGGAAAATAAAGCTTCCTACAAGTTCTTGAGGACCTAGTGGTCTTGGCACTTTTTGTTCCCTTTCAGAGGAGGGAAGGTCAAGTTGTTATAAAAGTTCAGTGCTTTGTTTTATGAAGTATTCAAATTGTGTTAATTTTCCCATTTCTCCTCAGGAGTGTGCCCTGCTGGATGCTGTGCTGGGTTCCAGTATGATCACATGTCTGCTAGCAATGGACTCATGGTGCTTCCTTGCCCGGTAAGATGCTCCTGTTACAAGTCAAGCAGGTTTTCCACACATTGAGTTCATTTTGTTGTTGTACTTAATTCCTTGAGAGAGATTTTCATAAGGCAGAATTGTCCCAGAATTGGATTATTTTCAGATACAGAGCATATTTTGAAAATCAGGAGTAGAAATGGCTTTGCTGTTTTTACATTCTTGCAAGCAAGATGAACATAGCTTCTGTATTATTTAATAACTGGTTTTTGAAATGGTTGTCTCAAGTAGATCGTGTCTCTGCAAATCAAGTTTAAATATGTTAGAGGAAATGGCAGTTTCTCAGACAAGATTTATAATATTTAGTCTGTAAAAGAATAGAAAGTACAGATTCACAAACTGCTCTCTCATGTTTCAGGTATGGAACAGCTGAGCTGTGTGCTCACCATGTTAATGTGATCACCCACTTGGTAAGAACCACAGTGATGTTTGCAGTTTGGCACCATTTTAATCTGAGTGCTACCAGCAGAGATTCTAAATGATCGAAGACAGGAATTTTTTTTCTAAATCCAAATGGAGATTGTTCTTCAAATTGGGTTAGTAATTAGCAGAAGCAGTACAGTGAAAATATAAAACAGTATGCCCTGCTTATTTTATTTACAGTGTTACTGCTGTGACTGCACACAACAACTCTGAGAACATCCTGTGTAGAATTTGTTTGCTAAGTGGTGATTTTTAGTGTAATGAGGTGCATTACTTTTTTATCCTAATGCAGGTAAAGGCTTGGCCCAGTGACTGCTCCCGGGTCTCTGCCCTGGGTGTCCTGCTGAGGCGAATGCTGTTCTTGATGGCTCCAGAGCATCAGGCAAGTACAGCACCAGCATCTGCTGTTGTCAGCAGAAGAGATTTGAATCAGTGGCCTATGTTAAAATATCCCTTTTCGTTTCTGGAGAAGTGACAAGACATTGAGTGCTCACTTGCTGCACTTGTTATTGTACTTGTTATTACTTAGTCAAAGTCATTAAGTCACTAAGTTATTGTGGATCCTACTTTGTGCAGAAGTGCTCTTTAAAACAAGAAAAGCACATTGACCTTTCTAAGAGTCTTATTGGGCAGCAGTGAAGTCCTTTCTTTGACAAAGTAAGAGAACTCCCCAGATTTGCTAAGACTGTGTCCTGTCATTGCATCTGTGACTGGTGTTTGTGAGCATTCCCATGACATCAGGTATCAGGGGTAGTGTCCTGTCCTGTCAGTGCGTCTCTGTGTACTCTGGAGAGCCCTTTTAATACTCACTGGTGCCATTGCTTCAAGCAGCTGAAAGAATCAGTTGCTTAATCATTCTGATGTCCTATATGTGACAAGGGAGGTGGCAGTTTCTAAATTCTTTTTATATAAAAGGATGGATTTTATTTAAATGAAATATTTCATACAGTTTTTTTCACATAATACATCTGAAGCAAACCAGCAGTGCATTTTGGTTTCTCATCTTCCATACTATCAAATTGTTTTATGGTCTGTTTAGTTTCTATTACCTTTTGTTTCCAGGTAGAATTTGCTCATAAGTTTCTTCCTGAAGAGGTGGAGAACTTGGCTGTGTGGCAGCACGTGTCCCTCAGAGCCCTGAATCCTGACCTTAGGACACAAGTGGCATCTCAGCTGTGCACGGCAGGGCTCACGCAGTGCCGGCGGTGGCTGAACAGCAGCCGTGCCTTGGGAGAGCTCCCACCTGTGGTAAGGAGATCTGCTTGTCTTCGGAAAAAATGTTTGAACTCTGGGCTTGCAAACTACAAGGCTTCTGTTGCTGTCACCTCAATTTTATTTTTCAGTGTTACACAGCTTTTTTCTGCACCTAGCTGGCATATGCATAAGCAAGAACTCTCATCTTGTTTTCTTGTAGTATGCAGCACCTTAGGACTTCTACTGTGACAGTGGAAGTCTTGTGATTCACTAGTTATTCTAGTTGTTGTTTGCTCTCTTGGTGAGCAGATGTATTTTTCTTCAGAATTTCTGATTAATGCTATGCCTTAGCATACCATTACTCTTCAGTTTTAAAGTCCTGGCTGGTTTTATGCAGCATCATATCTGAAAGATGCTCACTGGTCTCCTTGGTGAGGGAATGTGAGAAACCAGAGGCTTCCATATGAAGTGTCTGCTGCCAGACTTCTCCTGCTAGTGCAGGAAATGACCTGCAGCGTGTGTGAAACTCACAGGAGTAATGGATGGTTATTGGTGGTGTCCTGCTGGATTAGCTGTTCTGTACAGCTGACACAGCACTTTGGGCTTCTTGCTGTCTTGTATCATTTTAGATGTTTCGTATGAGCCTGGGGTTTTAGGTTGGTTTGTGTGTAGTTTGTTTTGGTTGGTATTACACATTTTTTCTCCTAGAACACTGCCCTTTCTGTCCTACTGGCTGCCTGCAGTTCTGCTGATGATGCTCTGGAGGCAGAACTTAAGGCATCTGTGTTGGGAGTGCTCAGTCAGTTCTGGTCTTTTCTCCAGGCTAAGCAGGTAAGAGAATTTGCTGCTCCAGTGGTGAAAACATGTCTTGGAGAGGCAGGTGCTGTTTCCTCAGGTTGTTGTTACTCATTTGTTTTACTTGGATTGGACTGTTTCAGTAAAGCACAGTGTAAAAGTGCTGCCCATCTGCTCTCATCTGGTTTATCTGTTGGGCAGGTGTGAGCTCTGGGAAGCTTGAGTTTGAATTTCCTGAATATTACATATTTGGTTCCTTGTTACTCCATCTGTTACTCAGTGTCAGATTCAGACTTGCTCAAGGAGAAGCCTGAAATACCTGGTTTTGATACATACCAGTTACAAATTTAGTGTATTTTAAATATTCATTAGAATGTGAACAAAACTAAAGGTGATTTGATTAGAGCACAGCCCAGCACATGGAGACACACAGCGCTAATCACCTTCCTCCCAAGGGGGTCAGGCAATGTGTCTGTGACCACATACCTGTTCATGGCTGCAGCTGCATAAAGGAAAGAAGAAAGGATTGTCAGGGTTTTTATGCTCCAGATTAAAAAAGAAAGTTTGAGAGTGGGAGTGAAGAGCCAACAATGTGCCCCCTCAGAAGTCTTTTCCAACTTCAGCCATTCTGTGAGGACATTTGGCAACTGAAGGTGAAAAAGAAATAGTTCTGATAGCCTTTAGGTGCTTATTTTTGTGAGTGGTGGAAGTAGATGAGGGTTAAGAAATATTCTCCATAAAAATCAAAGAAAATGGTCTTATAAAATATGACTACCTAGAAATAGTAATACGATTATTTTAATATTTTCTTCTGCTCCTTGCAGTGCAGTGTTTTACATGTGTGAAGTCAGGCTAAGAATTTTGGAACACTACTGTAACTTGACATTCTTTCCTAAGTAGTTATTCCATGAGATAAAATGCAGTGTTACTGATATCTTGTGCTGTCTTCAAGGTCTCAGATGAGCCGTGTCTCCAGAAGACACTGTGTTTATTACTTCACCTTTTGGAATTTTTCATCCAAGCATTAGATGCTCAACTGATTACCCAGGTAAAAAAAAAAAATCATAAAATCCCCAACTACTGTATGAATAATTCACTACATGAAAACCAAGTTCTTTGTGATTTGTTGAAATCTCAAATGAGTTATTTCATGGTCTGGCCTTCTCTTAACAAGAAAATAATCTTTCTTGATTACTTTCTTGGCCTTTAAACCAAGCACATGGCATTTTGGTTAACACTGCTTTTGAGAATCCCTTTCCTCTGTAAGATAATTGAGATATATGGCTGTGCTAATAGAGAGTGTGCTCATTTCTTTCTAAAATGCACCCTGCAGCTTTATCCTGGCCAGTTTTATTGGAGGGGAAGCATACCTCCTTCAGGTTTCTGAACTCCCTGTGTTTGGATTTAAAGATGAGCCTGCACAGTTTTCACTTGCAATCTGTCTGATGGAGCTTTGCTGGGGTTTGTCTCCCGCAGCTGTTTGCACTGCAGTCATTCCTGCTCCAGCTGCATCCCCCGGATCATGTCCGTCTAGCAATGGTGGATTTTCTGTCTTCCATGGGAAAGGTGTTCATACCACAAGAAGCACAGGTAAATGCAATTGTGGCCTCTAGGGAAATTACCTTGTCTTTTGATGAAAAGATACACCTTTTATTTAAATGTACAGTTAAAGGATCAAGTTCATTAAATACATACAGGAATGCCAGGACAATTGTCTTGGATTAATCGTCTGCAGCAGATTTATTTTTCATCAAGAGGTGGTGAGTGCATACAAGATGCTTGGAGGTTCAAATGCCAGTTGTTTCTCACTGGTGAGAAGCAACAATGTCACCTCCCTCACAGTGGTTCTTTAGCCAGACAGGGCATAGCACTCACATTTCCCAAACCTGTCCCTCAGTCTTAGAGAGATTCTTTAATAATAAATCACGATGGTGAGGTATGCACAACTAACTCTTGGGAACTGATGGATGTTTGTTCCTGTTGTAGAGGCAGGTTGTGCCCCAGCTGTCCTGTCTGTTTGCCTCTCTGCTGGCTGACCAGACCTGGCTGATTCACCAGCACGCACTGGAGGCATTCACACATTTTGCAGAGGTGAGCAGAGCACAACTCTGGGTGCAGGCATTTGACTCTGTTAACTTCTATTGTACAGAAATTCTCCTGTCTTAAATGTTTGCTGCTCCTCACTGCACAGTCTGGATCTTAGTTACAGATGCTACTGCACATTAAAAGTACTGAGGGCTAGTGCAGTTGGAAGTGATTTCAGGAGCTGGAAGTGAAGAAAGATTAGGCACCGGTAGCTTAGATTGGTTGCAAGAGGGCAGGGACTGTCACAGAAACATCTACTTTGTTCCCTTGTTAGCATGAATGTACTGAACAACCAATAACATTTTTGACAGGAAACAAGACATGAAGATGTTGTTCCTTGGAGCCTTAATTCTGAAGAAGCTAAGAACAAAGTTGTTAATTTTCTGGCTAAGGTATGTATATTGTTTAACCATTTTACTGCTGTCTTAGTTGATGCTGTACATCTGCTATCAGCAATACACAGCATGGGTCTACACTTGCATTATCTTGCATGACCATTAAATAAAATAAACTGTCTGGTTGGACTTTTCTACTTTTTTTAATCAGCAGAATTAACAACTGCCATTCCTATGCACACTGCTCCTCCAGTACTTCCAGCTTAAAAGCAAAGCATTTATCCTCCTTAAACAAAAAATACTTATTAAATGACACTGTTATTTTTGAAAGAAGTTACGTATTAAAAAGACAGGATTTGATAATTTGGTTTGATTTCCTTCCCCTTTTCTCTTGGATCAGTTTCTGAAATCTTAAATTAACATGTGTGAAACATCTCAGTCCTTTTTGCAAAATAGGAGAAATCCTCTTAAGACCAGGTGGCTGTTGCTGCAGGACAGTGACACTGGCAAAGAGGGGGCAGCTCTGACAGTGGGAAAGAGAGGCAGGGCTCTCTGGCTGAGCAGCTTTTGGCAAGCAGGTAATTTACAAAAGAACTGATAGCTGCCAGTGCTGCTAACCCAACGTTGTAGATAACTTCAATCTTCTGATCAGAAGAGTGTGTGAGAAATAATATTCTTTGAACTGCACATTAAAATCTTTCCCTCCTTCCTTTTTGTTCTGGCATATAAATTGAGCCTATGAAGGTTGGCAATGCTGCCTGGGTTTAGTTACCTCTCCTGGGGCTTTCTCCCTAGACAAGGCAGGTGGAAGAGACAAGAGAAGCACGAACAGAACGCCTGAAGCAAGAAAGGGTTACCTGGAGTGCACAGGTTTTAAAAGTGGATGGAGAATGGGAGTCAACAGGAGAGGTATGTGTGCTTCCTTAAACTATCTGGCCCCTACTGTTAATTTCTGTCAGTTCTGGGGAGTCTCTGAAAAGGCTAAGATGGTCTTGCTGCCTTCCGTGTTCTAAGAAAAAAGGTCACATGTGCAGTCCTGGCCCTTAGTATGATATCCTGATGGTGTGTAGTGCCTGCCAGGCAGCAGGAACTTTCACAGGACAAGGCAGTCTTGCAGTTCTGTTCCACTTAAGGGTTTCTTGCATTTGGATGAAGACTGATCCCTTAAGTACAGTATTAAAATGTTCCATGTTTGCTTAAATCTGCAGCCTCTGGCCAAAAGAGCCTGTTACCCACCCTCTGAGGAGCAGTACACGGTAGCAGTAGGCACGATGGAGGGGGCAGTGGAGGCTGTGAAGCTGCTGCTCCAGAAAGGCTCCCCCCCAGCCTGGCTTGCAGTGAAGCTGGAGGCTCTGCATGGAGCCATAGCCACCCTCAGGGACAGCTTGCGGTAGGTGTTCCACAGGGCTTGGGGACAATGAACCAGCTCAGCTCCCTGGTGGGAGGGAAGAGGTGTCTTTGTGCCAGCAGCGCTGCACAAGAAAAATCTGTGACGTGGGCCAATGCTCTGCAGTACTGCTGGGTCTTGGTTCATATGCCAGAATGGACTGAGGGGTGCAGTGCCAGCCTGTCCTGCATAGCCAGTGGCTGGAAGGACTGATGGATTTGCGTGGACACTACTGGACATCTGAGCTGTGGCTTTGTATATTGCTTGTTCTTCTACTATGTGGAGATAAACATTTCATGACATTGTATTCTGAATACTGAGAGGTTTGAATGTGTTGTAATAGTAGCAGTTACCTTGTTCCTGTCACATACAGGTGACGAGGCAGTAGGTGTTTTTATCTTTATTTTAAAATACACTCAAGAATAACAATTTAAGGCTCTCTACTGTTCTCTGAACATACCTCTGCCGCTGGTTCCACTCCACGCTAGGGTGATCCTTTAAAAATAATCTTTATTGGTCACAGTTAAGAGCAGAAAGAACACGGTGCTTAAGCAGTTTGTGGTTGTTCACTGTATGATTCCTAGCACCTCTTGTGCCACTGACAGAACTATACAAACAGAAATAAATAAGTTGAATAAACTGTACATTCATCTTAAAATCATCTCTTAGCTGAAAAAGTTAAAAGGAGCCATTTCTAAATGCTTTACTTTTCCAGGAAAAAAACCAACCAAACACAAAAAAACCCAAAGGAAAAAGGCACATTAACCAAGAAACTCAGTGTGACTTTCATTTATTGTCAGCAGTTTTTCAGGGCAGGGATGAGTTCTGGAACAATCTCCTACACCACTCTTGGCCTCCAGTAGCACGTCAGCACCATCACACCATCACCACCATCACAC
Organism: Gymnorhina tibicen; assembly: GCA_013399875.1. Lineage (NCBI taxonomy): Eukaryota > Metazoa > Chordata > Aves > Passeriformes > Artamidae > Gymnorhina > Gymnorhina tibicen. The sequence continues at coordinate 308,716 of VXAZ01007367.1, forward strand.
TGTCCTCTCTCTGGAGCAGTCGCAGCACCACAGCTGGGCATATTGCTCGAGTGCAGGCTCACCCCTGCAGCTTTTGGCACAGACTGGGAAGGAGCATCAATGGCAAGAGCTCAGGCCCCACGGGATCTCATGGCTGTGGCAGCAAGTGCCTGCCTTATGGCAAAAGCAGCGCTGAGGTACTTTATCCATTGTACTGGGGAAGCAGCAACTCCTGTCACAGGATCCAACATACCATAAATTGCCTTGGTCTCCTACAGAACTGTTACCAGTTTGTATCATCTTCCCAGTTCAACTCGTCTTCTTCACCCCAGCCTGTAGCTTCAGCCTAGAATCACATAAAATTATCAACATTAAGGCATGTGGAATGAACTTGTGTGCTTAGCACAGCCCCAGGAGCCAGGCAGGAGCCTGTGTGGCTTGTCATGGCAAAGCATTCATCCATGATGCCAAAAGCCCAAAAAGGAAGTGTCAGTATTTGCAGCTTATGATCTTAAAGAACTTTAAACTACACGAGGAATCACCTTAAAGACAAAAGCAGACTTAACAGGGAGTCTTACTTTTCTTTTTACTGCTTGTATCAAACCTACTTTCCGTTAAAAAAGAGTACTATAAATTAGATTTTTCTTTCCCCCTAGGAAAGAGCTGTTTTCCTGCTCTATTCTAACACTTTAAGTTTGATCTCCCCCTCCCACTGACACAGTAGTGACTGCCTTCCCTCTGAAATGGGGTTGGGGTCATGACAGTGCTTCTGTCACAGGACACTGTGCCATTTTCAAATGTCATAAACAACTTCAGTTTACAGCCCAGGCTCCTCTCCCTCTGCTCCCTGCTATTCCTGGGGTAGCTCTCCTGAGGCTGAATGAGCAAAACATCTTCAAGTCAACACCTATTCCCTAAGGGAGTTACATGTTCAAGTGGGAATGCTGCCTCCCCTCCTAGGAAGCAGCACTGGTCTTTGGCATCTCCATGATTGGGCTACAGGGATTTATCTACTTACTTTAAAAAACCCCAGTTTTGTAACCTCCGTGTCTCTGAAATAGAGAAATGCTTCAGCTATTCTTTGATGAAAACAACACACCTAAAAAGCTTTACTCTGTAATTCTGGACCTTAATTTACAATGGTATTAGGTTTTCCCAGAAGAGCCAGGAAAAACACTTCAGTTCTGAGCCTTCTCTGTGCCTGAAAGCCCCTTCTGTTTGAGCATGGGACCATTTCTGTTCAGCAGCCAGGATCCAGCCTTGTTTTACCTGTCTGATAAACCAGGATTCTCCTTAACAAAGCACAGGATTCCTGCATCCAGGATACAGCAGCACAGAGTAAAAGCTGGAGCTAAAACTCCTTAGTACATCTAGTAGTGTACAAATCGAGTCCATTCCCTCACTGTTTCCTAACAGAGCTCTCTTTGCTGTATCAAGTGCCCACTGAATTACCTGGTGCCTGCTAAGATGCATCAGTCAGAGCTCAGCACCTTTTATTCACAGGTAAAGACTCATTTGTTTGGCTATGCTGCTGATCCCTCACATACCCACTCTCTGACTGAGGGGCCAGCTGTGCTACACACTGTGTGTGTGCTGCTGTGTGCTGTGGGAGCCTCTCAGGGCTGCAGTCACCTAGACCTCCCTTCCTAGAGCCTCTTACCTCAATCACATCAGCTGCTGCAAATTTGGATGAGAACAGCACATTCTGAGAGGCACCTTCTCTGCTGGACACCCCACCCGAGTGAGTGGGAACAACTGCTTCTGTCCTCGCCTCAGGTAAAACCAAAAGAGCAGAAGAAGGTTTAATGTCTGGGATCATGTCAGCAAACCAGTCCAGCTCAGGGTCTTGCACTGGTTTCCTCTTCACTTTGATCGTGAATTCTTCTCCTAAGCCAGACTCCGACGAAGATGTCAACCTTTCCTGAAAGGTTTTTGGCAACACAGTTTCTCCCAGTTGTTCCTCATGGTCCCACTTGTCATTGCTCCAGCTGTTCCCATGGCAAGATTTTGTGGGGGGACTCAGGCTTTTGAATTCTTTGCTCAGTTGATGGGTACCTGGCAGACGCCTCGGCCTTTCAACTGCATCAGCGTGTGTCACAGTGAGGCAATTTCCTGAGGACAGTTTAGGACTGGGGCTCCTGGGCTCAAAGTCATCCCAAGGCTTCTCATCTACATCATGATCAGCAAAATAAGGTCCCGTGTTGCCCCGCAGCTCCTGGGGCTGAATTTGAATGTTCACAGTTTTCTCAGTGTCTGTCTCCTCTGGCTCACTCCAGTCTGGCCACTCTTCTGCTGGCTTTTCCGAGGTAGTCATAGAGCTCCGGCTGTTCCCCAATGGATTAATGCTTCCAGGAATTCCATTCAGGGGGGGCTGAGTGCCTTGCTCACCTGTGGAATACAAAGGTGTTACATACCCATTTAAAGAGAGCAAGTGCAGGCAGAGATGGAGTTGTGTCTAAAACTTCTTGACATCACAGGGAACAGCTGGCATGGGAATAAGCCAGTAATTGACTGGAAAGAAAGCTCCTCTTGGATGAGAAAGCAGGGACACCTTCCTGCTTGCAAAGGAGGGAATTCACCTCAGAGCCCTGGGCCAATTACAAGCTGACTGCTGATAAGCAACAAGTGACTGAGAAAAGGCCATGGAAGGAAACAGAATCAGCTTTGACTGTCAGAATGAGCTGACCTGTAAATCCAGAGCATCTGCCGAGCTGTGGGAGGGGTGAAAGCACAGCACAGAATCTGCCATAAGGAAACAAATTCAAGTCCAGGCACCCAGTCTGTGTATGTCAGCTTCCCAAATAGCTATTCCCTAGGATGTTAAGGATCACACTTCCCTTCCTTCACCATTGCCTTCCTTGGTTCACTGAATCTTTCAGACTGGCACACACGGAAAAATGCACATCTTTTCAAGCAACACTTCATTGGTAAACACTTGATTTCTGAAAGGAAGCACTAGAGTAGGTTTTACCTGTCTTTGAAGCCAGGGGATTGTCATGTCCCACAGGAAGCTTCTTGACAGGTGCATTTGCAGACCTGGGGAACAAGCTGGGACTGTGTTTCAGGGGCCGAGAGGTTTGGTTTCTCTGATTGCTCACGCCATGACTGGGGGAATCTGCCAGGATAAAGGAAAAGAAAGGACACAAGTCCACAAGGAGTGTTGTCAGTCTGAGCTGAACTGCCTGCAGCATTGGAATGTTCTTATTTGAACAACACTGAGGTTTGGCACAGCAATCCAACAGCTGCACCTCCTGATCCATATATAACACAGTACTCCTCTGTTCCTGCTGCCTGCAGCTCTTGCCAGTACAAAGTTATGGCAACTGTACATGGTCAGTTTTTGCTGAGATGTTCTTTCACGAAATACACAATGAATAAATTGATTATGATCAGAGCAGATGCTTTAAAAATGCTGTTTGCCACCTGGCTGGATCCAAAATCCCAACTGCATCACAAATCCCCTGGTACCTGCCTTATACAAAAGCACTGCACTTGCTCGCAACAATTCCAAGCATAAGCAAACTCATGAGACTACACCAACCCCCTCCCATGCCTGGGCATGGGCACAGCAGCTTCCTGGAATGGGAGTCTCTGCTCTGAAGGCTGACTGACAGCTGCCCTTATATCCCAACCCCAGGTGAGCTGGGTGGTGGGCAGTCAAGGCTGCCCAAGGCAGGAGCTGCCTAAGGCAGGTGTATTTTCCTGGCCCAACCAGCTTGGCAAGCACCTGGTTGCAGTTTGGGAGCTGCAGGGTATGATCAGCACTGGTGATAATTTGCCAGCACCAGCCTCAGCTGTGTGGGACCCAGTTGCCACCACTTCAGAATGGCACAGTTTGGGCCAGTGCTGCATCTGCTTCCACAGGGCTCATCCATATTCCCAGCCAGCTGTGCCTGGTTAGTCTAGGGATCATCAGTGCCACCAGACACCTGGCCCACTGGAAAGGACTGCAAGGAACACATAGAACCCACCCCCTCTCCCAGTGCCCTTCATAAAGGGCACATCCTTTGAGGGGCTTGAGCAAACAGCTTGTTAAACCTCATGTGCTCAGCCTCTTGTGTTGCTTTTTGCAGGCTGTCACTCACTGTTGAGGACAAACGTGGCATTTTTGTTGTTTATCAATAGTTAAATCAGGTCTAATTTTAAGTATAGTCTGAAAAATAAATCTGGTTTCAGCCTGCAATCCAAAGTGGTTTACTACAGTCTACTAAAATAAATAATGTAAAGAAACTAATGCAATGAGCCATCCACTGATTTTAATGAAGGGTGGTAGCTGGCAGTACACACATAAACAGGAAACAAACACTTAAACTGATCTCTGTCATGTATTTCATTTGGTATCTGTATGTCTAAAGGTGCACAAATGCTGACTTTTCCCTTGTTATAAATATTCTTAGTTTCAATATCCAGACAAGCTTTCCCTTAGTACACTTCGTTCCAAGTTATCTGGCAGGTGCAGGGGCTACTGTCTTCACTTGCTTTAGCTGAAAAGCCTCCAGAGAGCTGATAAAATAGGGAAGTTCGTATTCCTTTTCCAATCTATGAATAGAAATTGGGGGAAGAAGGTGAGATTTACTGTTTTTAAAAACAGGAAGGACAGAGGGAATATTAAATAACTGCCTATATAAGTCCTTTAGAAAGGCAATATAGTTTTTCCACCAAACACACACACACAATCTCTTTTACTTACAGGGTTTCTTAAAGGAAGAAAAAAATAGATTTTCCCCATATATTTCCACCTAACTTAAAATCCAAATTTGACTGCAAATTAGCTTTTTTTTCTAATTAACCTGTCACCAGCAACAGATTAATCATCCAAGAAATTCTGCCTACGCTTCTTGGACAGAACATGCAAGCATCCCAAGAACACTGTGACTGTATCTTTTACCTTCTGGGGAGAGATCAGCAGTTTTCATGAAACTTGGTGCAGAGCTTTTGAAAATCTTCGTTCTTTCTCCACCTACAACCACTTCAGGCCCAAGCAGGGAGACGAGGACGGCCAAGCTGTGCAGCGTTATCGCCACAATGGAGTCACTGGTGTCCCGCAGGCCCAGCAACACCTGCACCAACAACACACTGATGTTACCACAACAGAAAACTCTGCTTTTGCACTGCTTTCCTCTTTAAGTGTTACCTTTGCAGCCCATTTCATTTCTAATCCCCTACAGCTCTCAGTAGAGACTGGATGTGATTCCATAAAATCAACCTTCTATGCTGTGCTACAAGCTAAAGAGGGTGGATCTTATTGACTGGATGGGGCTCTGAGCAACCTGGTCTAGTGGAAGGTGTCCCTGCCCATGGCAGGGGGTTAGATTAGATGGTCCTTAAAGTCCCTTCCAACCCAAACCATTCTGTGATTCTGCGAAATCCTGTATTCCAGGATATACCACCCATTGGTCTGCTGTCCTTAACCTGTGGCAGTATGATGTTCTTCAGCTCCTCCCGAGAGAACAGCTCCGCGTAGGCATGGATGTGAGACAGCAGCACCATCCGCACATGCTCCTCGTGCACCTCAAACAGCTTCAGCAGCACAGGGATCACGTGGGCCTGGAACAGGGCTGGTGACAGCAGGCAGCTGGTCTGGCTCTCCCCACTTTGCTCTAGGGAACAGAGGTGAGGATAGGAAACGAGAGACAGCTCACCCAGAAGCTACTGAGTGGTGACACCAGGATCATTCCTAATTCCCCTTCCAGCATCAGCAGAGCAGTGCCAAGTACTGCAAAGGAGGAAGCACAGATAACCGTCCTTTCCAGTTCAGTATGTTACAGTATTTGTTCTGCTTAGAGAAACACCACTATTCCCTTGATTCAATGAAACAACTGCTCTGAATTAATTTCAAACTTGTCAGTAGTAATTGTGATGAGGAAGTATTTAAAGGTCACCTTTCTTTGGGCCCAGCAGATGAGGAAGAAAACTCTTGACAGCTACAGGTTCTGCAAACACGAGCTGATTGAGTAGGAGAGGCACCAGCCGTGATGCGATCAGCTCCTCTGACAAGCCAGCCACCCTGTCCAGCAGGAATCTGGAGGAGACAGCAGGAGATAGCAGTTAGTAACAAGGCAGCCTTCCACGCATTTATGCCTGTTTCCCTTAACATCATTTTCCCTTTTTGTGTCTGACTCATCCAGAGAGTGTCCCACTGCAGCCTCTCCCTCTGTCTGCACTCTGACCTATACAGAGAAGCCTCTGCTCCTGCCTGAGGCAAAGATAACACAAACCAGGAGCCAGAGCCACATCCTGTAAAACCCCACACCCGGATCACGGGCTGTCACAAGCACATCCAGCTGGCACAGGAAGCTGCTGGGGCATCAAACTGCCTCAGAGCTGGCATCTCCCATGAAGAGCTACAGTCAAAACTGCAGCAGAGAGTTTTCCTCTCACTCCCCACCCTGGTGCATCGCAAGAATTTTCCTACTTCTTTGGAAAAGGCTGTTCTACCTGCCACACAAGGGAAGCTTCCCTTGCACAGAGGGAATATCCCATTTTGAAACCACTTCCATCTAACGTGGCCAACTGAGTACTAATTGGGTTTATCAGAGTTCAATTTTGTGCAACTGCTCGTCTGTCAGATTTTCATTTTTAAAGTATCAATTAACAGTTACTGCTTTTTCTCTAGGCTTGGAGGAGACCAGGAGAATGGTGCATATGCTGTGAAGGCCCCTCTGCCTGATAAAAGGGAAACACTCCCCTGTCTTTAAGCAAAGTGTTCATTCCCTCCCTCAGTAAACACTGCTGACACAGAGATAGTGAGAACCACTCTGAATGTTCCTGCTAAGGATCCCCATTCTCCTCTTACTTCCTCCACTTAAACCTCGAATTAATGAAAAATAACTGATGGTGACCACAGAAGTATAAAACAGGCACGGAAACAGCTCTGTGAGAACACCAAAGCTCTTTTATATGGAAAAAGAAAGAAAACTCAGCTTCTCCCCTTTTCAGGCCTATATAATGCCATGATTATACAGACGATTCCCTGACAGAAAAATTATTGGGGACCACACCAGTGGGATTTACTGCAAGATGTTCCACTACTGCAGCCAAGATATCCATTACAGGCAACAGCTTTATTCTTGGCACCACATGATTAATTCACCCAACAAGTCTTATTGCAAACTCTCTCCTTAGCAGCTGCATCACTCTGGAGGCTGGGGAGCATCACGATGATGCAGAGCCCAGCAGGGACTGCTCCTCCCAAACACCAAACCATTCACAAGGAATTGGAAAACAAGGAGGTGAAGAGTTTCCTCCTTGATAGGATCGTTCCTTTGGCTGAAGCACCCAAGGTGTTACAGAGTAAACAACGTTGTGCCAAAGCCACCAAAATCTGCCACCTGAAGAAGTACCTCTGGCCATGAGCCTTCCCAAGTCCCCCCACAATCCATTTGGCAGAAGTATGTCTGAAATAAGAAGCTTCCACTTACAGTTCCTTCACTTACTTGAAAAATTCCGTTTTCTCCTCCTCAGACTTCAGTGTTAAGGTTTTCAGAAAATTCACAACTTCCAGAAAATCATTCCTAAGCACAAAAACAAAGGCTGTCAAGTGTAATCCTTATTGATGCTTAAACCACCCACAGTGAAGAGACTGCAAACCCCCACCATTCCTTCAGCAGAGAGAATGAGACAGAGGGACCCAAGTCAAATGCTGGTGGATCAAGAGTGCCAGCAAGGAGGTGACACCTGAAAGCTGCTGCTCAGCACCTCATTGGGAAGGCTGGTAGCACTTTTATTTAAGGAGCCTCTTTGTCAAAGATCCCTGCAAAGGGTAGGGATTAGGTCTGCATTCCCATCTCACCTTCACAAAACTAATGCTTTGCAAGACAGAAATAAACAGTATCAAGACCCAGAGAGGCCTGATATTCCTGTCCTTACCTGAAGAACTCGTGAGACAATAAGCTGGACAGTGGTGGACGACACTTTGGGTCTGGATTCAGCAGTGTACAGTGCAAGGTTTGCTGAAAGCTGGAGAGAATATCTGCTGAAACTGAAATCCAGAGCACCTACAGTTAGATTTCTCTCTCCACACTGAACAAGATACATTCAGGAGCCCTCCACCCTCCCCAAAACTCATTTTTAGCTCTAATTGATAGCAAAAGTGCAAAAGGAAGGGAAAAATAGCATTTCCATTTCTCTTCCTAAGCTGCCTGGCTACTGGGCCTTCAAGGAGTGCTACTGTCCTCCCAAGAAGCTTCCTGCTGCCTCTGCTGGAAGTGGCAGCCTCTGCTCAGCTGTGGCACTCAAGAACCATGTGCCACATCCATAACCCTTGATGAGGCAGAACCAGAGCAGGTTTGGGATTGCTTGTGTCACACAGGCTGGTGACCTCCAGCCACATCTGACCACGTCCAAATGCAGGAAAAGGGGAACACAGGAGAAGCCAAGGTCTGCAAAAAAGGAACAACACTGGCCACTGAGCCCACAACCCTCCTGCCAGCTACAGCAAAAGGTGAAATGTTCAACCACACAAGGAATGAACCACAGGGCCTGTCACCAGCAACAGAAACCACTGTCATTCTCACCCTGATCATTGAGAACTGTCAGGAGATTCTCAACTGTTGTCCCAAATGCGTAGGCATCCCTCGCGTGCCCATAGCTGCTGGGCAGGATTTTGAAGTCTGCAGACTGAAAATAAAACGTAAAAACACCCCAGCAAAGCAGGAGCTTATGAAATATTTGGTGTTTTCCATGAGTCTTCATTCCCGCCCCCCACCACATACACTCTCCAGTTCTTTTTATAGCACCAAAGCTCCACTGTGTACCCTACAAGTAGAATACTATGCGAAAAAAACCTCCACTGGGGAATTTATAACCCAAAGGAGCAACTCCATCATGATGGAACAACTCCCTGAGCAGGCAGCTCTGAGGATTCTCAATAGGTAGGAAGTGACTAACAGGTAGGAAAAAGGCTGTGGTGAGAGTTACACAATCATGGGACCACAGTGATCTGGGCAATCTCGGCAACCACTCTGTGATTTTTGCAAAACTTTGGTGATTTAGAAGTAACACAGTGTTTGAAAAGTAGTATTACCTGTACCCAACAGCATTCCCAAAACAGGGATGGGACAGAGAAGGCACAAAAGGAACAGAGGAAACCTCAGATATTTTCCAAGAGCCACTTCCATGCCATTTAGGCATAAGAAAATATAATACGAATGAAAAAAATATTTCCTGACCATCACGTTTTTCTTTGCTGCCAGCAGGAAGCTCCTTGAGCACGTGCTGTCACTCACCATCTCCTCACAGGGGATGCACGACTGGTCTCGCACCGACTTCACGTGACGGAGGAACTGGAAGGACAAGAGGGGGCCATGAGCTACCTCGATCTCCCCTCAGTGCCAAGCAGCAGAGCAGGCTGTCCCCATGGGCCAGGACTCGGGGGTGGCAGCAGCTTTGCCCCTGCCCCTTCCGCTGGCACCCAGGACAGGCTGAGCCTGCTGCTGCAATGAATCTGCAGAGCAGGCAGCAGAAATCAGACCAGGAATTGTTCTTTCTGCTACCAAGCAGTGAAGATGCCACCAGCATCTAAGGAGGCAATTAAATTATTTTTCTTAATGACTAATTTCAACCTGAATCTTCCTGTTTTTTAAAAAAATTTTGTATCAGTCCAGAAGGGCAAAGATTTCTCACTCTCCAGCCAGCAGCGTCCCTTAGAAAAGTAGCTGCGTTTGGGCTAATGGAGAATTAATTTGCGTAGACATTGTAGTTTATAGTTATGGTGTCCTTAGAGCAAAGATTCAGGACAGAGCTGGAAGTAAGCCAACACATTTAATAGCAAATCCAGCTAAGTGGAAGAACTTGGGCCTTCACATCCATAGATGGCCTGGTTCCACAGGCCAGGAGTCCTCCCCTGGGCATCCAGGGTGCACTTGGCTTGGCTCTTACCTCTGGGGTGGCTTCACTGAAGTTACAGACTGTTTCCATTCCTCCTAGCTTCCAGTGCCCATCCTCACTCACAAACACAGATGATAAGCAGACATTGTTATGCGTTAGGTTTCCCTAAAACATAAAAACCCAAAAACGGGTAACTGACTTGGCGGATAGATGAAGATGCAAAATCTTAATCAGCACTAATTAGGTGCTGCAGGGGGCTGAGGGAAAGCTGCCAAAAAGCACACAGTTCCTCTGGGATTTTGTAGGTGACCAGCAGGTGCCAGGCAGTAGGGCCAGGGTTTTAGAGCAGACAAAGTCCTAATTGTCACAGCCCTTGCAATGCAATTGTAAATCCAGGGGAGTTCTCCAACTGTGAACACAAAACCCCAGAGCTACAGTCTGAGCTAGGATTTACCTGCAGTCCTGGGCAAACACACAGTGCCTGGACAGGGCAGCAGTGACACCAATCTCTGGCATGGGGCAACAGCTGTAAACAAATGCCAAGGCCAAGCAGTCCCATTTCCCTAAAGCAAGAAGTACTGCAAGCAGATCCATGAACTGAGAACTGCTTGCTCCCTTATTTTGACAACATTTTCAATTACCCTTCCTCCTCCAAAGCAGCCAATTTTAGCAGTTTCAAACTACAAGAATAGTGGGGCACGTGTCTGTCTTTTTGGGAGGAATCAGGAATGAGTCACCCAGACAAGCCCAGGTACAATGCTCTCCTGTCACATTTCATCCATCTCCCACCAGAGCCTGACGATGCTGCCACGGGTACCTACCCTGTCATGGAGGAAGATGAGTGCCAGCAACACATCGTAGATCCCTGCACAGATTTCTGCAGCAGAGAGCATCTCCAGGACCATCTCTAAGGGCCTCACCCGCTCTGTAACCAGGTGGATTCCATTTGCTTCCACAGTACAGGAGAGGAAGCGCAGAAGGCAAGGGTGGCGCAAGGTTTTCAGGTGCTTCCAGAAACAAAGACATCTGTTAGACCTCATCTCAGGCATCTCCTCCAGCTGCAGAGCTTAGTCCTGCCCCGTTAGCCATGTTTTCTCGTGGAATTCAGACAGCCCATCCCTGCTCCTCACCAAGCACCCAGCAAACTTACTGCAGAACTTTTTATAATACATTGAAACAGAACCATAGAGTGGTCTGGGTTGGAAGGATCTTAAAGATCGTCTCATTCCACCCCTCTGCCATGGGCAGGGGCACATTCCACTATTCCAGGTTGCTCCAAGCCCCGTCCACCCTGGCCTTGACACTTCCAGGGATGGGGCAGCCACAGCTTCTCTGGGCAGCTGTGCCAGAGCCTCACCACCCTCAGAGAAGAATTCTTCCCGATATCCAATCTAAACCTACTCTGTCTCAGTTTGAAGCCACTTCCCCTTGTCCTGTCACTACGTGCTCTTGTCTCTCCATCTGTCTTGTAGGCTCCCTGCTGGCACTGGATGGAGAAAATCTTAGACAGAATAAAATTCTTACTCATAATAAATATGGTATTTTGGGTGGGATTCATCCAAGAAAGACCCTGACTTGCATCTGCAGGAAGAGGCAGCACCCTGCAAAGGCAGGCAGGCACTGCTGTCTGAACATTGCTGCCCTCATCATGCAGCACACAGTGAACTCGGCAGCTACCAACCCCCGTGGCCAGGGTTGGCTTCCACCTTTTCTCCTGCCCTCACTCCCAAGGGTTTGAACCCTGTTAACTGATTCCCACCCTTCCAATAAAAGGAGGGACAGCTGTGGCAAGTGTGTCCCAGGCACACTGCAGTACCTTGGCAGCTTTATTGACCTTATCCTCGTTCTCCCGCTTGTACACGAACACAGAGGCGAGTTTGCCATCCTGGAGTACGGCCGGGTAAATGGTGTGGCCGGTGGGCAGCGTGAACGGCGGCTCTTCCAGGGTGTAGCTCTTCAAAGCACTGTTCTCTGAGCCCATCCCGCGCACAGGTCCCCTCCTCACCACAAACAGGCTTTGGGTGACTTCCTTTGGACAGATTTAGTTCTGGTGGGCGCTGTCCAGTTCAGAGCATTTTCTGCAAAGCATGAAACACCATGAAGAACCTTCTCCTGATGGTATCCTCTCCTTGAGTTTAAGGACAAGAATAAAATCCCCAAACTTCACTTTGTAAAGGAAACCCAATGTCGACAAAAGGGCTTGGATCAACAGGTGAGCAGCTCTCAGCTGTGGGGCTTGGACTGCACTGGCACCTGTGTCAGCATCACCACCAGCTTTGACACAGTGCAGTATCCACAGCTGATCCCTAACCCGGCTACCAAGATGAGAGCCACCAAAAGCAGGATCCACCAACAGCCTCAGCCACACAGACACCCATTCCAGCGGTTTAACTGACATTAAGAACAGTCAGCAGTTAGGAAGTGTGACTGTCACTCCACAAGGAGCCTCTGGCCTTCTTAAAGTCACCATGCCTCAATTCTCCAAGCCAGAGAAGATTTCAGTGAAGGAGGACGGATTACAAGATGGATTTCAGGAGGTTACCTATAGCCAGGTACTATCCTCCAGCAGCATGTTTTCCCCCTTGATTACCTTCTCGCCATGTGACAAATATTCCTTCTGCTTACCAACCCTTTCTTCCTCCCACAGCCTGTCAGGAAGAGGCTGACACAGATTTTTGTCCTGTTTCCTCACACACAAAACCGGTAAAACAAACATGCTGATTGCAGAGGCTCTTTTGGAAAACACTGACCCAGCACATGCTCTGTCATCAGGCTTGTGATCACAGGCCATGGGCAAGACCTGAACCTGTCTGCACACGGAAGTCAGCAAACCTTCATCAGGAATCAGAAGGAGAGAGCAAACCCTCAGTTTTCAGGAAAAGTGGGGGAAAATTGCCCACCCCCAAGCATTTTTTTTTTGCAACTGGAGAACTGCTTTATTGTGGTTGTTTCCAGCCATGACCTGAGGTTTCAGGAAGGCAACAACACAGGAGTCTACCAGCTCCCCAGTGGAGCTGTTCCACCAAAGCTGCTGCTCTGGCCCCTCACCTGTATCTCCAGTTAGGTCTCCCATGAGCCCTGAGGTCAGAAGTGCTCAGGAGAGAGAGAGAGCTGGTCTGATATGGTTTCCTGCTTTCTTTAACCTCCCAGAGGGTACCAAGTGAGGGCACAACAACCCCTGCAGTCCAAAATGGGGGGGAGAGGGGCTTTTAACTGAGCTTCTGTGTCCTGATCCACCTAAAATCTAAACTGAATTAACTACAGAACTTGAAGCTTCCTCATTCTCTCCCCTCTGGTGTCAGGCATGGATCTGCACCTTTTCAGCACTGATTCCTTTAATGGGACCTCTAAAAAAGAAAGGGTAAGTTATGGAAGTCTAAACTGCAGCTTCCCAGCACTACACAGAGGGGCTGACGGGTAAAAATGAAACACAATGCAGCAATAGCACACATTTCTAAACTGGATTTTTTTGGGGAACTCCCTGGCACAAAAGCATTCATGCTGCCCCAGACAGAATATTCTCCTCCCCAGCCAGAACCTGGGAGCTTTGCCCAGGTTAGCCCTCCTCCCCTGTGTGCAAGGCACCAGCTGCTGCTCCTGGGCACAGCCAGTGCACTTCTCTGCATTCTGCTCTTCCCAGCTGTGCCTAATTTAGTTGTTCTACTTCAATGACTTCTCACTCAGATTTCACTCAGGACACCTGAAAGTATCTGGGCTGACCTGATGCCTCAGGTTCCTCCAAATACACATGGACATATCTGGCTTCAGACATCCACAGTTAAGGAACAGAATCACAGAATGGTCTGGGTTGGAAGGGACTTTAAAAGCTCATCTCATTCCACCCCCCCGCCGTGGGCAGGGACACCTTCCACTAGACCAGGTTGCTCCAAGCCCCATCCAACCTAGTGCTGGACACTTCCAGGGATGGGGCAGCCCCAGCTTCCCCAGGCAGCCTGTGCCAGGGCCTTGCTACCCTCACAGGGAAGAATTTCTTCCACACACCTAACCTAATTTTTCCCACATTCAGTTTGAGGCCATTCCCCCCTTGTCCTATCACTACAGTTCCTGATGAAGAGTCCCTCTCCAGCTTCCCCATAGTCCCTTCCAACTACTGGAAGGCTGATATGAGGTCTCCCTGCAACCTTCTCCAGGCAGAACAACCCCAACCCTATCAGCTATAGGGGAGGTGCTCCAGTCCCCTTATCAACTTCATGGCCTCCTCTGGACTTGCTCCAACAGTTCTATGTCCTTCTCATGCTGAATATTGTAACACCAGAGTCATTCTCATGCCTGTGCTCTACCTGAGTGCTGCTGTACAACAGACAGCTGCAAACACACCTCCCCTCTCCAGGGAAGCTCCTCTCAGGAGGCGTCCAGCAACTCTCAGTATCAAACACCGAGCACCTCCAAATAGCCAAGGGACAAGAGCAGCCTGTGAAACCCCGAGTTTTCCAGCTTTTTGTATGGCTATTGAAACTCCAGCTGGCAAAAGCATCTGCAAAGGTCTATGCCCAGGTGTGGCTACAACCCTTCGATGAACTCTCCAGAGCTAAAATAAACCCTTACTCACGCAACTATGAGTTAAGAGCATTAACCCTTTTGTATCTTATTTTCAACAAACTATAAACATGAACGCCACACACAGTACACCCTGGGACGGAGAGGAGCCCGGCAGGGAAAGCCAGAGGGATTGGTAGTTAAGGACAATGTGGATTTGCTACCAGAACGAGGTGGAATTTCAATTTATCTTCCTTGTGGAGTGAGTGACAGCTGCATACAGGGTATTCACCTGAAACACGCCGAGCCCTGGCACTTCACAGCTCAGAGAGAGGCAGTTCCCGGCTTTCCAGGCGCCCTGCCCGCTACTTCCCACGCCAACAGAGCCTCCTGGAAGTGCTCTCAGAGGTGCTGGGGGCTTTCCTCCCAAAGGCAGAGGTTTCCCAACGTGACACCTTCAAATGTCCACCCAGCACCCTGCACAAGCAGTCCCTCGCAGGCAGGTGGGAGATCAGCAGTCTCCGTGGGAAAGAAGCCCGGTTCAATCGCACTCCCCCAAGGCCGGTCCAACCCCGGACACCGGGGAGAGCACAGTTTTAAACACACAAGCTCCCCAGGAACACCGAGTAACGCCGGCTGCGGGAACAGCACAGCCAGAGCCGCCACTGCGGGAGCTGCTCTTTGCCCAGGAGCTGCAGCCCCGCGCACACGCTGCCCGCGGGTCACACCCGGCCCGGGGGCGGCAGCGGCACCGCGTCCCCAGGGCGGCTGACAGGGCCCGGCCCGCCCGTACTCGCCCCGTCCACCGCCTCCCCGCCCGTCAGACCNGCGGCCGCAGCGCCCTTACCCGAGCTGGGGCGCGGCCCACGAAGCGGCGGCCGCCATTTTGGGTAAGGGCGACCCTCCCTCCAGGCACCCTTAGGATCACGGAATCATGGAATCGTCAGGGTGGGAAGAGACCTTTAAGATCAGGCAGTCCAACCATGCGCCCAGCACTGCCACTGGAACCACTAAACCACATCACCCAGCGCCAGATCCAGACGCCTCTTAAACACCTCCCTGGGCAGCCTGTTCCAATGCCTGGCAACCCTGATGGTGAAAAACTTTTTTCTAATATCCAATCTGAATCTCCGCTGTCTCAGCTGGGCCATTTCCTCTCGTCCGCCAACTGCAGGCCCGGCAGAAGAGACCGACCCCACCTGGATACAGCCTGCTGTCTGGTGGTTGCAGATAGCGATGAGAGCCCGCCGGAGCCTCCTCTTCTCCAGGCTCAGCAGCCCCAGCTCCCTCAGCCGCTCCTCACAAGACGTTTTCTAGACCCTTCTCAAGCGTTGTTGTCCTTTGCTGGACACGTTCCTGCCCCTCAATGTCCTTTTTAAAGGCCATTTTTAAATGTCCTTGCCCTCCCCGTGCCCTGCTCAGGTCCACCCGCACCCCGAGTGCCCCGGGCCGCGTCCGGGGCCGATTCCCCGCCGCAGGGAGTCCGGTGCCACCTCCCCGCCACCCCGGGAGCGGGGCCGGCAGGGTGCGAGCGAGGCAGGTGGTCTGACACTCCTGCGTGAGGGGATCCATTTAATGCCATTAAAACTAATTGCTCTCCGTGCTGCGGCGTAAAGTGACTCCGGGGAGAGATTTCACGTGAGTGTTTTGGACGGCGGAGCGAAGGTTGAAAGGAACGACTCCAGAGTGGTGGGAGGTCTGGGCTTTTCGCACGCTATTTTCATATCGCCGGTGTTATTCCAGTTTCCTGCAGCGCCAGGATGTGAGGATGTGGTTTGCTCAGTCACTCTGAACAGCAGCACAGCCCAGCCCCGTGGCCTCGTCTAGACGCATATTTAGTGGCCAGGGCAGAGTGTTTAACACAGGTGGTCTGAGCTGTGCAAGCGCCTGGGCTCTCTTTAGCAACTCAACTCCACGAGTTTAACCTGCACTAAGTTTTGTGCTGTCAAATCCAGCATGAACTGTGTAGAGTGTGTTCTTTAGCAATATGCTTTCCCCCCTCCATTTCTAGTGAAGCTTTCCAGTGCTTGGACAGCATGGATGATTCCAAAGACACGGGTCTGCTGGACAGTGGCGCATCTGTGCCAGTCCCATGAGTCCCTTCAGCACAGCTAAACCACAGCTCCCTGGATAGCAAAAGGGATTCCCTCAGATCCACAACCAAACTCCAATCAGTTGAGCCTCACCATCTGTTCAGGCAAGCAAGGAGAGAGGATTTCTCCTATGACTCTGCCTGGGGAGGGCTGTAAGGTGGCACGTCAGGGTTAACATGGGGACACAGTGCTAGGAGCAGTCTGCTCCTGTGGCAGGATATGCTGGTAGATGGATGATCTGGGGCATTTTTAAGAAAGCAGAAATACGAGGAGAGGAGCAGGGTGCAGGAAAGTAAAATGGATCAAAAATATGACATGCAGTATGTCACACATTACAGAGTAATATAATGCACACAGGAACAGAATCTAAATGAAGTTCAGGTACACCACCTCTATCTCTCAAAGGCAGGAAAGATCCAGTCTTTGGCTCAAATGGGACAGACACCAAAAAAAGATCCTGGCCCCAAAGTGCAAACTAAGGGTAACTGTGAACATTACTCACATTTATTCAAGGGGCCAAGCGTGGGTTTGTATGTACTCTGTGTGTGTGTTTGTGGCAGGGCAAAGGCAGAAGGTCAGAAGATGTGAACAACTGGAGGTAAAGATAAAAACTTCTTAATAAGCAACGATTGATTTCTACTCACAGCACGTGGCTCCAGCTTCAGGCTATAGTGTGATTCATGTGGCTGTCAAGAAGAAAAAGCTAACTTTGGCTGTTCTGCATAATTTATGGTTTATTCCCTTTGCTGGGCTGCCTCTGTGGAGAAGCACCCCTTCCCTTTACCTGCTTTTCCCGTGTGATTCCATTGTTCCACACAGACTGAAGTGGCACCAAGGGGTGTACCCTGCTCAGGGCTCTGTCACCAGGTGCTGCTCAAAAACCCCAGCTGGGCTTCTGCCCCCAAACACCACCCTTTGCCTTCCCTAAGCACAGCCAACGTGGGCTCCTCCAGAGAACAACCCAGGATCTGATGAGGGATGTGTGAACCACCCTGCTTGTCTTTCAAGGGCAGAGGGAAGAGATGGGGAACTACCAGCATTATAGAGCTCCTAGCAAATGCCTCATTAGGATTGGAACTGGTTATTTAAGTCAGTTGGACAAGAAAAGATTGGCATGGTGGAGAGACAGACAGCTGGTGACTGTAGACGGGGACAGAGAAAAAATCACTTCAATGGAGTAGGGCATGTAGTCTAAAGGGACAGCTAGGGAGCATTGTTTTAGAATCCCAGAATGGTTTGGGTTGGAAGGGACCTTAAAGCTCATCTCATTTCAATTCCCTGCCCTGGCCAGGGACACCTTCCACCAGACCAGGTTGCTCCAAGCCCCATCCAGCCTGGCCTTGAACACCCCCAGGGATGGGGCAGCCACAGCTCCATTCTGTCCAGCACAGTGGTGCAGGTACTCTCAGTACTGCAGAGATGTTCCCCAGCTCATCCTCTTCCAGGCCAGGGGGCCTTTGGGAAAGGCAGGGGGAAAAAACAAGGCTGCAGTGGTGCTCCCAGCTGATGCCTTTTCCAGTGATGTCCTACTCCTGCATGGCCATGTTAATTACAACTACAGTACAGTAGCTTTTTGCTGCTAATGATATTTCTCAATTTCTTAATGAACAGAAGTGGGTTTCTTTTTTTAGGGGGCAGGGACCTCAACATATTATTTCCAGCTCCGTAAAAGTCCATGTTTTTATTCAAGTGGGCGTCCAGACTAACTGGCTGCAAATGTCACCTTGTGCCTATGAAATGCACGCAGGGAAGTGCAGTTCCCCACTGTCTGTGCAGCTGCAACACCCCACCTGGCATCTCAGAGCTCCTTCAGAAGAAAAGAAAACCCCAAAACCTTAACCTGAAGGGAAAAATGAGATCACAAGAGCTTCAAGGGTGACATGAATTGCACCAGCTTCATGTATTTCATGGGTTTTGAGGATGGTCACAAAAGGAATGGAGGTTGTCGCTATTCTCAGCCTCTTGCCATGATGAGTGGACAGCTGAGCTTACCAGCGCTGTGCTACAGGAATTCCATTAAAGAACCTGCCAGAGGGGCCCAAAATCTCTTGTATCTGAACAGAGCTTGTCCTGCTTATTCCAGAGGAAGATACATCTTGTTCCTGTTTCATTTAATCCAGAGTGGATTAAATTAAGCAGAATCATGGCAGTCTGATTTCAGAATGAAATGCACATGTTAAACTCTTAGCAGACAGCTCCACAACCCCCTGGATATTTGAAAGACCTTGCATCAGGTCCTCCATGAGCTCTCAGGGATGAGAATATTTGTTTACTTTTGCTTTCCCCCACCCTGTTGCCCTGGAACGCTCCTAAATACTGGTGTAGTACAAATAATAATTTAACACAGTATCTTAGGCGGCTGCATGGAGCAGATTGCTCCCAGAAATGAGCCCGTACATCTGCACAAAGCTTCTCTAATAGCTACCAGACATAGGAGCTTCTCAGCCATTGCTTATTTCATTGTGCTATTAACTTTACAGCCTAATTATATCTAAAACACTTGCCTAACCAAACTCATTAATTAATTAGCAGCAGGCTGGGAAACAGGATACTCCTGGGATGGTTCAGGATTGCTGCTGTAGGGAAAGAAAAGAGGAGCTCTACAAAGCCAGGGAGAGAAACCAGGAAAAAGAGGACAAAAGTTGCAGATGTTGCTAAAAGAAAGCAGATCCCTCCTCACCCTGTGTTAAGCAGGATACAGTACCCAGGGACTGAATCCATAAATACAGGTAATTAAACAGGTCAGACTCTCCCGTGTTCCTCTGACACCCACAGGAAATGTGATAGAGATTGAAAAGTCTATGTACTCCTATCTTTTTTTCCCCTTTCTGGCTCAGGAACTGTAATTAAAGGGAAAATCAGCCTCTCTCCTGCCTTGAGAGTGCAGTGGCACAGCTGGTTTTCATCTTGGCTAGCAGGCTCTGTCCTCAGGCTACTAAGTGCTGAGTAATTTTTACCAAGCTCTGTTTGCAGATAAATGATGTTCTTCTCTTAGCTGCTGCCAGGCAAAGCTACAAATACTTGATCTTTTATTCTTTTCCCATAAACTCCTTAACATTGAATACTAAAAATGCAGCCAGAGTTTTTTCCACTGCCATTTATTCGCAGCATGGTCACAACTGTATTACAATTACAGACACCCACCCCTTCGCTGGAGCTCCACTGCAGCTCCTCGTTAACCTGAAGCTTCCAATTAAAGGCTCCTTCAGTTTCATTGATAGTTTGCATATACTCCAAGGACCCACTTCATTTTGTTTTTTCCCCAAAACACATTCCAGGAGAAGGGCAACTGCTTTAAATAACTTCACACTAATTTCTGGAAAAGCCTGATGAGCGAGTGCCAGTCTCAGAAGAAAAGCCTGAGTGTGCAGTTTGGGGAATTTCCCTCACAGCTATAACTATAAAAATATCTGAAAGCTTTTGACTAAATGTGGCACAACCTCTGGGCAAATCCAGTGTGGGCTCAGAACAAAGGGAAGAATCTAAGCAGGTACAACACTGGAAACCCATTACTGTTGTTCAAGTTTTCTGCCATGTTTCTTAGTGAGATCTTATGTGTTCTAAGAAGCTGTGTAAGAATTAGTTAAAAATGGTAGAGAAAATAATTTTAAAAATACTACTTAATCTTGGCAATGCTGTTCTTCCACCTACCTCCAGTGAGTGAAGCCCTGAACAAGAAGCCAGCACAGGGACAAGGCTGAAAACTGGTAAGAAATACCATGGCTAATTTTAGACTCGTTTCCAGTCATGCAGCTTGAAACACAGGGAGTAACGGTGCTTATAAAAGTACTCGCACACTTTGTAAAGATAACACAGGGTTTCAAAACAATTTTAATTTCAAAGGTATTTTTGAAGTCTATGACTGAGAATTTGTCAGCTTCCTAAACAATCCCATGCCTTTGAAGATTACCTTCCCAGCACAGACCCCAGTCTTATGGAATTACTGGTGACTGGTTTAGTAGGATCAGCCCCTGATGCAAGTCAGCTTTCTGTTTAAGCCATAAATGAGGGAGGAAGAAGGAGAAGAACAAATCTGCAAATCAATAGGCATTAACAAAAGAAAAAGGATGAGGTAGAGGTAACTTTTCTTTTAAAAAGTGAAAATTTGAACTGCTGCCTGGGTAGCTGTAGCAGAGAGGGCATTTTCATCCCTTTCTTCTGTCTGTTACAGTGGGCATGCACAGCTGAAGAACAGCATTAGCCTGAATTCTGTTTGCAGGTTGCGTTTCAAAACATGGCATAAAAATCCCACCACACTGGGAGTCCAGCGTGAAGGGGTCCTGGCCTGTCTCTGCTGCTCAATGATCCGTGCTTAGATCCAGCTTAAACCCCAGAAACGAGCAGGACAGGATGGATTTGTATTTCCAGATAGGGAAGATGGGGTACAGGCTCTGCCTCTGGATTCTGAACCAACATACAGTGTTTCTTTCTCTTGCTGGCCCTCAGGATGGCTGTGGCTGTCTACTCTCAGCCCACAGAACTCTGTTTAAACACTAGGGTAAAGGTATTCTGTTGTGTAGTTTCTAATTTTAAGTGTTTTCAAGCATTTAAAATAGACTGTAAATGTCTGAAGCTCCAGGGGAGTGATTCTGTGCCATCTTTCCATTATTAAAGTGTTCAGACCCAGGACTGGACTTTGGTCCAAACTATGTGTCAGGGCAGTGCCAGGAGATGCTGGGGCTTAATGGTGTTCCTGTGACTGAAGTGTGAGAGGGAAACAGTCCATGTTAAACACACTGCACACGGAGCACTCTTCTTAAGTGCCTTGTAAAACACACGAGACATTGGTTAGAAACACATTCACCACTGCTGACCACACAGGTTTTTATATTTAATAGAAATTAAATTAGTAGCTTAATATACATAATGTGACACTTTCCAGTCCAGTAGTTTCCAATTCCTGCTTTCAAGTCACAGTTACTGTACAAAAATAACAAAGAGCAACCAAAGAGTAAACACTGTCACTAACACACTGGACCCAGAAAAGGCTAAGTTTATGTGGAGCTACACATGCCAAAGGATACAGAGTGCCAGAGCCATCGTGGTACAATCATGCATTACCAGGGAACAGCTGCTGCTGGCCAGGCTCACCGCGCTCCGTAGCTGTAGTAGTACGGCTCATCCGGCCGGTAGCCGTACGCAGTCGCCGGGCGCCCGGGAACCCCCGGGGTCTGACCAAATCCATCCACTCCAATGCTACAAAAAAACAAGGAGAGACAAACTGTAGGGGTTTGTATGGTAGGGAAGGCACACCAGTGCTGGTGTCTCCAGCTCCTGCCACAGAGATGGTTTTGTGAGGCAACTTGGCAAGCCGTGTTCCCCTTCTGGACACCACTTCCCTGGTGGGAAAAGAAACGCTGCAGAGAAATCAGTGCAACTCCTATCAGGGAAAGGCTCTCAGGCCCAAGAGGAATCCCAGAAGAAACAAAAGTCTTCTCTTCCCTCCTTTCATGGATTTACTGCCCAAGCACTTTCATGACTCAGTGTCTCCCTCTGTACATTAAAGCTACCACGTCATTCAGGCTTCTGGCAAAGTCTGTTGTAACCCTGCCCTACACAGCACATCTGAACAGTCTCATTCCCTGCCCTCAGTTCATTTCTGGGGTGCATGGAGAACACTAAAAGTGAGAATATCTAGCACAGCAACACAGTTCAGTAAAAGACGGTATTTCTGGTGGGATACAAGAATGGCAGCCAAATGGCAGAAGGAATTAATCACATACTGAAAGGCTATGTACTAATGAGACAGGATAATAATTTTTCATGTAAAACAGCATCTTTTACACCTAAAAAGTCCCACAACAATGAGTTAGATACTAAAACACAAGAATTGCATAGGGAAAAGTGGCACATACTTCATGCTCAACAATAACTCATGCAGGAGGTAGAGGAAAAATGAGCGTTGCCTAAGACACTGGATTACTGCCTTTTCATGGCTATGTCACTTCTTAGCTTCCACTTCAGTAGAGGGACAAATGGAAAAGGATCCTGATTTATTGTCTGACTAAAGATGCATTGAAAGGAGCTGAACTTCCCCTCTGAAGACTGTCAAAACACAAAGAACCAAAGTGCTTTTGGAGTGGGGAAAAGCTGAACCTCATTACTGCCAATTATCCATATGGAACATGGGTTATGCAACAGTCAAGGCTGGGAAAGAACGACCCCTCCAGAAGATGTACAATGGGTGGGCCCTCGGCCCTGGCTCAGCAAGAAGCTGGCACTGCTCAATTGGTTGGACTGAAAGGGCTCAGCTGCATGGGGGGATCATGTCCATCACTCTGTCCTCACAAAGGCAGGCACTTTCCTTGGATTGTATCTCAGTGAGGTCCTAGAAAAGGATCCCTAGTGTCTGGTTTCTCAGAAAACTAGTTCACTTGTGAGATATTCTAATAGTCAGGTGAAGGTAGACGGTCTGAGGCTGAGATTTGTCCTCTGAGAGGGAAGGGACACAATTAATAGTCAAGCTGCAGAGAAAAATCACTGTTTTACCTGGATGTTTGAGAAATGCTGTGTCCTGAAAGTGCTTTGGATTTCCACATCTGCCTGTGTGTATCTGAATTGGCAACACCCATCTCCTGACTCCTGCTCAGAGCCATCAGACCTTACAGGCTGATTAGCCCTTCAGCACAGCAGAGAGAAGCAGAGTGGCCCTGGTGTATGCTGCAGTGGTGCAAAGCTCTGTGAACACATTCCTCTGGCTCCACACCTGCCTCTGGCCGCCCATTCCTTCCTGTATCCACTCCAAAGTCCTACTACCCTTTTTCAAGCCCATGAGGAAATGAGCTGGTGACCTCTGAGGCACCTTCTCCAGCTGCCTCCTTTGTACCTGGCAAACAACAGCTTTCTCATTATCAGGCCTGAAGCTTGAAAGACTCCTGAAAGAAGGGATTAAGAGAAATCCTGTTACTTTGTGTTTATCTCTCATCTCCAGAAACCCCAAACTGAGCACTCACCTTAGCCAGTCCCTGCCTCTCTTCTGTCACTGATTTGCAGTGTGCAAAGGGATTGACAGACAGACCTCACCCAGGCTGCCCTTGGCTGCAGTGTCTCAATATCAGGCCCAAAGCTCTTGTGAACAAGCCAACAAGGACAAGCATGAAGCAGACCAGTTTGTTTGGCAGTTCAGAAAACAAACCAGTTAACAAACTACTGTGAACCAATGCCAATTCCTTAAGGGTTCTTTCAGTACTGCCAGTGCCAGGAGTCAATAATGTACTAAAAGAAGGCATAGTGGGAATTGGAAGTGCAGAGTCTGGTTCTCTTGTGCTTCTACTAATTCCCAGGGATACCACACACATTACACTGCAGAGAAGCAGGACCCTTTAAGGCTACCTTTAAACTAAGGAATTTCATTGCTTTCTTCCAAAGATCCTTAAATATCTACAGTTGATTTAAAATGAAGAGCTCTTTTAACAGAAAACACTTTTCTGGGTTTATCTTTCCATTATGTTTTCTGTGACTGTAACAATGTTAGTTGTGGATAATTTGTTTTTAATACAAGTATGGTAGAATAGGGGCTTTTTGCATTTCTGCAAACCACTGAAAAGCTCATTCTGGAATAATATTTAGGTGAGTGAGGAGGCTCAGGGTGCCCCGGGGCTGCTGACTGCAAGTCAAGCTCGTAGCAGCCATGCCTTGGCTCACAGTAGTGCCATCCTCAGGTTTACTGTGGCAAAGAGGGACGCAACAAAAACAGGAGCCTGAAACCTCTCCTGAACTCCTTTATACACCCCAAGCTAAACAACCACTTTTTGGGGTGAGGTGTAATAACGCCCTGAGCCACGCGGTGGCAATGAGCCTCTATCCCTGCAGGCTGAGCCCTTCCAGTCACTTCCAGCTCAGTAATCCTTATTCAAAGACCTTCTAAATATATTTAAATTGATAACGAGAGCAGGGAAAATATGGTTTCAATCACATTCTCAACAAATCAGCTTTTTAATATTTTTTTTATAAATGTGTAAGTAATTAGGTAAAGATCCCTAGAGTTTAAACTTTGAGGAGTATCAGTTATTTCCAAATGGTTCAGACATATGTTAGTGTCCTGAAGAAAACTGGAAGAGATGGATCAGCTGATAACTGCTTTGGACAGTCAAAAAAAAAAAAAGAACAGAAAATCACATTAAAACACCTTGATCAAATCACTACTCTCTCCTATCTAAATATTTCCCTGAAGTAAATGAAGTCTTGATCATGCTGGGAAAAAACTGGCTTCATTTTTACACGTTAGTGCTCTTGAAGCATACCAGCTTTGCCTGTTGGATTGTTTGCACTGGCAGCCTGCAGCACGGAGCTTGTCGGAGTTGAAGGGAAGGATCTTGAGCCCTGGAGGTGATGGAGGGGTAGGACAACCACAGAGCCAACACGCGCCTGGAGACTGGAGTCTGGCTCACTCCGGAGGCTGCCAGGCCAAGGGCATAACCCACCGAGGTGAAGACGGGTTTAAAAACAAGTCCTGATGAATCCTTGCCCCTTCTGCCAAGAACAGCAGAAGGGGAGAGCCAGCAGAGATGGTAGTTCAGCGGCTGTAAACACTTGTTGGATAACGACTGGCCTGAGATCATGATTTGTGCCATGTGTGCTCAGATTTATACCAGCAATCAACTTCAAGGTTTGCTCCTAGGAAAAATGTGTTGTTGGCTTTAAGCAACAGCATCTACCAGGAAACTCAGTGCTTAGCACAGCAAGCACCAGCCTGTCTTCCCCTAAAGTTAGTGACGCATAATTATGCCATTGGGGCAACAATACTCATCCCTTAGAATTTTTTCCTCCCAGTGCTCCTATATAACTGGATACACCCAGCAAAGTGCATACAACCTTGCAGTTATAGAGTGGATACGGATCGCACAGCACCACAACACCCCCTCAGATAAATGGCTCAGGCTGCTGCCTTAATCTGCAAGTCACTGCTGGCAGTTTTGTCTCACAAATTGCACACGCGCACAGAGAGCGGCGCTCACCACCACCCTGGCACAGCACAACCGTGCTCTTGTGCAAAGCTCAGCCCCACGCCTGGGGCTCATGGAGTTAAACAGTGAACAGCCCAGCTAATTACTATGTACTGCTAACCTCAGTTGCTGGTTCATTTTGAGACCCTTTAAAATATGAACTGTGTATTTTACCCCTATGCACTCTCTTAATGATTTGTTTTTTTTAGACTGAAATCACTTCCAGCCATCAGTTATACTCGAGGTCTCTACACATGCACTTCTCCAAGCACAAATATTTCTTTTTCCTATTGGTCTGCCAGCCCCTGTCAGAGCAAATTTCACTTTAAACTAAATGCTGTGATACTTAAAACCTCTTGGATTACTCAGGCTGCTAGTGTGATCTATGACCTTCCCCAAATGACAGCTGAACTTTCCAATTTGCCTGTACTGCTAGGGAACTGAGGAACACATGCCGAAGAGGAAAATGTTCCTGATGTGACTTAGTGAGGAGAGATTTCTTAACAGCCCTGCTTATTGATACTTGCTCTGATTCAGAGCATCCAAATTAATATGCCCATGTAGGATCTGAGGTGCCCTGACAAAATTCAAGATGTAAAGACCAATTGTGTCCTTCCTCCCAACAGGAAATAGCAGCCAGCATCCCACTACATCCACGAAATACTTTCCTCCTGAATTCCCTCCTGCCCCCAGAGCCTCCAGGACTAGACAGGCTTTGTGGTATGTCTGAAAGGCTTGGCAGGCTCCGACAAGGAGCACTCCATTGGGAATCCTCTGCTGGGGTTCCCCACAGGTGTCTGTGCTGCTCCCCAGTGCAGGGTACCAAGAGAGGCTCGTGAGCATGGTCTGGGCTGGGTAATTAACACCTGGATGCGGAGTGACCGCAGAGCTCTGGGAGCTCCCCTGACGCCGCACACCCCGAGCCTGTCCACACCAGTGTTCACACTGGTACCAGTGCTGCTGCTGACAGGGGCTCTCAAACCACAGCCTAATTCCTAGGTACTAATTCCTCCAGCATAAGCAGGGCCTCAGAAAGGCAAGTCCAGCATCACTGGGGAGATTCTTTGTCAAAAGTCAACACTTGAAATCCAACTGAAAGCCCCCCAGTAGGATCCATGGATCTTGGAGCGATCCCAGCAAGAAGCACTGCCTGGGAAACAGGTCTGTCAGAGGCATGAAGCAGTATGGCACACTCTACCAGAGTGTGCTGTGAAAGAATGTGACTGCCTGTGTAGGTCAAAGTGGCCCGGGAAAACCTTTAAGAGTGAAATACCAGTTTAGGAGCTCACACTTTAGGGCCAAAGTTCCGTTCATTTCTGCCCAAAATTACAGCACCCTGGAATCATTGCCCCCTGAAAATGAACTGCAAGCTAAACACATAGAGTGCTTTCACCAGAGCCAAGATTTCATCTCCAATTCTTTTTATTCTAAACTTTTTCTAAAATCCCATCAATCTTCCCTCCTTACTCTGCATCAACAAGCCCTCATGTCTCAGAGGCTCTCAGCTACTCTGTGGGGATACAAGTTTTATAATCTTATTAAAATCTGTTTTATTTTTTAAAAATCTACAGGTTTTTAATTCTGTAGATCCTCTGACTTTGGTAAGACCAGCCAAACACTACTTACAGTTGTCAACTCATCAGCACCCCTATGTTGGGAACCCTCAGTTCCCAAGTCCTAATGAAGCAATCACACCAAAGTTCTCCACATGCTCCAGTGAGCTGCTAGGAGGGTTTACATGTAGGTGTAAACAGGCAGCCTCTGTTGACACACATGGCACCTCTGATCACACCTGCAGCTTTCCAAAACTCCTCCTGAGGATCAGAGAAAGGGGTTAGAACCAGAGGGGTTCTGAGCATCTTTCAGAAGCCTGATATCAGTGCAGTTCATAGCAGTCCCACTGTTTCCTCTGTACCTTCTCCCTCTATACACTGGCTATTATGGTTTCTAAAAATCACTGTCTTCACTCCCAAGCCATCCCCACCTCAGCCCAGGCAGGCACTGAGAATTTCAGCCACACATGGCTGAAGTCCTAAATTTTCTCTTCCATGAGTCTACTCATGTGTGACAGCACAGTTCCTATCCTGTAGTCCCTTATAAACTCTCATGCCATAAACCCCTGGTATTCCACAACACTGTATCAAGTTCCTGTGTATAACAGACAAAACACATTATGTTCAGATGAATACTGAAGGCTGTTACTTTTCTCTCAGGAGGTGCCAGAGCCACAGGAGTGGCACACCAGCCTCTAATCTCAAGACAAGCACAGCATTATAAACCTGTTCAAATGAGGTGCAGTTTACTGATTACTTGCCAACAAAACACACAGAAGTTTGCCAGCAGCAAAGTCCGTATTTTTTCTCTCATCTCAGTGGGTGTTTTTGTTTGTTTCTGAAGTGTTGATGAGTGCCAGTCTAAGACAAGGGCTGCAGTGCAGGGCAGTATAATCACATAGGGGATGCTCAGTCCTGCCAGCCCAGTTAACAGACTGATTGGTGAATGCTGCAGCTCCGTCCCTTCCTCCCTCCCTCCCTCCACAGGTTTCCTCTGCACAGAGACCAGGCACAGAAAGGCAGGGGGAGCTGGGGGCATCCAGGCCTTGACCTTGGATTAAGGCACAGTGCACATCCAAGCACAGCAGATGGGAAATGGTTCTGAATTCCACAGAACACACACCTCCAGCTTCTGAAGTTATCTGCAGGTAAGACACATTTAGCTAATCCTTTGCAGGTACCAAGGAACCATCACACTTGAACCAAGGCTCGGAGCCTCTGAAGCCATGAATTCTGTGGCCTTTCCGCTGATAGTCCCTGGCAGCTAAGCACTGGATGGGACCCCATTCTCCTAACACCACCGTGACAGGGTATCAGAAAGGGGCACAAGGCCTGTTGCTTTTTTCCTTGCCTCAAGTCCAGTGATGTAGAAGATGATCCCATTTCCTCCTACAAGCCAGTTACCTCTGGTTTTTCTTCACTGGCCATAAATTTTCTGTCCTTTAGAGTAAGAGCACAAACCACAGATTATGGAGAAACTCCACACAACTGAGAAGCCTTAGGAAAAAACAGTTTTTCTTTATATAATGTCTTGTAACTGTAGATTCTCCCACTACTGGTAATGACGTTAAACTATAAACCACAAGTCTCTTAAATTCTGCCTCTCATGACCCCAAGTTTTTCTCCCCTATCTGTGAAGCTTTTTTTTCCATGCTTTCTATTCCTCAAGCTCAAGTGGGAGGGGAGTTTTGTGGCAGGAAATCTGACCATGGCCACTGCATCAAGCAACAAGTCCATCTCTACATTAGCATTAAACATTAATGTCCCTTAAACAGTAATATTGTATCTGTTCACAAGACAGAAAATATCCAAATGAACCTGTGCTTTAATACTTTAGCTCCCTTGTGCATCATAATACAGCTTTTATGGATATGATCATGTCTCTCCTTCCATGTGATCCAGCTTTCTTCAGTGTACTTAATGACTTAAAGTTTCCAATTGCTTCTGGACTTGTTGCCCAGTTGTATCTCAGCACAATACTGCTGTTTCTCCCATTTAATTACAAACAAATGCAAAGCTGACAATGGTGGAGAAATGAGCACTGTGTCTTCTGTGTCAGGCTCCAGCTATGCACCAAGCAATAACCACGCCAAAATTCACTGGGGGAAGGCAGCATTAAAAAAAAAATATATTTCCCAACTGAATAGTAGGAAAGCACTGAACCAAAAACAAATGACCTCGCTTAACCAAATTCAGT
The DNA here is from genome assembly GCA_013399875.1 of Gymnorhina tibicen. NCBI lineage: Eukaryota > Metazoa > Chordata > Aves > Passeriformes > Artamidae > Gymnorhina > Gymnorhina tibicen. Next base: position 337,808 of record VXAZ01007367.1, read on the forward strand.
GCGAGCCTTGCTTGAAAGCTGTAGCTCCTGCCATCCCGGCTCTGCAAACACAGCCTGAGATTTGGCCTCAGTTTCTCGCTCTGTCAGTTACCTGCTGTGTGATCCTGGACAAGTTGCTCCTTTTCTCCATGACCTCAGTTTCCCACTCGAGTATTGGAAGAGAAAACACCCCAGACATTAAAGACAGCCAAATGACAAACTACAGTAATAAGAAGACTCAAATTAGACTGACATAGACAGAAAAGACTTTTGCTTATTCTCTAAAACCCTTTAGGAAAAAAAAAGATTATTTCTGCTCTGCTAGAAAAGCAGCCAATTCCCAACAGAGCCAGGGGTCAAAACAGCAGCTCAAAGGCTGCAGTTGTTTCATGTAGCCATGTTGTTTCTTTGAAGGGCATCGGGAGAGCTCCTGTAGCATTTCTCCAGTCAGGCTCACAGCTCTGCCGCACGGACAGGGAGTTTCTCTGTGATTCTCTACAGGGTTTCTCAAAAGGTCAAGTGCACAGACAGAGCTGGAACGCAAACCAAGAGCTTTGGCTTTCCATTATAAGCCTGACAGAAATGTCTCCTGTGCTCTTGGCTCAACAACTGTCCAAACCCACTGATTAGATACATCCATTTCTTAAGAATTAATTAGGAACTAAAACAAATTTAAAAAGCCCTGAGGAACAGGCAATAAAAAGCAAGATGTCCTTTCCTCCCCCTCTCTCCTTGCACAGTCCAAAGTGTATGTGTCAACTCCAGAAACTGAAGAGTACGTTGCCTTAGTCAAAACTAGTAATAGGGCTGGCTTGGGACGCTTTCATGCCTCTCTTTGAATTGTCTCCAGCAAGCTGGAGTTAGGCTGGGTACAGAAGCTTCAGGCGACTGTCTGAGCAAAATAAGCTCCTGAAGTTTCACAGAAGTGACTGGTGTCACTGACAAGATCAGGATCTGCTCCAAGTCTTCCACTAGCCTTCCCATTTCTACACAGCAATTGATCCTTGCTTCCTGTGCTAGAGTACAGAGCAGGTCACCGAAAATGTACTCAGAGATAAGCAGTTGAAGCAAAAATGCAACTTTTTTGTGCCCTGCACTGAAGTGCTCTTAGCTGAAGAACTTTCCCTTTAAACGTTTATACAAACTCCTCAAGCCTAAGCACAGCCACTCAGTTCTGTGCTTCAACACAAATGGGGACAAAAGTTCCCTGTTGTGCACCAATTCCTGGAGGAGCCAAAGCAACAGGTCACTGGTGACAGTCGTGCTGTCTGCAGGGCAGCTCGGTGTGGTTGACAATCCAGATGCTGGAGGGAAAGAGGAAGGGAAAGTCAAGAAATCTGTTCTGGTCTGACTTCCAGCTGCAGCCAATAAAAGCTTTCAAAGCCTTTTCTGAAAGTTAACATTGCTGGGGGATTTGAAGTGCTCACTCGAGCACACACAGCAAATGCAGTTGGAGCATTATTTCTGATAAAGAAACTTTAAATGTTTTTTACCACCACAGATGATTGTCCTGATTTCAAACACTTCTATATATCAACACACGGCCCTAGTGAAATCTTGTCAAGATCTATCCCAAATCAGCAATGATTTTAGTGTAAATCAAGAAGAAAGTAAATCTCAGTGTCTCTTACTAATTTTTTTTCCTTAGGAATACAAATATAGACAAGGAATGTGTTCTTGGAGATCTGTATCTTGGAGTAGCATTATTATATAAAAAATTCAACTCAAATTAAACACATGAAAAATCAAATATTTCCAGACCAAAAAGGCTGGTCAGGGAGTATTGGATAAAATAAAATTTAAAAAGCTTAAAACCCTGAAGGCAAAGGAACTCCATAAGCTTATTTATTATATTTTAAGTCTCAGAGTTCAAAAAACATCATCTTAGTTTTCCAGAGGGAAAAGGGTGGGTCAGTCTTTGCAGTTGGATGGCTGACTGTAAACACAGAATCAGAATAAAATTTTAAAATCAAAACAATTTTAAGTATTTGGCAAAGAAATTAATTTGATATATTAATTTTTATGCTAGAGACTTTTTCAGAGCACATGTTCAGTTCAGATAATAACCACAAGAAATATCCCACTGATATATGGGTCTTTTTAAAACTCCTCATTTTAAGTTTAATTTTGAATCCTGTGAGCATGCTTAAACCCAGCATACAAAACACCCCTCACTTTATTACAGTTTTAAATCTTTCTTCCAGATCTGGCCTTGCAACCACTTGTCTTGATAAAATAGGTCACTTGAAAAAGGAAAGCTCAATAAAATGAATTACAAAACCAACAAGATTAAACTGATTGTGCTGTTTTTGTACAGTGCAGCCGAATTCTGCAAATACGCTGCTGGCTGTGGTTTGGCATTTAACAGCATGTGATCAGTGAGAAGGAGGAAATTTTATTCTCATTAACTGTTGCAGATTTACTGCAGTGAAAAAGGGCTATGTAACCTGAGAAGTGACAGAATGGAAAGATCAAAGCAGCAGTCTGGAAACTAAATAAACCTTCTGGCTACTTCCTGCAAGGAAAATTCACTCTGGCAATGTAAAACAGAGTCCAGTTAAAAACTACTCTCAGTTTTATGAGCTGTCACAGCAGCTTGAGTGGTTTGGACCAGTCAAGTTTAGAACATTATATTTCCTTGTTTTTGTCTCAGATACTTCTGTAAGCAGTTTTATAGTTTCTTTTTCTTTTTTTTATTTTTTAAAGAGAAAAATAAAATTCTTTTCTTTTGGTTGAAATCGAGAAGGTCACAGCTAAACTCATTAAAAACAAGCAGGTCTTCATTTGCGCATTCCATTCCCCTTTACTACATTTTAATATTTTACTTTGAGATTTATAAGCAATGTACATTTGCTTTAATAACTCTTCCGCATTCTGTTCACTTATTGTTTAATATAAGTGCAAATCAGTTTACAGAGCCCAGATGGCTTGTAACCAGGGAGCCAGTCTATTCCTAGTAGCACATCTGGAGGGACTGAGCAGCAGACAGAACGTGGGAATTAATTAATGTTACATTTCAGAAGAGACAGACCCAGGTTTGGGGGATTTTTTGGTAAGACATTCCAAAGGACTTGAGCTCACTGCTACAGCATTCTGGTATTCTTTTAAAATTCTTAATAGCCACCTAAACCATGATGGTTAAATGAGGCCAACTGCAGGTGGAATATAATAAAATAAAAAGCAACTAAAAACTGTAAAAGAAGTGACTGCAAGTGAAAGAGGCCCAAGTATCCCGTATTCCAAAAGAGCTGAAGTGCATTAAAACCTCAATACTTACTCTCTTCCCAAACAGCATCTGCAACTTGCTGAAAAAACTGTGCCCTTAAAATATTCCCCAGCAAGCTATTTCATCTCTCACACACTGGTGCAATTGTTGGGAGCAATTAAACCTCTCTTACAGTAAATGAAACAAGGGCAACCTGATCCTTCCTGGCTCCAGACCACACACCTTGGCGAGGTGGTGTGGTCTGGTCACTGGGGTGCTGCGGGAGCACTCAGGAGAGTCCTGCCCTGCTCCAGCTCTGGCACCTGACTTTGGATGAGTAACTTCCCTTCTCTTCACCTTTGGTTCCCTGCCCACCTTGGCTGTCAGCTCTCAAGGACTGTGGGCTGCACTGTGGGCATCGTCTGTGTGTGGGGGATACATGGAGAGCTGCTTGGGAGCTCCTCCTGATACTGCCTAAGAACACAGTGACAACAAATAAACACCCAAGCACATTCAAGAGTTGCTGTATATCAAACATTGGATATGAATAACATTGTCCTTTTGTGGATATTCCTCAATTACAGCCCTAATCCTTCAGAGGTGCAAAAGTTCTCCAAACTCTGGGAAAATCTCATTGATGAATATGGGCCACAGGGCAAAATCTTCATCCTCTGGAATAATCAGACCCCTGGTCTTCAAAAATGCTCCAGTAACTGTCCACAGAATTTGGTCAGAAACATATTAGTAATAATTAGTGATTATATGACCAGGTTGAAGCATTTCTATAAACAAGGCTTGGAGAAGACAGTATGAAAAAAATAATGAAGTGACAGCTAGCAGGAATATGACCCCAACCCAAAAAAACCAAGAAAAGGACAGAGAGAGCTCTAGTTTAATACTGGTACAGAAACAAATTAAGACACAAAAAAATTCAAGCTCACATTCAAAAGCTCTCAGCAACAAAGCCTTTCTGTTCTGGAAGCACCACTGCCACATTTCAGAACTGAAGGAGAACAACTACACACTGAATTTTGATTTAGGCCATGATCCAGGCAGGACCTGAAGCAGTCAAGTGAAGTCTTCCAACAAGATTGTCCCAGATTGTGACCGAAACTCTCCAAAAGGCAGCAGTTCCCACTTCCTTATCACTTCCTTATCCTTATTCTTTTAGATGCAAGATCTCAGTTCCAGGGGTATGTAGGCACCTGTATAGGCACTGAGGAACAAAACAACTCCTCTGCCTGTTCCCCAGGAATAGTCAGTGTGGGCTGTACACCCAAATGAGAAGTGTACTTTATCTCAAACTATACAGAGCCTTATTACACATTTAGTGAAACCCTCCTGACCATATTGACTTTAACTTCTATAAAACTAAACATGTAGGCAGTTAGGACAAAAGAATATGATAAAAAAGGTGACTCTGCTGCCACTAACAATATTTTTGTGGGATAAAAAAAAAATACATAAACCAACCAAAATAAACTCTCTTATTTGTGGTCCAGGAACTTCACTGGTTCTGGGCTTTTCTTTAAGGCCTTTTCAAATTTGTTTCAGTGGGATTTACAATTTGCTAATACTGATGTGTGATAAACTAATAAAACCTGCCTACAAGGTTATAGGCCCAATTTACTAATAAAACCTAATTCAATTCTCCTGGGAAATGCAAATTAAATAGTGGCAGAAGCTGAGTACAACTCTGCTGAACACATTGCAAAAGCAACTAAGATGGGTTTTGTTTTCAAAATAAGGTTTAATTATAGAAAAGAAGAAGTACTGCACAGAGCTGTAAGAAACATCACTACGGTAAAATGGTTCAAAGTAGAATCATATTGTAATAGTAATTTATACTCTTTTAGGTTTTCTTTCCATTAGTTAAAGGATTTTATACTCACTCTCCACCTCTAAGACAGGTAAGTATTACTGCCCCTGTTCAAATGAGGAGGAAAGAGATGTGGGTACTCTCAGCACAGACCCCATATGAGAATGTTTTTTGTCTAAGGAGCATGAAACAAGTTTGTTCTGCCACTGATCCCTGCTACTGTCTGCTAACAGAGTGGTTTTTCACCTTCAGAGACAGCCTGCAAGATGGCCCTTACCTCCTGAAAGGCTGGGAAGGGAATGCTCCAACTTCCAACTGTGCTGAACTTTACTGAAAATAGAAGATGGATGAGATGGATGTCCCTGGCAGGGTCACCAAGATCACCAATTCCTTTGGTCCTTTCTTTTAGCAAATCTAATTGAAGATGAGGGTCTATATGGATTAGAGCATGTCAATGTAGGATGTAGGTTACAGGTAGAACCATTTAAAGGCATTTTAATAATAATTCACAAAATGCACATTTGCAAGCACCTGCTGCAGTTCCTGTACCTGACCCAGATGGGAGCTGTTCAGCTGTGACTCTTGACTGGGAATTCACACCACAATGCAGCAATCAACGGGCATGAAAGGCTACAGCTCTAGGTTGCTCCACCATGAAAACTCCCATCTGAATTTCAATAGGGTTTCCAAGTGAAAAAAGGCTATGGATATGACCATTCTTGCCATTCCGTGTGCACTTTTAGCACATGCAGACATTACACTTTGTTAGCCCAGCTAGAGATAAGCCAGGTCTCACTAAGAGTGTTTGTTCCCTGTGCTCCCACCAGGACCCATGGCCAGGTATTGTTTCCACCAACCCCAGACACAAGAGCCTGGCTGTGCACACCGGTATTTGCCAACACCAGCCACAGCTTCCCTGGGGCCAGCACAGAGCAGCCTGCAAGGGCCTGGCTCCAGACACTGAGCTCACAAAATATCCCAATGACCCGCCATGGCAAAAACAAGAAACGCAGCTACAGTTTTAGGCTGTAAATCCAGGCAAGAGGAAAGATGTTCACCAAGGACAGAGACAGACAGTCACCCCATAAAACTGGTTGTGTTTGACACGCCAAACCTCACTGCTTCCTGGGAAGAAGCCTCAGTCAGATGTCTGTTGGGAAGAGCTGTGACTGCGCACGCTGGGAACAGCACACACAGAAAGGCCTTGTCTCAGAGAAAATGAGGATTGTGCAATGGCAGCTCTGCTACATTTTATAATAAGGTTAAAGGATCCTGCACTGGAGAAAACTCCATTAGGGGAAAAAAAAGTTCTGGCCAGCTCTAGCATTCCTAACTATTAATCTTTTCAAAGCTACAGACTGAGAAGATTTGAGAACTCTGTTGAAGATACTAACCAAAAATTGCCTTTTGCACTCAAGAGTCTGCATCGTTACCTAGTTGTAGCTAGGAAAGGTTAACAAGTGGCCTTTTCCCCAAAGGGCAAAAAAAATACTGTGGCTATCTCTATTACAAGGTATTTGGCCATCACTATTATGTTTGTGTCTTAAGAAAGTAATTAGTCTTCAGAAGGTGATTAAAAGTTGATAAATGACCACAGATTCTGGAAGATGTCTTTCAGCTGGTCTTTATCCCCTGCAGCTCAGACACTAAGCTGTCATCACATCAGCCAAAGGTGAGGGATTTTTGTTTGCCACAATCATAAAACTTTCACTCAATATTAAGACTTATCAGAACCAGAAACCTTGAATTCAGATTTTAATAACAGATGAAAATTTCAAATCTATGCCTAATGCCCATCTGCTTCTGAAAGACAGTAAGATGATTCAAAGCTGGTAATCTAATCACAAAAGTCTTTTCCTAGCCAATGAAAAAAACCTGGATACAAGCTGTCAAAACAACCTCCTCAGCCATGTATTTTCTGCTGAATGGAAAACATACCTTACATTCTGTCTGCATTCTGCTCCAAACCTTTGAAGAAAACAAGAGATGCTGTTTATGGACTTTATCACTGCTCCTGTACATGTTACATTCTGAAATAATTCTATTTATAGGCCTCATACGTAACAGTACAACTCCACTAAGAATATAGTTCAGGGATAAGAGCTGTAAACTGAAGCTGCAAAACACACAAGCTAGATCACCAGAAACAAAGCATTTCTTAGGGTGGCACTATGAGAAAAATGGCAGCTTCCCAGGTCTTCCACTTTTGTGCTGCTTCTCCTTCATGATGACAAGTAACAGAAATAACAGGATGTGGACATGTCCAGAACAGCAAGCATGCAAGCAAATCTACAAACTGAATTCAGGGCTAGATACTTGTAACAATTTCCTTCAAAGCTGTTCTGTACTTCACAATGCAGGAACTGATCATGTGAGGTGGCATTCTCAGCTCCTGAGAGTAACAATACTCCAGGTTTCAAAGAAAAAGTCCAAGAAACCCCACGAAGAGAAGGCAAAGTCTTTGAAAAAAAGCCTCTAAGACATTCCACCTAATTTCCCAGATCAACAGATGTTTTTGCTGCCAATGCTGTCACTTCATGTTTCCCTCTTGAAAATGACAGGGGAAAACAGCCCCAATGTGGTAACCCAGTGTGTGAGGATGCCTATCCATAATTCAACTTTTTTTAATTCCTGTTCTGCTTGACTTCAAAAAAGCACTTCCATACCTGCCTAAGACTGTGCAGCAGCTCTAGGTACATAGGTCCAGCGTCTCCTGGGACAAGGACTCCACAACATATGGTTGTGGTATGCCTGCTGGATTACAGGAGAGTCAACCACTTCAGCAACTGCACCTTCAGATACAGTCACTGCTCCAATTCCCCTGAATTTTCCCAAATGAAACAGTGTTCTGGAATTGCAATGGCAGAGGGTGCCCTGGACCTCTGCTAGAACACCCATCTTCCTCCCAAGGAAGCCCATGGTTCTCACTGGCTGCTCAGCTGGGCACCAACATCAGTTCAACACGAACTCAGCTTTTCAGTAATGTGCAAGAACTAAAAACCTGGGACTTTCTGGCTGACTTGCTCAGCCCTCCTGGAGGCAAGGGTAAGTCCTGATCCATTCTGAGCACATTGCAAGGACAGGAAATAGCTTCAGAGAAATTAAAGGGGTAACATATCCTCATTCTTTGTCATAGGAATGCAGAAAGGAGAAGAAAGGATTAAATTATTCAAGGTTGAGTAGCAAGAAGTCAGCTCATGGTTGTTACCTACCTCAGAATTCACAGGGTGGTCTTAAATGGCAAAGGGACTTCAGAACTCACCCCATTGCTCAGCAAAAGCTGCTTCTATTACAGAATTGAAAAGCCTAATATAAAAGGCGAAGACCAGAAGACACAGGCACAACAAATAAATGTGTAACAAATAAAAAAAGTATAATGAACAGACCAAAAATATGTATCTACTCATTATCAGCCATTTCTCTTTGAACTTCCAAAACATGTTACTATTAACTGACTTGCTAATTGTCTATGAAAATCATAACTCAGCTTTCTTGCTACAAGTTTCTGAAAACATATTCAAACATTAATAATAGAAAAATGAACCATTTTTATAACAAAAATCTTGATTTATTAAAAGCTGGAGCTGGTTAAAAATAAATCCTTGACATAAGGTTCTTGTTAGCTTTAAACTGTAAGCATAAAAATACCCTAGAATTATGTTTTGGTATGGCTGAAATGTACACTATATAACACATAAAAAGTGCCTTGACTTGCTGCTATTATTTTTAATTAGGCTCTCTAACACGTATGGTTTTACCTTCTAACACCAGTTCAAATTGGGAGAAGGGAGGGTCTGACGCTCCAGACTCGTGGGACTGGCAATTCCATGGCTCATGCCTTGGAGCACTAATGCATTTTACATTAGGTCTGAGCATCAGGAAATCCTGGCTGCTGGCGCCAAGCAGTTCAAACCCATAATGACACACATCTGAAAAGTCGGATTCGCCGCTCAGCTGCCAGTATCTATTCTATCAAACAATTCACTCCTGCTCTGCTACAAATAAGACAGAAAATTTGCAGCACTCCACACTTTTCCAATTAGACTGTGTCTGGACTGCAGATAAGTCCATGGAGCAATCAGATTGAAAGAAGTCTTCTTAGAAAAAAGAATTCTAGTGAGAAATCCAAGTATTTCCAGAGGCCATCATCAATGGGCCAACCTGCAGTTTTTCTAAAGCTTTCTTTCTTGAGATGAGCCTTCAGAATGCCTTGAAACATGCAAGAAAATCATACAAATACTTACTTTAACTAGGTATACAGCAGATGCATTTTGCTACTCATGTTAGTTAGAACACAATCTGATTAAAAGGCAGCTCACTATTGAAGCTCCCTGATGAGGGACTGCAATTTGAGACTGAGTGATGTCTCTTCACTTTTAACCAAGGACACTGAAGATGGTTTTGTCTCCCAGCTGAAAGCCTTCTGGCAAAACAAGAGTATCTTCACTGGGGCTTTATCTAAGTTTACTGGCAACGAAGGAGTCTGCAAGCTCTACCCTACATACCTTTCTCCACACATCCACGTGGGCTTGAAGACTGTTGGGAGCACGTACCCTCCAGTGTTCTGGTTAACAGAGAAATCTGTCACCTTGTAGGCTGTGTGCCTATTCTGAAGTTAAAAATGGTGAGTCACATACTAAGAGCCCAAGAGCAGCACAGAACTCACACTTACCTCAGTTTCTCTCCCACCTGCAATCTCTGCAACAAAGGTTGCACATTTGGAAATGATCAGCACAGGCGCCAGCATCCCCTTCCCAAACACAGACTCACAGTACTCTGAACTTGATACTTAGTATAAATACTTTCTTTTTTCTAGAGGATCCATCTCAAATCCTGAGCATGTTAGTTATTTTAATTTGTCCTTGAAAATGTTACCACCATTCCAACCCTTACTCAATGTTCAGCTTTCTGGTGCATCCCAGGTAGAATAAACCAACAAAAGTAACGGTCCACTACACTGAACAATTACAAGAAGCCAAAGTAAGGAAAGAAAAATCTTTTTTGCTTCAGTTATACATATTGTGAATAACTTGTATTTTACAACTGGTGACTAAAGTTGTTAGTGGTGAAAAGAACATTCTTCCTTTGGAAAGAAACAGCTTCAGCCCCAGGGCTGGGCAGATACAGATAGCTGGATCCTGTTGAAGTGAATGCTGTACCTTGACTATCAAGTGTTTGAACTATTTCCTGTTAATGAGCGCAGAGAACTCATGCTTTATAAAAGGCACTTCTTAAACGCTACAGCATCAGGATCTATGAAGATTTCATTCTTGGAAATGAGTCTGTTCTATTTTGAACTCATGGGAGAAGTTTACTCAGAAATTCAAACAGGAACAGCTTGCCAGCATTAAGAAGGAGAGGTCTTAGACCAGAGGGGAAATTCAGATTAACATCTCCCAGAAGCCAAGCTGATGCCTTTTGCTCATACAGCCCATTTTCAAAGTGCCCTCAGGAACCTAACTGAGAATACCTTGGGAAGACTTAGGTTAATGGAAAAACACCAAAAAGCTCCAAACTCACAGAAACAGCTTTGGCAGCTGAAAGACTTCTTTTAAATTTAAGAATATTGGAAACAAACATCATCTGGGTAATCAGCATCTCAAGCCTCTCTTTAGATGTTTCCCAGTGTCTGAAGAGTATTTGAGTAGTTGTCATAACAGGTAGTTAGTGGTGTGTTCTGTGTTATTGTTTTACTTAACAGCTTTTGGAAAGCTGCGATGTATTACAACATGTTAGGATGTTAAAATAGACATGGATTCAGACCACAGACTAGAACCGTTTTTGCAGTGTAAATCATTCCTGCTGCTATGGGACAAAAATTACTGAGCTCTACAAATGAAGCCCTATAAAGAAACTTGAAGAGCCATTTCTGGATGATAAGAATTCTTTACTAAGAGCAACTTACTTGCCAGAGAAGGGATGCTGCCCAACCAGGTCTCCATTCTGAAGCTGGTAATCCCCGAAGATATCTGGACTCACCGCTCCATCGGGGGCTATCAGCCCATCTAGAAAAACAAGGTACAGTGACTTGTAAAGGAGCAGGACTTGAAAGCAGGTGGGCAAAACAACCTGTCCTGGTTTCTTTTAGCAATTCATTAGGAATTTAACTTACAATATTTCTGTGAGGAACAAAAATCAACAATAATACTGAAACCCAGAAACTTCAAGTACCAAAAATCCTTACTGGGACTCCAAGGAGCTTCAGCCCACTGCCCTGAAAAATGCTGTACCCAAGAAATATTCTCTTAGCCCTTCTTCCTTAAGCCTATAAAAGTTATTTCAAGACAAATCTTGTCTTTCCCATCATCAAAGAAAGCCCAGAGAACAAGTAATAAAAAAGGTATAACATTAATCTGGGCCAGCAGCATAAAAATAAAAAAGTAGCAAAGGTCTTAGTTGTTCAGACTCTACCCTGCACCACTGTATCTCTTCAAACTTGTTAAGAAAAACAAGAAAGTGACTTCAAACCTATTTCTTTTATCTTGCCCATCTTTTAATGTCTCAGAGCTCCTTCCTACAAGGGCATGCTTTTTACATTATATCCTCTCAAGAACACAGGTTACAGGTTTTTTGTGCTTCCTTTACATTACAACACCGGCATGTGAAGATACAGACATTTGTAAAGCCATAAGTATTCCTTAAAGGCTTCACATTCTCTGCTTGCTTTATGAGGAAAAAAAAGACAGGAGTGAACATCTTCCTTTGGTTACACCAATGTAAATCCAGAGAGCGTCTTTGAAGTAAAGTCACTGAACTGACCCCAGCTAAATAAGAGCCCATCTTAACTCTTTGCAGTTCCCATTCACGAAACACATTTCTTTTAATACTAAGGGCACAGTTCTTACTTAATTAGTATTAGGCTCTAATCAGATAAAACAAGTTATTTCATTAAAACGGACCCTACATCAGTTTGTCTCCATTACTGTATGAAAACGATTCCAGACTTGGAAGTGCAGAAAGCACCCTCATAAAACCAGGGCAGAAACAGGTACACTGAGACTGATACGTTAAGAGTTTAAGAGAGGGAAGAAAGAGATTCCTAATGACTAGGAAGTTACAAATGCCATTCCACTGTAAAGAAAGAGAGATAAGATCCAGGGAGTCACAGGCCACTTAGCTTAACCTCTGTGGTTTCAAAACTACTAAAACTGCCTGCGCAGGAAGCGGTGGAAAGTTACTTACAGACACAAGGGCTTAGAGATGACGACTCTGGCATTCAAACAAATCTCCCTGTGCTGTATGAATTTACCTGATGTTTTTTGAAGATAATATAGTGACAAGTGATAAAAGGAATAGAATTGACACATTTAGATTTCTAAAAGACATTTGATGAAGTGCTACAGAGATTCATTTAGAAGATAATACCTCATGGGAAAGTGACTGAATCCAAGGCAGCAGATTGCAAATGAAAAATGCTAGCCATTATCAGACCACATTTTAGCAGCATCAGATTGCTGTACATGGTTATGTTCTAATTGTAGACATGTGTGTACAGTATGTGAAGGAGTATGACTTGACAAGCAAGTGATCTGGCAGGGATCAATATCCCTGTCTCTCAGCATGTTCAGCAGGACATGAGTGCCCTGTGACATCATACAAATAGAAAATGTCCAAAGAAGTAAAAGGAAAGTTGAAAGGGCCTTTATTAGCACTTGTGCCAAATTTTCCTATCTCACCACCTAGTCTGTACGCTGCACTGAACTGAAATGAGGAGGACCATTATCACTTTTATACCTGCAGCACTTTGGATCAAAACCAATCCATTTAAGAGACTATGCATTTTAAATAGTCAGGCTTGGTTAAAACTTCTTTGAGAGCAGAGAAACTTAAAAATAACATCTGTCTTTATATTAATAAAGCAAGCACTACATTTTAACTCTGAGGCTACTGCTACCACTACTTAAAGTGCCTTCAATCAAGAGTGTTAACAGTTAAACCATAACACTCAGAGTTATGGCTCACATGAATTTATAGGAAAATGAAAGCACATGGATAGCATCAGCTGCATAAAATGTGATTACACAGTTAAAGGACATCTGTTGTTATGTACATTTCAACATAAATTATGTACTTTCAGAGCAAGAGAGACACTGAGCTCAGGAAGGCAACTTCAGAGGTTCTACCACTTTTTTCATGTAGATTTAAATTACTGTGCAAGAGAGAGATTGGTCTGCCATGAAATAAGGAACTCATCTAGCTATCAGTGAGTTCAAGAACTATTATGGTCAAGGTGGGACTTGTACTGAGTGTCAGCCATCAGTGTAGGTCACTTCTAAAATTATCAAACTGAAATACAAGTATTTCATTTCTGACTGCACGAAGATTTGTATTTCTGGTGGGTTTTTTTTCAGTAAGTAATGATCTGTCCTTCAGAAACCCAAATCCCTGCTCCAACTGGTACATTAACCTGTAGCCTTTTCAAAGGAATATTATGTCCCTTTTGAGATGACACATTTCAAAAGTTGAATTCTAGGAAATTGCAAAAGCACACAAGTACTGACACTTGTTGCAATGAACCTGAGAAGTGAATCTGCATTTTGAATATAATCGCTTTTTAAAAAAAGGGCTACCTTTAAAAACAAAGGCACATTTCAAACATCTGCATAACGTATCACTGGAATTCTACCTCTCCTTCCTGGTCAAATATCAATTCCAACACAAAAACTCCCTTTGTTCAAGTAACACTAAGCCTGTAACACAAATGATTAAAAGCCAGGAAATTCAGCGTTACTGGTGTCACTCCATCTCTAGCTCCCACTATTGGGAACAGAACTGTTCCTACGAAACAAGCAATCAAGACCTGTAAAGGGAGACTACAGTAGGCATACCTTTACCTCAGGAAGACTCAAGGCGATGATGTAAGAAAAGGCCCTTATAGGGTACAACACTTGGCTCCCACTGCCAGCCCTGTGGGTTTAGTAGAGCAAGATAAAGCTACAGGATCCAAAAGGGAAAAAAGTATGACACTAAAGAGGCATATGGCTGACATATGCAATCAAAAATAGAAGAAAAAGAAGCCTTATGTTCTGATATCCTTTGAGAACAGTATCTGAAATGCTACTGAGATCTTGCACAATTATTTTCTTGCAGCAACTATGAGTGAAGATTATGGGATTTAGTGGTTTTGTTTTTCTAATTACTCTTCCTGCAAATTCATCCAGAGTCACAGACTTCTGTGACTCATGCTTCATGGCAGAGGACTGGACACTTATGTGGAAAATGAAAAACACAGACTCAAACCCAGCAATTAAAAAAAAAAAAAGGCAAAAATCCATGCCCTCAGTTATCCAGGAGTTTGAAAAGGATCTAAACCCACAAGTTTGAGAGGGTAAGCCAGCTCCTAGTTACAATAAGTTATGAAGACATTTATCCACTGGGCAAATTATTCTATGACTGTCTCCTGCAAAGTTTTTTTGAACTTCCCTGTGAAACAGCTGGCAACACTGGATTAGATAAATCAGCATTTACAGAAGAGATTCACATGCTTCCCTAAAATCTAGATAGACTAAATCATACAGATAGATTAGTTTAAAGTCACGGAATGATGGCCTCTGCTAAGGAGAGGCAAACTCTGCAAGTTTGATGTGACTCAACTGAAGTCTTTCATCAGTATCTGCAATAAAAATCTCATTACGCAATAGGCAGAATAAAATTCAGCATAAATCCCACAGATGTGAATTTAACAGGGATGAGAGAAGGTTTTTGTTTACAGAGAAAACAAGCTATGGACACAAGAAATAGGTGAGAAGAACAAGGCTGGGCCACCTTTACTTGAATCTATTGTCATGGTCCACCAGCTCTCTGAAACAGGCCTACTCATATTTCTGCAGACATATAGTATTTCCTAAAATCATGGATATACAGTACTTAATCCATCATTAACGTCCCAACAAGGACAAGCCCATCCCTGGCAGGCATCAGTGCTGCTCCCAATGACACAAAAGGGGAACTGTCCTGCTGGTTTGAGTCAGGCCCAGCTCAAGCTCCCACTCCAAATGCAGAGGTGGCAATCCCAGTGCTAAATACTGACATGTGCTGCCTTACCTGCATTATAGTAGAGGTCAGGTCTTTCCAGAATATCCCCTTCATGGATGTAGGGCTCAATGGGATCATCACCATACAGGTACTGCTCACTGTCATCCATCTGCCGACTCTCCACCATCTCCAGCCACTGCGAGTTGTGCCATCGAAACTTCTCTGTCTGGATTTTTTTAGCCCATTCCTCATCATATTCCTGTTAAAAATCACCATATGGTGTTTCAGGATGAGCTATCGACAAAGCTGGTGTAACAGGAAATGGCAGGGGAATCCAACATCAGCATCTTTAAACATCTTTAAACAAAGAAGGGATTTTGCAAGCGCTGGGCATTATTCTGGTTTGTGATGCAGCAGTACAATCTTCCCTTCATGGTTTGGAACTTTACACCATCCAGAAAAAACTGCTTGGAACAGAACAGTTCCATCATCAGTCTCCTCGTTTGGTTTAATTAAGAAGACCCAATTACTGCCAATCTTCAGGGGATTTTTCATAATTAATTATTAACACTGGCCAAATAACCCGCACATCTTCATTAGATGAGCATTTACTAGGACAACTAGTTACTAAAAAAAATACTAAAAAAAGGCTGTGATAAAACCAATAAATTTATTTTATTTCATGAGCTCCAGCAAGAATTTAATTTTCAACTTCATGTCAAATTTTATGTATAATGTTGAACAACCACAAAAATGGTACACAACTGAACTCTGAGAGAAACTTCTCCAGAAAGCTGAGTAAAACAGGATATAGGTTCCAGTCACTATGGAAAAACACATAGCCATCAAATTTCAATCTGGATTACAGCCTAATTGCACTCAAGTGGTGTGATATTCCATATAAAGGAACATCAGCGTGAAGCGACATAGCCTATGGTCACTGCAATCAGCTGTTCAGAGACGGATCTTCTAAACAGAAAACACTTTGTGGGCTGGCAATTACCACTGAGGGAACACTGACCCGTGGATAACACTCAGTTCCTCAATCCTGCTGGGAAGTTAGGGCACAGCTATCTCTAGGAAACTCATCAACATATGAAATCTGCAGATGGTATCAATTTGAGAATAGTCGCAAATAATGCACCATGATTAGTGCTTTTTTAAACCAAAGTATTGTGAACAAGAATAATATCCCTAAGCAGAATATTTCTTCTTGTGGGAAGAAATATGCTTATGGAACACATCCCACTCCACTGTCTTCTAACTTAACTACAAAGGAGAGAGAAGTTGAAAATAATTTCTTAACTCTCATGGTGGTTAATGCATGCTCTAGACAGATTTTCTGTCGTGCTGTATCCCCCCCCCNATAAGGGGCTCCAGGCCACGTGCTTTGACTCTCTCTGCCCTTGGGAACCAGGATGTCACCATGTGAATAAAGATCCTCCGAGGTCCCCATGCAGGGGGAGCCTTCTCGCCTCCTTTATCGCCACCGTGCTGTGGGGCCGACAGCGAGCGGGGGCAGCGCGGGCCGCCCAGAGGGGCTGCGGGAAGTGGAACAGCCGCTCTCCCCGAGATAACCCCGCAGAGCTCTCCGGGAAGGTTGCGGCCTGCCATACCAACGCAGGAAAAACTACACACTGCAACAACTTTCCTCAGAGATCTAAGTTGGAGTAGTTTAAGGCTTTAAAAATCTGTTTTACTTAGCCCTGAACAGGAAGACGACACACAATTAGTGACAATGCCTTGGCTGTGGTAGTAGTAACTTCTTAAATTGCTCCTGCCAGACATGCCAAAATAGATCTGTCTACAACCAGAGGCAATAAAATGGCAGAGAAGGCAGAATAAGCTGGCTTAGTAGCTAAGGTTAAACTTCTGAAAGCCCTGTAGTCTGAACTTGAGGTTTTAAACTGACTTAATACTCAACCAGCCATGTCTTCACTGCTATCATATGTGTTCCACAGGTAACACTCTCTATCCTGTGCCTTTTCCGCCTTTTGACTGGTGGGTAACACAAAAGCCATCTGGCCCTGCCAGAGGCTTGTCTGACATTGCCAACAAGTGTGTAGAACATCCAAGATTTCATTATTCTCTATTTCTCCAATTCCACCTCTGACCAACACTAATTCCTAGACCTTGCTAATTCCACTCCTCACCATCCTGGCACTCCTGTTCAGCGATCCTGTCCAAAACCTGGTGTCCTGCACAACTTCCATACCCAGAGCAGGTATCAGCTGTGGGACCTATAGATATTCCCAGTGCCTAGGGGCCTCAAGCATAATTCCATTTTCTGTCTGTCAGTATTACAGGAGCCTTAGGGAGGGAGAAAAGACAAGACAAAACAAAACACCCAAATCCCCAAAACCCAACAAACAGACTTATACCTCATATTGTTTGGAAAACAACACCTCAGGCTATTTCTTGATTTTTCCCCCCATCTCCACTCTAGATTAAAAAGAAAAGCTAGAAGTAACAGTAAAAACAAGAGTGTCCCTGGAAAAAGCAAGCTTATCACTGAGATTTATAAAATGACCCATAGAAAAAAAAAAAAGACAAGGCATGACTTTGAATGATGACCTCTGACCAGCGTCTTGGAAACAGCTCCTTTGCTGCATCTGCCAGAGCTAGCTATTATGTCAGCCTCCAGCAGTTGTGAATTACTTACAAGCTTTAGAGAAACATCTTGTAACTGCCAGAAATCATACTGCAGTCTTAAGAACACTATTCCCAGAAATCATGATTGCAAAGAAGTGGGGGAAAATGAACAAATTTAACAAACAGCAAATTTAACAAACGCTAACCTCTGTGAAAGCTGAATCCCTTTAACGTTATCCTGTTTACCTTTAAAAGTTCTCAAAAGCCAAAAGGCCATCAGCTAAATCACCTCATTCTCATTTACCATCAATGCACTTTGAAAACACTTGAATACTCCCAAAGTTACAACCCTAAACTTATCCCACTTCCTGACATCAGAGTTCCATTCCACACCACTGTCTGAACGTGCTGAATGTCTGTCAGAAAGAGACATCAACTTATTATATCCTTCTGCAAAAATCAGTTAATATTTCTCAGACTCTAACTGATTTTTCCTTTAGATGATGACAGCAGGGCAGAATATTCCTATATATTCTACATTTCCCACCCTATATTAAGAGGTTTAAGACTCCCAGGTATTTTTCCTCAATCACTTATCTAAATTTTGGAAAATGGGATTAGCAATTGAATAGCACATTACTTAAAAACCACAATTTATCCATTCAAGTAGTTTGGCAACTTTGTTCGTGTTGCTCATTCCCAGTGAAAAAAGGAAGTATTACAAAGAAGTGACTGCCCCAGAATTAGATCAATGATGAGTTTTGTCAGGAGTTTCATTATGGCAGCAATCACAGAAAAGAAAGATTTGCAATAATCTACAACAATTTACATAACCTCAGCACAAAAAAAAAGTTCATTTAAGTACTGCTAAATCAGGAATATATCTGTAGGTTTTCCACAGAAATATGCAGAACCACCACTGGGTAAATGATTAATGGAATAACATCAGAATGGAAGAAAAGCTGTAAATGCAGGACCACAGCCACCACGCACAAAGAAACCAAATTAAAGACATTTAGAGCAAAACAATTCCCTAAAACACTGCAAGTCTTCCAGTAATTATATTTTGAGCTACTAAAACCCTTTATATTATTATTTTGTGGGGTCTTTTTATGTTTTGGTTGGGTTTCGGTTTTTAAACACATGAAGCACCCTTTCTTTACAAAGGAATTCCTGCAACAGTGAAACCAGAAAACTAAAAATCATGGAGATACAGCCATAGCTTTGAGCCCTCCAGTCCTTTTAAATGTTAGGCTACTGGAAAGCACTGCAAAGGAGAATGAGGAGGTGAACAGAGTGTGCCTATTCTCCAACACCACCCCCCCCAAATACTGCAGTCATGGTCAGATACTTAAAAGGAGGAATTCTGAAAGCTGATTTTATTCTCTTTGGAGCTCCCTGACATCACTGTTTTTAACATTCGGTTTCCATAAATCCACAAGTGTCATAGAAGATGTATGGCTCGACTCTGGGAGGAATGTGCCATCCTTTTTGAAGTTCTACTTCCAACTTTGTTTACTACTGAACCATTGAAATATTATGAAGCGTTAACTGGCCTATTATCAGAGCGTGTCTGTTCCCTATCAGGGTCCCCTTTGTCACTGGCTTCCGTCACACCTTGTATCTGATTAACACACTATAGGATAACACAGAGCTACACAGATCTGCTTTGTGTTCTCTCACAGCTGATGAAAAACAGATTTTCCTTTTCACTTTAATGTGGTTGCTCTTTAATTGGGCCTGTAATAGGGTTCATTTGATGTGATTCCTCATACTGAACTGAAACTGCTATACAATAAGTAGAATGCTCATTATGTTCAAGGCTCTACTTGGTGATATGTTACAGTCTTCATTATTTAACCACCCCTAAAAAACCACTGTTTACATGAAAGATTAAATTAACTATTTATTAAGAAAGAAAATATTTATCTTGCCTAGCTATCCAAAAGTTAGGCATGTGATTTTAACTATGTGCCTCTATAAACCAAGGAGAGAAACAGATGGTAGGGATCACCTTCTGCAGGTGTCTACCACACCTACCTTAGGGTAAGTACCACTGGAGGGCAACTCCTTCACAGGCCAGGAAAAAAAAAAAAAATCCTTCCACCACTTACACCTGTGAAACCCAGAGTCACTGCTTCACAGTCAGCTTCATGACTAAATATATTCCGACAGGAAGTTCACAGAAATCTGAGAGCTGAAACTAATGGCAAGGCAAGGAAAAAAGAGTGACCATTAATGTCCTCATTAAATGACCTAAATTTAGGTGACTACATAAAAGGTAGGGTACCCCCAAAGTTGTCAGTAGCAGACTAGAGAAACATTTTTTTCCTCCCCTTTGGAGGAATGTAAGGTATCTCATTGGCAAACTGTTATGTAAGTAACAGATCAGGGGTTTGGCTCACCTTCCTAGTCCTACAAGTCCAGAGAGCAAGCACCAACGCTGAAAGGGAATCTGTCCAAGATGGGTATTATGTGAAGACAAACACAATCAGGAGACTCTTTCCCTATCTAAAGCTGCCTGGGGTTACTCTGTTGCAGGCAGAGCCTCAAGAGGCTACCAGCACCAAAGCAGACTGATTGCAAATTTAACAATGAACAGAGAAAACACGTCAGCAGTTCAACTGCAGCCGCAGTCACTTGCTGCCCTTCTGCCCACTCCTGTTTTCATGTTTGCTACAGGTTAACAGGGGAACAAGATGCACCACAGAAAGGGGGTCTTGTCAAGTGAAGGGAGAACCTTTTTTCCTCGAGTGACTACAGCACCCTTCATGGAAAGAGGACACCAAGCTAGAGTCAAAGGTTATCTCTTTTCAGAGTATGCTGCCTATTTAAATAAAGCCCACACCAAATCCCTGTGGTCTGCTTTTCCTTGACTCCAAGAGAGCTGGCCAACATCTCACACAGCTGACCCCAAATCCCAGAGCACAGAGGGTTCACAGCACATTCCTGCTTCTTGTGTGAAATTCCAGCATTCCCAACATGGAGGATTTCTATCAGGGAGCTTAGCTAACAGGGAAAGATGCAAGCTGTTAATTAACAATGATTTCCATAAAAGGCAAACATTATTTACCATTCATTACAAATACCCAGGGCAAAGAACAAGAGCTGGAAAAACACCTTAGGCATGAGGCCCTTCCTAAATCCCATAGCTACAATGCTGTAGCTACCTAAAAGATGTTTTACTCCTGCAGGAAGTATTGTGATCTACTCTTGATCACAAGAGAAACAAGATGGTATAGCAGGTCCGGATTTGAAGCTGAAGGAAGAAAGGAAGGCACTGAAGAGGAAAATCCAGGGAATGGGGGAGGGTCAGACTTCAGAGTCCAAGGACCTGATGATGATTAAGTATCCTTTGAATAAGTGATGAAAATAATTTGACTGCAATAAAACTGAGCTAGGAGCAGAAAAAGAATAAGAAACCTGAGAGATTAGTAGCCCCCTTGGCTCTTGATAATGTTGCCCAAGGTGAACAGAATAAAACCATCTCAAGTAAGCTGACATCTCTTTCCACAAGCTTGGAGTTGCAGTTGTCCAGACTTCTGAAGTATGGGAAAAGGGAGATTAATTTGCTTGAGACTCCTATACCAGCTGCTGATTCCAGGATTTCAGCGAAGCCCTGAGAGCTGCCCCACTTTAGGGGTACAAGTACACTGAACTAGCTGCTTGCTGCCAAAAGTCAGCACATGACTGAGACTGAAGCATTCCTAAATCATCAACTCAGACTTTTTTTGACAAAAGGGGTATCTTGCTTCTCCCAGTGCAAAGCTGAAGCCTGCCCAGTATATACTGTGCTAAAGCAGCACATCTGTTTCAGTTCATCAATGGCAGAGTCCAGCCAAGCTATATTAAACAAATCATCACTAGTGTAACATTTCCATAATTTCTGTGACAATTACTTTACTACAGAAAGCATTTCTCCCCTAAGGCTTATAAGCCATGTGATTTTCTCCAGTGCTATTTCAATCACAGTATATACAGCTCACTGATGAGTGAAAGAAGCATTTGTCTCCCTGAGTAGAAATTATTTTCAAATCTATTCCCCAACATTTATTTTCTGATTTCCATCAGAGGACCTACTCCTGTCAGCATGTATGCAACAAGAAGACTGAATAGTGAAGGTTTGCTTGTTGTGAATTTAGCACAGATAAGAAGTTCCACCACTCACTCCTGGAGACTACATCTGTCCAGACATCTCAGCAGGCACTTCTTGTATGAAACTGCCACACAACCAAACAGCTCTATGTTTACAGCCTGCTTTAACATTCCTCTGAGCTGAGTGGCAAAATACCTATCAAGATCTGAGCTTCTGATAACTTACTCTCCTATATTTTCTCCCATCACCATCTAGAATATGTTGCCTTTTTTGCCTGTGATTTTTTTGTACTGAGAGACACAAGTGGAACCAGATTACAACATGACTGAGAAAGCAATCAATTAATTAATGGTTCCCTTTGTCTTCCAGAAAAGACAGCACATTATGCTTCCTGTTCCACTCAGGCCATGGTGCTTATGCAACTTGTAACCCCAACATCCAGATAATAAAGCCAGAAGAACTTTCTTGGAAAAGGAACTCTCCTAACTCACCAGCTAACACCATTCTAAGTGTGGCACTGCTCCACAGGCAAAGAAAAATATAATTTACCACCATGCAAGCTGCTCTCAGTATGTGTTTGATGTCTTCTCTTCCCCCCACAATAACCACAGTACCACATCATTTCTTCCCTTTATTCTTCCTCAAGGCCCCGAAAGTCCTGTCCAGTGCTTTTTTGCAAGTTGAGAAGCCTTTCCCATCTCATCCTTAGCACTCCTCATTGACCCATGCCTAGCATAAAGATTTCGTGTTCTTAGGAAGGGAAAAAAAGCCAAGTACATTTTACTCAGATTGTAATATTGAATATGAAGCTGTATTTTTGTATGTTTATTTTTCTAGATTCTCTAAATTTTGCTTAATAATATTACTAGCAATTTTTCACTAACTAGATACTACTGTGCACCTCACTGTAAAGCTTCCCCATATGAACAAATAAACATGTGAGCCACTTGGAAATTGCACTGGCCCCAAGGTAAAACAAGTGTTGGATGCACTCAGATTGTCCAGCTTCACCTAGAAGATAAAAAAATCCTTCTGCTACTTCCACTGGAGATGTCCCTGGAAATTGTGATTGTGGTGAGCTGAACATGATGCCCATCATAAATAAGCACTACGTGCAAATTCATCTGAGTTTGTTTAAATTGAGCTTAAATCTCACCGTTAAGAAGTATCTACAGCAACTCTGCTACTGGAGCACAATTTTCATTTCATACCTCCATGAAGCAACAACAGAGCCAGATAAAAAGAATTCCAGTTCAGAAAATGTTATGTCATTTTACTGGTTTAAGGTGAATATTAAATTAGAAGACATTATTAATGAGTATAACAGAAAAAGGCAAGCTAGACTGTAATATTTTGCAGTGTAAGTTAGGTCTTAGACTACATTAAACTTTTCAGAGAACAAGCTGCAATACACATGATTCAACTGAAAAATAAACGATGTAGATGACTGAAAAAGCAATAAGGTAGAAAAAGGCACTGCTGCTCTTGACTCAGTAAAGTTCTCTTTGGCTATAAGATTTAATTTCATGACAGTTACTCTATATCCAAAAGGATGTACAGGCAGTACAATCCTCAACAGCATGTGATAATTTAATATTCTTTCTTCTTTCCAATTTAGCGGTTTAATACAACTGCCCCAAAAGTTTACTGTGATCCACGGACAGTTGGAAAAACTAAGTTATGCAGCTAAAGGAAACCTATCCAAGAGGTAAAGACAATATTATAGTGACTGTTCCCCCAGCAGGGAACAGCCAGCATCAGGATCGCTGCCGCATTTTCTTTTTGAAACAAATATTGGCATCAGGCAATGTAGAGAAGCTGAATAAAAGCTGCTTCAATAAAAGCTGCTAAAAGGGTAACAAGAGCCATTTGTTTGGAAAACTAAGAAATAATGAAAGCTTGGCATACTTATGTAATGTGATTAATTTACTGAAGTCTAAAAGCACTCTTTAAAAGTGTAAAGTTAACTAGTATGAATTTTCAAAGTACATACACACTTTTTGGAAGTTTGATGCACAGCCTAATGATTGTCATTGTGCCCTGAAATTATTTGAAGTTGCACACGAAAAATACTCTCAATTTGCAATATATTTAGTTATTTTAGAATTCTCTCGTGTAAAGAGGCTCTGGAAGGATAAAGAAAATCAGACCTACCGCTATGATATCCAGAGTATTGTCACAAACCTTGCGGATCTCAGCATTTTTATCATGCATCAGGTCTATAAGATACGCTGGGGCTTCTGCAGAGAAACTGTTAAGGAGAAAAACATGTTTCTTTTTTTTCCCCCTCACAACCCTGGGTTATTCAAATGGCAAATTTCACTAAGAAGCAGAGGCAGGAATTTTTCATGTCATGTAGCAAGAAAGCATTTTTCAAATGTTGGTGCTTTATAGTTACAGAATTAGCAAGAGATGCAACTTTATATTTTTAATTTTTTTAAGCTAGCAACCTAGGAATCCAAACAGAAGACAAAGAACAACCACCCAAATGGCTTCTCAGATATTCCACAAAGCTTAAAGGCAAAAAGAGCATTAAGAAGTATTCTTTGTACTGTTAGCAATGTAATCACTACTTGCTATCACTAACCAGGGCTCATTCAACCCATTCTGAATGCTTCAATAAAATTTAACATTCAGTTAAGGCCTACAGAATTTCAGACCATGCAACATATATGTGTAATGGTACCATGCAAGAAGGTTGCCTATGCTCTACATACATTCTTCTATGAACTGTGAATTTCATTATGATTTACAAAACAAATTCATACAGTAAATCAGATTGGATAGCAACTAATGAGTCACCTGGTCCAGTGATCCCCCTCCTACTCCCCTCCCTGCTTCAAAGCAAACTAACTTTTAATCTTTACTATTACTCTTACAGTCCCTTTACATGCTTAGGCTGCTTGGGTTTTTTCTTCAGCTGAAATAAATATTTACAAAGAAAACTCTGAGATCATGAGGTTACTGCAAGAGAAATATAAATCAAACACCAGCAATGGCAAATTAAGTGCTGCAATTCTTGATGTTTAATCTTTAAAAAGATACGTGTTTCCTTGATGATGACATCTCTGGTGGCTTGGTGGAACACCATCTGATAAAATACATAGATGATCTGGCAGACAAACTCATCATCTTCCTGCTGAGCTACAAAGAGAAAAAATCCACCACAATTTCAAATCTCACAAATAGAAGCTTTTGATGCTTAAAGAATTGTGAAGGTGAGGGGAAACCCAGATCTATTAGACCAGTACTCAGAACCTATCACTAATGGAGTGACTGCTCCTCCTTCCACATACAAACACCTACCCCTGCCTTGCAAGGAAACAGCAATTACAGCTCTTGCTTTTCACAAGTCAAACATGGCAATGTACCGTTTAGAAGCTCAATGAGCGCAGGGATGATTCCAGATTTAGCCAGCAGAGCAGCACAGGAGTCATCCATGGAAACAGTCCCAATCATTATCACCACTTCCAAAACGAGGTCATCCTCAGCAGAACCTGTTAAGTCAGAAGGCAGCAAGTATTACCTCTCTCAGGAGTTCTTGATCTACTGGCAGTTGTATATTTATCTGCAGACATGATTCTATTCTTCAGTGTTATATTTTCTTAAACAATCACAAATGATAAAAGTAAACAGACTCTACTCTGAGCACTCTAAATATTCTTTGAGAGACTCTGCTTTGAAAGCCCAACCAAACTTTGTACAGACCTGGTTTTAGCTTATCCTTGAGATATGGAACCAGCTTGTACTCCTTCAGCACAAGCTCCCAGTCCAGCTCTGGTAAGGTCAAATTTGCAAGTGTTCCCAGGCATTCAATCACAAATTCTTCTTCTTCATCATTTGATACTTGAGCTGCTAAATCACCAACATATTCCTGAAGAAAATACAGGAACAACCATTACAAATAAATAATCTGGGTTTCTGAAGAACTCACAACTCAGCCAAACTAAAGCTAGTTCTCGAAAGAAAACTAAAGAGACTTTGCTCCTGAAATGAGGACTAGTAAGGCAGTTTCAACTCCAGTTGATGAATAATCTGAGAAAACATTTCAGCAGTCTTCCTCTCCATCCTTTCATTTTCAAGGGATGTTTGTTCAAATCGTTTGTTCGAATGTTCCAAAAGTAGTTACTACAACACAGAGTTTGAAGAAGCTCTTAGGAAAAAAAGGAAATGAAGACAGAGAATACCATCCTGCATTAGTGGCAGTAATGGAGTTCTTTACCTAAAGATTTTCATAAATAACTACAAGTTTTCTGAGGACATGAACAGGGG
The DNA here is from genome assembly GCA_013399875.1 of Gymnorhina tibicen. NCBI lineage: Eukaryota > Metazoa > Chordata > Aves > Passeriformes > Artamidae > Gymnorhina > Gymnorhina tibicen. The sequence goes on from VXAZ01007367.1 coordinate 363,746, forward strand.
AATAATGGCTTCTACTTACTCATTTCATACTGCTTTAAGACAATTGATATTCAATCCACATTTTAAGAGTAATGTTAAAATCTCCATGATTAGAATGTTGTGTTTTCCTCCTTTCTTTTGAAAGGGTGGCTTTACAGGATTAATGTTTAAATATTAAGTATTTAAAATACCCACAAATACAACACACTTGGCACAGTGGGAAAAAAAAGCACCAGACTTTGCTGTCTAGGCCCAAAAGCAGAAATTTAGGATAACTTAATTGTTATGATTTTCACCCCAGCAGCTGGGGGTTTTTTGTTTGTTTGCTTGGTTTTGTGTGTTTGTTTTGAAACCTACTGGATAAGGCTTAAAATCTGTTTTCCCCATAGCAGGGGATCCAAACTCTGATCTACCAGCTGAGATAGCCTTATAAAACAAAACATAAATCACCCCAGGACAGACAAGAAAACTTAAATTGGACACCCTGCAAAACAAACCACAGCAGCTCTCCAGAGCCAGTCTTTTCCAGGAGGATAAAAAACAGAGATCACATTAGGTAAGACCTAATACTTACAATAAACTGGCTTTTAGTTGGCCCATCATGTTGTGAAATATTTCTTATCATCTTCATTAACAATGGGTCCTTAAACTTCAAAGCCCGCTTCATTAGCATTTTCAAACCATTTCCTGAAAAGAAACAAGCACTTAGAAAAGCCTCAAAATAAAAAAAAAAAAATTAGGAAACTACTAGCTGATCAAAAATCAACATGCATACACACCAAAAAAATGCTTTAAGCTTTAAAAGTTTAAAAGGAAAAAAATAAAGAATCAAGATAGGAACTATTGCTCCTTCCATGTTTAAATTGAAAAGAAAAAATCTGCTCTGTATAAACTCTCTAGCTTCTCTGAAACAGCTACTGCGACCATACATCCTGGTGGGACACCAAGTCAGATAAATAATTAAATGCTTCAGCTGTGCTTAGTTATTTATTCAGACCAAGAAAGTTCTAGATCCAAGCCATGATCCTAGCATCGAATGGAGTTAGTGAGGATGCTGCACAGCTGCTGGTCCTAGCACAGAGACTTCTCTCCCCATTCCATGGAATAAATACATTGTTATGGTTTTTAAAGTTTATTTACCAAAGATCAATGCATGGGAACATACACAGATCTGAAGTACTTGACTGCATACAGCAAATCCCAGTGTTACCATTATGCTTCCAAAAGATCACCCTGCCTACCTAAATGGTGCTGCTAGCTTGAGTTTCACTTGTACCTTTAATATAAAACTGGATCTCCCTGCTTCCCCTTCTACAGGGCTATGCACAGAATTCTAAAGTGGAATTTCAGGCCACATAATCTCTTGATTGCAATTGTCCCTTTTGAAGGCTGGTAATTGACTGCAGTAGTTCATAGGGAAAATGTTGAGCACAAGTGAAAGTTGGAGCTACTGAATAATATTGTTTCACTTAAAACTGCTAGTATGAAAATAATGAAACTTTAAAAGCAATCCAGAGCTACTGAAAGAAATGCAGAACCATCTAGACCATGACTCAAAATATTAGAACCCAAAAGAAGCTCAATTAAAAAAAAAATAATGGAAAGATGCATCTGAAAGACATCACTGCTATTCATTTGATACTGGCAGGTGAAACACTGATTAGCCAAAGATGGATTTTAGGCATCAGGCAGAATAAAATCCTGATGTCTCCATACAGCCATAGTTTCCCACAGCAACATCATCAGCCTGTTTTTCAGAACCGTGTGGATGTACAAGAGGTGTGGGCATCTCCCTCAAGTGTCATTCCTGCCACCAAGAGCAAATGGGAGGATATGTGGCCATTTGCTTGCAATCATTACCCAAACACATGCATTTCATTTTTTAAAAACACATATATACACTTATAAATAACTCAAACATACATCATTTACATGTGTAGGTATAAAGTGCTGTCATCTCAAAACCCCCACTAAAACCTCAGTCCAGTTACCTTCACAGATAAGCTGCACATTTCTTTTGTTGGCAGCAAGGTTAATACAGAAAGAAATAAGTTCCAGGTCAACTCGCTCATCAGGACATTCAAAAAGCATCTTCATTAACTGCCAAGACACACAAGCACACTTGGGTCATTAATCTTTCCAAAGCATTAGAAAAGCAGTGTTAAGATATCAACTACAGTACCTTTTTTTAAAATTAATATTCAGCATTTCTACAGGAACAGTAAAAGTTACAAAGGTCAAGGGCATGAGATGTATAGTTCCATTATTTAGGGATAACAACCCTTATAAAGTGCCAAAAACGGCAATCACTCATCACCTTAAATTAACTTGGCTTAGTTACATTTTATTGCTACCACTGAAATTTTTGTTTTACTGGTTTTTCGTATTTGTGAATCGATAAATTTGTTTTGAAAGCCTAGGTGAATTTAATACAGGAAAAAAAACCCCACAACTTAGTTCCACAGAAAGTCAGATTAATACCTAGTAGTTTAATGAAATTATGACTCTAAACATACTTAAGTGCAAAATAATTCTATTTTGCTGTGAGGTTACTCCATTGGTAGGCAGTTTAGCTGTATCTGCAGCACTGTTCTTTACCTTTGCAGCTTCCAGCTAGAGCTGAACACTGCCACATCCCAAAGACTCCTCAGTAGTAATCCTATTCTTCTGGTAACATTAATGTAAGTAGAGAATCACATATAATCCTGTTCAAACTGTTCAGCAAATGTCAGTGAATTCCCAGGTGATTCCTAAGGCTCATAACCTATGGATTGCCACCATTTTACACACCTGGCCCTGTACTGTCCATTACATCACAGGCTGGCTATCTGGGCTCATTTGGTTCAATAAGAACAGTTTTTGAAATGGCTTTTTGAATACAGGAACACAACTAAAATAAACCCATTTCCCTCTGGTTCCAATCCTGGCAGACAAGCTGCACAACTTCAGGGCTGTGGGACATCACCCTGCTTGCTTCTAAAACCCACTCAATTCATAAGACACATTTAGATTATAATGCAGAACAGTGTGATGACAAGACTGAGATTACTGGAAGAAGAAACAACTAAACCTAAAGATAAGGAGGACATAAGGTACAAAAACTGTCGCTCAGCTTGTGTCAGAAAGGGGTAGGAAGAGAAGAAAGCAATAAATAATCCTTAATTTTAACGATTAACTAGTCATTAAATATTTGTGTGCTTGCCCCCTGGTGGAAAGACAAGTTTGTAATGCATTAAAAGCTAGAGAAAGTAGGTGAAGAATTCATTTAAAGAGGAGAAAATAAAAAGAAACAATAGGATTGCAGGAATTCCCTCCAAAGGATTTTACTCCAGCTATTCTGTATGTTTACCTGTTATCAGACAGAAGGCTGTCATTCCAAATGGACCCAAAAAAACCCCAAATAAAAAACTACATTACAACATAGCTATTTATCTCTTTCCTGAGACTTTCATGTACTCATTTAAAAGCTATCATTGATTTCTTCCTCCCTTTCTTAAAAAGGTAGAATCAGATTTCTCTAGGTTGTTTTAAGAACTTATAAAATCTCTACTTTATTAAATCCTTAAGTCTGACACTCACATAAGAGGGAATTAACAGAGAAGAAAATTGCCACTTAACAAGTAGAACACGAGCATTCAAAAATCACCCCCTGCAACTCTTGTGTTACAAAACCTTTAAAAACAGATTTTTAAAGCCCTTCAAATTATTTGAAGGGAAACATTCTCATTACTTACACAATACAAAATCTGTGGAAATTAAATGTTTAACAAGATGGGATTATACTGTTAATTACTGAAGTACTTCTCTATAAAAAGAAAAAATATATCCAGTTTCAATTAAAGCCGTTCAAATTTTAAAATAATAGTTTCATATGAGTTCCATGTTTCCCATTATGTCTTCATTTAATTTGATTGCTTCTTGTGCCACTTCAAAAGGAAGAGTAATTGCTGCCAAATAGGAAATATTAAAATTAAATTTGTTCTGCTTTTACTATGTCCATTGTCATCTTTTACTGATTTAACAGGAAGGCAGTAAAAAGACTGCAGCATGTGCAATGAAGAGGCAGTAGTGTTCAATCAGACAAGTCCCATATTGAGTATCAGATACCACAGACCAGGACTGAAATCACTGTGTCTAGACTCTCTGGCACCTGCCTTCACTTATTTACCAGTGACCAGAGGCCAACCCCCACAGCTCTCTGTTCACATATACCTCTGTCCAACCCCCTCCTCAAGCCCAGCTCCAACATCTTTGAATGATTATGCCAGAACTGCATGCCTCAGGAATCTCTCCTGAGCGGCTACTCCCCAACTCTGCTGTTTGAAGTGATGCTCTGGTTTCTGAACTTCAGCAGATAATGGCGGACAGGAGCAAAGGGGGCTGTCAAGAGAGGACGTTTACCAGCATTAAGCTGAAAAGAAGCTTAGAGATCAAAGAGGGGCCAAACAGGACAACTGTGGTGGAAAACATGTGGGCAGCTTTGGAGAACCTTGCACACTGCTCTGCGGTCTAATATTAAATATCACCATGACATCACTACCTAACCATGCCCTTTGATTGGCCAGGTTATTACCAATAAAGGCTTTTATAAGCATCTGGATGGCATTTGCACCTATTTAAACAAAACACGCATTGCTGAGGTCTAAACAAGAATGAACTGTTAATACTCACTTTTAACTGTTACTAGAGTAGCACCCACTAATTCCTGCAATCCACAAGGATGTTTACCCAGGACAGCACGCGCGAGCCCTTGGCAAGCACTTCACGCAGTCAGAATTACTACAGGGGGCTGATTTTTCCAAGCGCTTTCTACAACAGCTAAACATTCATTATTGAGTATTTGACAGTCTAGATGAACACCTTTCCTCAAAAAGAGACAAACCCAGACAAGGTTTATACCACTACTGAAAAGAGATTTGGGGTTTCCTGGGTAGAATTAGATAGCAGTGAGTCCTTTTAAAACAGTCATTTTCTTTTCCTGATGCCTTATCCACTACCCAATGCTTTGTATCTGTCTTCCTTGATAACCATCCCAATTCTGAACATTCATTAGTAGAATTTAAGCTCTGGTTGCTCAGCTTCTTTTTCAACGGTTGGCAGACATGACCTGCAAAGCATCAATAGCCATAGTAGCCAAGGCTACTTTCCAATTTTGTTGTTTACTTCACTAAAGCCAGTGAAGGCAGCAGACTTGCTTCCTGCTCCACTAGTCTTTGGATACAGCTCTGTAAGCACTGGGGGTCTAAGAGTCATACCAAGATTCCCTGAAAGCACATTGCAAGCAAGTCCTGAGACACTGCTGCAGGAATTCGAGTTTGGCCGGTAACTGCTCAGAACACATCAGGTCCCTTATATTATGCAAATGCCTTAACAAATAATTGCTTCTTGTGGTAGAAAAGACAGTCAGCAGGATGTTTACAAGACCACTCTGTAACATATACTAATTGTTCCCACCAGTTCTCCCCTCTCTATTATCCAAAATCATCGTGTATGTGGAAAAACTTCACTGATTTTGTCATGAGATAATGACCAGAAACATTCTGATAACTTTCCATGACAACTTTCCATTCTGGAAGAATTTGATGTTAAAAACACGTTTGGCAGGAAAGAAGATACCATGGTGCAATTCTGAAAAAGCTACCAGAGAGCTTTTGCATTTAGGCAACACAGGCTTTCTCAACTCCAGCCTCACCAAGGCTGAGAAAAAGATCAGTAAGAGCAGACTCGGTACTTTAGAAAAAACAAAAAAACCCCAAAACAACAAGAAACAACAAAACACATGCACACAAAAAACCAAACATACAAACAAAACCCCAAACCCCATGATATTGTCTGTGCTTGAGTCAGTGAGTTAACTAACAAAATGCAGACTGAAAGATCAATGAAGAGCCTTCCACAGTCATCAAGTCCCCCTTGTCGTACATGCCTGCAGTTGGAAAAGGAATTGTCATGTAGGAACGTAAACCTCCTTGGCTGGTTTCCAGTTCATATCCTGCAATACTGGAGACACTGAAATTTTGATGCCCAATGGGATCAGGAAAGAATGCTTTCTAAAACTGTAAAGGAAATACTTTCCACTACATTCCCTAAGGACCTGCTCTGCACAAGCTTTAATCTCTCCCAAGCATTCCTGATCGTCTATAGGAATCCACCAGGTCACCTGTAATTTCAGCAGTTCATTGGTGCAGCTCAAGTGTCAGCAGCACTGATAGAGACCATGTCACCTCTGCTTTTGCTGGGGACCATGAAAACCCAGAACAGTCCCTGCCTGAGGAGGAGGTGCTTCACTGCGAGCAGCACTGTGGCTGTTCCCCTTGTCACCTGCGGGTGTCAGTGCGAGCTCTGCCATGAGCGAGGGACTGAGCACACGAGGGAAGATGTATTTTATCAGCTCGTCACATACCTGAGGGATACAATCCGTGTATGCAAACATCGATTTAAAGCAGTCGTCCATGCTTATGTGATACAGAATGCAAATCGCTACTTTTTTGTTATTTTCGTTTCCTAGAAGGAGAAAAAAATATATTAATAGAAGTATTTTTAGCTGTTGTTAAATACTCAAAAGAGGAAAACGAAAAGCAGAACAATCCTAGCTAATAGAAGGAAAATTTAAATCAGAAGTGACACATTAGTGAAAGGGTCTTGGCCTGGCCTAGCCAAATGAACCACGTATTAGTGGAAAGAGGGAACTAGGGCAATGGTAAATATTCCTTCCTCTTTCCAGCACCACAAAACACTTCCTTAACCCCACTCTGCAATGAATATATTTTTGTGAAAGGAATGCTTGATAATGACTGGTCATCCAGAGAAAGGCTTAATCAGTTTCCAGCTAGAAAAATTAAGATTTAGCTATGGATATACCTATTGAAATAACAAGCTTGTCTCAATGTGAAATAATAAACAATGTACTAATGCCAGAGAGAAAAATAAGAACTACCACTAAGAGGTGGTGTAGAAGAAATCCCCTGCCTTTCAAGCAAATCACATACTGATTGTTTCACTATCCTAAATGACAATATTATACCATCGGTGCCTTTGTGTTGCATACACATCAAAAACTACATGAATGTATTTTCATATTAATATTTACCAAAGAGAAAGACTCTCAAGAAAAATTGGAGCAGTTAACATGAGTGGGGTGTGAAGTATTTAACTGAAAGGTTCTATAAAATCATCTTACACAAACATACAAATGTTTTAAGAACAACACAGACGAATTTGCTTCTGACTCACTGCTCAAACCCAGACTGAGCAGTCTCAAGTTCTCCTCTAGCCCTACATGAGCAGAATATTGGCTATATATGGGATAAAAGCTCCATCTGAATGTTTACATTAGTTAAACCAGGATGTAGTAAGGTCACAAACTCAAAATTAATTCACAGTTCTTACACAACTCATCAGCAATACCCCACCTCCTACTTCTACTTGACCTAAGTCAAAAAATAGCTGTGTAATAATTTGGCAAACACAAAGACCTCAAACAGCAAGCAACACAGCGAAATCTTCCTTCTGCATACATCACTGGGAGCTGGAATTCCCTTTAAGCAGAAATGATATGATGCCTTTATCCTAAGAAAGAGCCTTTTTCAAAACTGAATTATCAAAAGAGACCCATGAAACCCCTCGGGCAGTTGCCATACAAGTGAGTGAAGTATTCTCAGCCATGTCTAACCTAAAATCATAGCTGACCTTTCAAATCCTTCTAGAGTCTTAACCTGCTTGAAAAAACGTCTAACTGGTATCATAATCTTCCATGCATTTAACAGCTGAAGGAAGGATAATGCCCAAATGTGAAAGCTACTCTGACAATTATGAAAATTAAAGCATAGAAGGTACCAGCAAACAAAATGAAGTGTGTGTTATCTTTAGTGCTTCTCAGTGTGTGACCAGTGTGACTGGTCATCTTACCTACCTATTCACTTGCAGTAACATTGTGAAAACGATAATAACATGAAAAAACTTCCCACACATACAGGTAAAGGTTTCTTCTACAAAAATTTAGAAGTTTACAGAATAAATTATTCCTCCAGATTTCATGGGTCTAAGGAAAAAAAGTAATCTGTTTACACTGCTCTGAACACTTCACTCCATGCCTGTATTCAGGACTTAAACTCAAGACTCAAATTACAATTACACTTAGCCACATAATGCAGGAACAGTGTGTGAAGTAAAAGGTAAGGCAGCATAGAAGAGAGAGAAAAGCTCCCCAAAACATCAACAAGAAAAACGGGAATGAAGGTAGACCAGACCTTCAGCACATATGAACTGGAAGACCATTAACAAGAATGATGCTAAATTTGACTGTTTAACCTCTGTCCTTTTTTTCCTCCTTATTTTTGCAAGTTTCATTTGTGCTAACATAAAGCATCAGCTAAGGTACAGTCTTCCATCTGGTAAGCTTAGCAGCTTCCAGGTATTTGGCAATATCAGTCGCTTATTTTCAATCATAATAGGCTGATATAACAGTAAAGGCCTTCTGTTTTCTTTTTTAAAAGAAACTCTGCATGATTTTCTAACCCCTTTTTTTTCAAAGGTCCAGCTGGTCACAATAACCTTTCTGATGCCTGAACACCACCTTGTGTGTCAGTGCTAAATGACAGCACTACCTCGGTTTCAAAACTACCAAAAATAATCAAAAATATCCAGATACTCAACCTGAAGTGTAAAGAATATCTGGAATTCAAATAAACTTATTTTATCTCAGTGAACTCCTAAGAGCTGGTTTTTAATGACTGGCACTTCAATCATTCTCCAAAAGTATGTTCCATAAAGTAGATTTCATGACACACAAAAGGCAAAGGCAGCTATAGTTTCAAAGAGAAGAACTGAATTTAAATTCCTCCTTGCTGTGCAGTTATCTGACCAATTTTCCCTGAATTCCCCTATCCTATTGTCAATAGGGGGAACACAGAAGGGTTTAAAGCATTTAAATCACAGACGCATCTTGCACAGCCTCAGCAAGGAAGTACTTTTCAATTGTGAGTAAAAAAGTGAATTCTACTAACTTGATGATAAAAGTAAGCTACAGAACTAAAGCTAAAAGAAAACAGTCTGCAACTAACCCATCTTTTAAGATTTTAATGGTGTATGCATTTAAATTTCATTTTAATTTCCCAGAAAGGAAGACATTTCAGTCTGATGTCTGCAAGTTTCACTGTTCTGCTTTCCCTGTGGATGCACTTTGGTGAAGGAAAAGCAGAACCTCCTGACTTTTTCAGTTCTCATGCAAAACAGCAGCAAGTCCTGATCCAAAGAGTCAAACATTCCAGGAAAATCAAGAGGAGATGGTTGTTTCTAAGCACATGATTTAACACAACTGTTCATCTTGTGCTCAGTTGGGAAGGATACACCCTGTTGGAAAGCTGACTGGAGACCAGGCAGAACCAGTTTGTTGAAGATTAGGAAGAGAATAGATAAAACAAAGATTTCTGAACACTAAGCATCACCTGCAGGCTGAAGGTTACACAAAAGGGTAAGAAGTGACAGACTCTTGACAAACCTACCAAGCCAATTCTCATCTTTTTACATTGGTACTTCCCTTCCAAAAATATGAACTGGCATCTGTAAACTATTACTTGAATATGTTAGGACCAAGCTTCCTTTTTCTAATTATTTTCTACTCATCTAAATGCTAATGAATTAACCCTGAGTCAAGCATTGCATAAAGACTTGGCTGTAAAAATTTCAAACCCTGCCCAGCACCTGGCTGGAAAACAGCTTTCCAATGCATGCAAGTGATACCTTTTCTGCTATTTTTGACCACTGCTGAAGGCCACACGTGAAAAAGCAGACATCACAAGGAGGACTTCCTTATGACTGTGTACCGTAGGCATCAATTATTGCCCTAACTAGAAAGAGCAAGACAAAAAAGAAAAACCAGATCTCTGCCAAACGTGTTCATAAAAATCACCAAAATTTTGGTGGGGTGCCAGAAAATTGTGGCCTACAAATGCTGGTAGTTTTGAGCATCAAGCTTTTTATGACTGAAGGTGGAATAGCCAAATGGCCTAAAGCAGTAAGGGCAGCCCTGGAAAATAATGGCCTAGTCATTATGTATTCTTCTGGTATTTATGGCAATAAAACATGAATCATAATGAACTCATTGGATATTAAATGTGGGGGTCATGAGCACTTTGATAGGATTTCCACAAGAATCTACCATTAATTAACCAAATAATTATTTGAAAGTGTAACTGAATTAGCCTTAGTTCTTATACAGCCATTCCTGAGAAATTGGTCATTCCCAGCTGAGTGCAGTTAATGCCTTAACAAACCGGTCATTAACTGCAGTTACTGATTTTGTGGGAATTATTGTGTTATAAAATACACTCAACAGTTTATAGAAACAATACTCAGATTTTTTTTTTTTGCAGCTGTAGTTCAGCTGGAGCAGATGGGATGGAAAAATATCAGGTCCCTGGGGCTGTTTTCACAACTAGTTTTCTGCAAATTAGAGAGGGAAATAAATACATGATGGGTTCTGAGTTCAAAATGGCTTCAGATTTTTAGCCTTTGAACATTAATAAGAAGCCATGTGCCAGTTCTGGGGACCAATGCCTGAATTCCATGTTTAGTTCTTACTATGGTTAAAGATCTAAATTGTATTAGTAGCAAAAGCTAAAGAAAAAAAAAAAGATTTCTTGGTCACAAGATCAGGTCCTACATTTTGGTTCACTTTGTGAGCTTAAAATAAAAAATCCTCCATTAGCTCCATGACAAAAAGAGAAACCCTGAAGTTGCAAAACTGAATTGCCAGTTTCCGTTGCAGCAGCAGCATTCAGTTTTCAAATGTTAAAGTAAAAATGAGAATATGAATTATGGACTAAATTATTCCAATATAACACTATCAGTAAATCAAGTAGCCACCATTTCTAATGGAACCATCAATGTCTCCACAACAGATATGAAATATGCCTTATCCCACCCATGTGCAAAACATTAACAACACTAAATCAAAACCAGAACACAACTGAAGATAAATACCTGTTAAAATGGCAGAGTGAATCTTTATTTTACTTTCAAACTCTAACACCCTAACGTGATCTGCTGCAGAAGCAGGCAAATAAGAAATCTGGATTAATAGGAATGCCACAAACTGAGTATCAGATCTATGTACTGTCTCACCCTAATCTCAGAAAACAGCTTAACCAAGAGTTTATTCAAATGTATCATAATTAGCAGTTATTTTAGGAAAAAATTGATAGAAAGGTACCTCCACTTACCTCTATCCCATATCATTCCTCACAACCAGCTCTGAAACAGCTGGACTAAGTTAGTCCATGTGTGCTTAAGACACATATTGGTTTGATTTACATATGTAAATATAAATCATATTGGATGTATCAGTTTATTTTATCAAGAGAACCTGAAAGAATTTTCAAATCTGCTCAGACTCAAGGAGACTAGACATTGTAAATAAAACATTATGATAGTAACTACATACTAATAACCCCTCTTGTGCCACCTTTATGTTATTTGAAACTGGCTTCATACCATAAACTTAATTTAAAATCTCAGCATTGCCATGGCTGGGTTTGGGGTTTAGTTTTCTGGGTTTTTTTTCCCCTTGGCCCAAAGAACTCAGTATATGCCACATCTGAAACCTGGTTACAATTTTTTTTCTAGGAAACAAAGAAAAAACTATAGTGATGAATCCTAAAGGACTAAAAACTGACTAATTTGAGTTATTTAATGTTGCAGCACAAGACAAAATGAAGCTGCGTGTCTGGAGCCTCAGGCTCCATTTCTTTGCCTGGAATTCCATGCAAGACAGACTGAAAAACATTCAGTAACCACCTCACTGCAGCATTGCCACTCATAAAGACAACACAGCACAGCCATTGGGTAATTCACACACTCCTATATTTAGGTGTGTCCTTTTTTGAGGCTTGCCCTTCCTACAGCAAAACTATTTTTGTTCCTTAGGATGGGCTATAACCAATCATACTTGAACTCATGTGACTTCACACAGAAACTGGAAGCTGATTAGTTGCAATATCCCATATACTTCACAAAGCAGAGAGAAATCAACTGAAAGTTCAGATTAGAGAGAAATCAAGAGGCAACAGGATTATCCCTGAAAGAAGAAGGTAAAGCTACTTTTCTCCACAAAAGTATTATGTTTTGGGTTAGGCTGTGACCAAGAAAGAAAGTAAGAGATAGAAAAAAGAGTTAACTAGTGTTGTTATTACCAGAAACTAGAAATCAGAACAGGTTCTTAGTCTGATTCAAACCAAGAAAGCAGACACTTCCAAAGTAGGTGGAAAAAATTCCAAGCAAAGCTCTTCTTGTAGGAGTCTCCACCAAGCTACATGGATTAAATGGAAATGTACAGGACATGCATAATTTTTGCCATATCTGCACTGTATTTCATTAAAGTACATCAATTGCTTCAATCAAAATTACTAGAAAATACTGAGATTTTTTTGATCTAAAAACACCCTTCTAATCTTGTTTGGAATTCAGTGGGAAAGGAAATAGGTGGAGGTTTTCTGTGCTCCTGGCTCCACAGCAGAGCAGCTCAGCTCTGAATGGATGGTGCAGCTGTATTCCAACATGCTCCTGCTTGACAGAGGAACAAACCCAATGCAGGATGCTGCTTCTTGTCTTGAGAAAGGGATGATTCAACCACTTTGAAATGGAAACTGGTTCTACCAGTGTTTTGAAGATGCTGAAGTACAAAGCTGAGGTACAAATCTAAGCCCAAAAAGTGGAGTTAAACATTGGTTGAGCTTTTGAGTCTTCCAGATAGCAAGAACTGAGCTCCATATTATTCAAGCACCAATTTAAAAGGGTTTGAAGAGAATATTATCAGCTGACAAAGCACTTCTCACCTCAGCAACTGCAGACATGGAAATCTACAGTTGGTCTCCTGGACTGCAACAATCATTTGAGAAACTCTTAAGAAAAGAACAAACTTGTGAGTTAAGATGCTTCCACATGTCTTGAGGGAAAGCAGAGTGTAATCTTCTCCCTTACATGTGAACTTGTAAAATCCTCAGTATCTCTAGTACTCCAGCAGCAAAATTGTTCCACATGGTCCTTTGAGGCCACCCCTCCACCTGCAGCCTTCACAACAGTTCCGGAAAAGGTGCTCCACTCTTCCACCCTGGCCCTCATAGAGGCTTTATGATGATGTTACCCTATGTCAGGAAGATTAGCAGAAGTGCCCCACCCCTTCTTTATGGAGAAGAAACTAGAACTAGTTGTTTGTGTTCTGTCATGCTTCAGGCATCCAAGTTAAGCTCTGTAAAGCTTTCAGCTGTCAACAGTTCAGCAGAAGATGAGATTTACCTTTTACTCTTCAGTATCAATTTGCTCTTGCAATAAGCTAAGAAACCATTAAAAGCACTGAATTATCAGTCACATATTGTAAGCTCCACAATAGAAATACTGGCTCAGGGGATCCTTTCCCTTCGTCAGTTCAGTGAATTTCCAACAGCTCAGCTCCCTCATCTTTAGATTGCTGCCATCTCTCTGCTCCTGTCCTTGCTGCTGCCATGAACGTTTCTATTTTCAATCAACACACATGAAGTTAGTTTCTTTTGTCACATCAAAGTTACCCTCTTTACTAAAAAAGCCAATAACACAGCTAAATACACACATGCACTTGTGACCAGTACACCACAACAATGAGCTTTCACTCACCTGATACTGATGAGTCTCTACATTGAAGTCTCTATTTCTCAAAATAAGAAGTCAATTTTTCTTTAATGTTTGCTGTCTGAGCCACATTCAAGGTATCTAAATTTAAGCGCTGGGTTCTAAGTCACATTGTGCACTCAGACATGCTTAGGTCTATCTGCACTTCTAATAACGATTCTGAATATGAATGTTAAAGAGATGTTTTCGGTTCGTGGGGGTTTTTGTGTCGTGGTTCTTTTTGTTTGTTGTTGAAGGTTTTTTTCTTTTTTTTTAAGCCTTGGCCATACTCACCACAAATGATAAAAAAACTACCATTAAAATAAATCCCTTAATAATTACTGCTTTCCAACAGACTGGTCCCTGTAGTTGAACTGTTACTTAATGTGCTTCAGCCAGCCTTTACTATAAAGGAATGGAGACACCCCAGGCAATATTCACACAAGTAGTATTGGAACCAGCTGCTGCAGAGCCACCTTAGGAAAAAAAGGTTTCTCAATTTAATTGGGAAAACAGGAGGAAGCATAAATTTTACTGCCATTAATAACTTCAAGCAATCCCGATATGACTTTACCTCACCCTGATGGCTGGACATGTGCTTTTTGTTAGGTCTTTGCCAAATCTGACCTTTATTGTTTGCTCACTTGATCAGGTAAGAAAATGTATGTTTCTTTATAGGATAAACGAGGCCTATTAAAGTCAGAAAAAACACTGCAGTAGCCTATAAGAAGCTCCATTTTTCAACAGATGTGTGAAGCTCTATAATAAGTTCATTACAAAAAGGCCAAGTGAACTCATAAAGAGAGCACATCTACTTTAAGCCTTCTTAAAAGAAACTTTCATAAAAGGAATAGAGCATTAAAAACCCACAGCACTCCGTTAATTAGAGAGCAAAGTACTACTTGGCTTTTTAAACAGCAGTCACCATATAATCCAGCTTGACTGCATTCCATATCAAGACTTGATTGTTAAGAAGCCCAACATACAACTGTTTGGCAATTCTTTGCTCATTAAACCCAACTTGTAAAGAATGGAAAAATATCAGATGAATTTCAGCAGTTCCCAGAAAAGATTCTATCAGTGAATGTCCAGTAAGGACAGGCTTTTCACTGAGGACTAAATCAGACTGTCAGTGCTACTCTCTGCTCTGGCTTCTCCAGCTTAAATGAACAAGTCAGAGAAGTCTGACTTACTTTGGAGTTTGCAAACCATTGCACAGCACTTGAATTTTCATCTAAGATTAGGTGGCTACTGCTTCTCAGTGTGCTGATATTAAGTCTTAGACCACCAAGAAATCAAGAGCATCATGCCAGGATGCTCACATTAATAAGGCAGAGAGGCTGGGCACAATCTGTGACTGGCTAAACCATAGTGTTGCTGCCTGGGGCTGCCCACACTGTATTTCAGAGTGCTGTGCAACAAACGCTCGTCTGCTCGGCTGAACACAAATCCACAAAGCCAAACTGCTTTCAGCCACTGTAATATGTGCTGGAAAACATAACCCAGGATGTTCCTCACCACCTAAAATCTTTTTGAGATTGACTATCTTGGCACTGTGTGTCACTTTCACAGTTGTACGCACAACCCTTCTGCACTCCATGTTCCCTTTGGGCCTGATTTGCAACTGGTCCTGTTTTGTGACCCACCCATTTTTTCGCTCACCACTATCTGTGTTCTATCAGTCTTCAATTTTTAAAAGCAGATAGTAATTGCAAGCAACCAAAGAGATACTTAAGGCTGACCTCCAAGCATAATGGGGTTTCATTCTTTCAGCATGGCTTGCACTGGGGAAGAGAAAATGGCATTTCAAGACGATATGTATTGAGTACACCTAAGAACTGTGCAGCAGCTCTGGGCGATGAGCACACACATCATAAAAAAATGTTTCTTCCCTGCATGGAGCCAGACCTACTCCTTTTACTCTTGGAGCAGCAACAGTTCCCACTGTAACAGCTTTTGCAACATTCCCTGCAATTTGCATGCTTAGAGAGGGATAACTAACTGATGGGAGGACCCAGAAATGCCAGTACTGCCCATCACACAGGGATGCTGCCACGAGCTGCTTCTGAACAGGGGTTCACCATGAGGTTTGCAGGCTGCCATAAGCCCCAGAGCAGCACTCAGCTGGCTCTGCTGTACACACTGCCTGCTGTTCTCATGGCAAATGGGGGACTATTTGTCCCACTTCACAAAGGCTAAGAAACAACTCAAACGCAGCATAAAATAGCACCCTTATTAGAAGAATATGAATCACAAGCTGTGCCTATATTTAAGAGAGCTGTACTAAAAATTTTGTATTTGGTTTGGCCACTCAACTGAAAAACAAAGTGGATTTGGTCCAACCAAAAAGTGAGGGGTTTTTATTCTTCCTTGTAGACAATGTTTTCTTCTGTTTGCTGCCAGGGCATTTACTTTAGAAGCCAATCACACATCCAGGGGAAGAATTATGAAAAAGGGTAACACCTCCCTTATGTCCAACAGTGGAAGAGCATTTCCAGGGATTAAGAAAACAGATTTACATCCTGGTTTTAAGTTCAGTTCTATCTTTCTCCCTTTCCAAACTCTACCATATTTGGAGCAGGTCACTCCTCTACCCCACTTCCCTTGAATTATGCCATGCACAATGAGAGAACCCTAAGAGTGAAGCAAACCTCCACAGAGTAGTGTGTAGCAGGCTGCTTTGGTCTCTCCTTCCAAGGGGATAACTGGAAGACACTGAACCTTTGTTTTCCACGTTTCAGGCAAACATCTAGTTTAAACCACTTGGTGAATTCACATGAATTCTCACCTTAGGCAACTAAAGTCCTACTTCACATATATTGGCACAGAAAGGAAAGACCCCTCTAAACATAATTTCTAAGTATTAAAACGAAGCCACACTACAAAAGACATTCTCTGCAGGGCCTTGGTGATTCAACATTTAAAAGGTTTTCTTAAAGGATGGAAGTCACACAAAGCAACAAAATCTCTTTTCATAGCTCCTCAACCATCTTACGTATGGAAAAACCTGAATACAGCAGACTCCATCTTATGGGCCTCCACAGCTCTGCTCCAGCTTCAGATCTCAAGTCTGAAGCCAAACTTCCCTCAGCTGCACACAGCTCCTCGAGAGTCACAGCATAACAAGATCAGCTGTAGTTGATTAATTTGGGTGCCTGCAGGGAGCAAGAGGAGTCTCATTATATACAATACTTGAGACTCATGAATAGAAGCCATGAAAATGAGCGAGTGGTGCTGACTGGCACAGCTACACAGGGAAGCAGGCATTGGCACCATTAGAAAGAAAAAGCTAATTAAAATGGAAACCAAGACTTAAGCAGAATTTCTCATGTCCATGCTTTCAACAGCAGCCTCAACACTCTGGAGTGCAATGGAAAGAAAGAAGATGGTCCTTCTCCATTATACCCATGGCATACTTATTCCATTCCTGAGAGCTCAGTTGAAGCCAGTCCATCCCCACTGCTTCAGCCTCTACCTGCATTTAGAGCCTTCCTGCACCCAACTAAGTGTCCCTTGCGAAAGCAGTGCATCTTCCAGAACTGAAGACTGCATCCACCTCCATGCTCAGCCCTAAACCATTGCCTAACAAATCCTTTAATTCTTTGCAATCTCAACTCTCCCCTTGAACACCTACTACACTTAATTTATACTCATCTCAACCCCATGCTAAAGACTCAGAAGCCCAGCATGCACAAATGCATAATTTCAGGAGGCTGAGTCAGCACACTTGACCTCTTGACATTAGGAGTTGTACAGGAACTTGTCAACAGCTGTTGTGCTGTGTTAGCACTTGGAGATGACCTGCAAATGTAAACTGAAGGGTACTGACTTGAATAATGTGTGTTTAATACCCAAATAACCTGTATAAATGGGGCATCTAGCACATGGCTGTTTTGTTGTTCAGGGTGCAGACTTCTCTCAGACAGGATATGCCACGTGATGCATTTGAGAATTGCTTGAATCACCATACCAAGAGTCTCACAAATCACAGCGATGGCTTAAAGAAACAAATAATAGACAATATTTCTACCTAGATTTTCTAGTTAGCACACCAAAAATAAGTATCAACCAATTCTACAGGGAGAAGCAAGGGCAAACAGCACATGCCTCTATGAAAAAATAATAATAATAAAAGAAAAGAGAATAAAATGGTTGAATACTTCCCAAGATGAGAAAAGAAACACACAGTGAATATTCTGGAAGTACCAGCAGGACTTGCAGTAGATTACCCTAACAGCCACTTCAGGAACAGACTCCAATTTTAGCAACCAGTTCTTCTGAGCTAAACAGCCCCAACACAGGCCTAGTTACAACTCTAGGAGAATGGCATTTGAAAAGCAATTCTCCTCTCCACATTAGAAACAAGACACTAGAAAGCAGATATTTAACTGGTGAGTTCAGTCTGACTCTAATATTAAATGGGGAACTTCTGGGACTAGGGACTTCAGTGATTTGTGTTGTGTCATTGCGTGGGGTGACAAACCCCCAGAAGCCTCCCTTACACCACAGCACCGTCTGCCGTATGAGCAAAAGGGACAAGTTCCTGCTCCAAAAAGCTTACAACCCAAGCTGAATCAAACTAACTAACCAGATCCTCTCACAAACAAGAGAAAAGATATTTCCTCATCAGCTTCCACTTCTCAGTTCATTTTACTACCAAACAACATTGTCTTGAGGATAAAAAGATAAAGAAGAGGGATTTCAAATGCCAATTTTCATCGTCCTAGCTCAGACCGGTGCAAACATGGTTGTGGGACAGAAAGCATAAAAAGATGTGAGGTCATTTCAGGATGTATCAGGTAGCTGTTATATAATAATCACTAACAGGATTACGGCTTCCAAAGCACTGTAAGTTTTCATGATATTCGTAAACAGTAGTAAGGCCATGTTGAGGCTGAAGATGAATTAAGGAGACAAACAATCCTAAGACACTACAAAGCTAGTGCAGAAAGATTCACCACTGCGTTGCCCTTGTTCCAGCCAGGAGCTGGACACACCATCTGCTCTGGATTTAGCACATCCCAAAGTCAACATATTTCAGAAGACTTTAGCAATGTCTTGCATCAGTGGTTCACACAAGACAAGTTCCTCTATTCCCACTCAGCAATCCTTAGAGCCAAAACCTGCTAAACCTTTAGTGTATCTAGCAGAGCAGCCTCCAGGTAGTATCAGCCAAAGAACACACAAAAAGCAATAAAACTCCCTCCTCAGAACTCCAGCATACAACAATGATCAAATGGAACGACCCTCTGCCTTTTCCAAACTCCTTACTGTTTCCATGGCTTTCCCCTAGAGACAACAAAAAGTTTCACTTGTAACTGATGTACTTACATGATCTTAACATAAGACTGCCAAGCTGCAAGTATAGAAATCAGTACTGCCTAGACTTAAAACTAACAAGATTGGGAGATTTCTGATCTGTCTGGACAAGTTACAAGAGCCAGAAGGTATATCAAGCTTCATTAAAAATAAATAAATATATACATATAATTTGTACGTTCATCAGCTAGGTTTTGTGAAGTTGCTGGCTATTTTTCCTAGGTGCTCCCCCAGAATTACAAACATCATTCATGTGTCAGCTCACATGCTTTTCAGGTAGCTATTGAAGTAATTTTTAAAGACTGGAAGATTCATTCTACAGTTTAGGAGAACATAGAAATAAATCTACTGGAAACCTTCTAAACTTCCATTTAAACCTGTGTGTGACAAGATGATGTAAATGCTGAGAAGCTGGGAGTAGTGAGGAAGTGGCAAAGACAAAAGTAACACAGCAACTTTTAGGCACGTCATATCATGATGCAAACAGCTTCACTGTCCCTGCTGTAATGTCTGTGTTAGACCAAAAGAAAACATACCCAGGAGTGCAGTGAGTTTGGGAAGCAAACCAACATGGACCATTTTACTTCTCAGGCCTGTGTCAAAGGAGAGATTTAGTAAGAGTCGAAGTGTGATATTCAGCAGGTCTTCATGTTCACATGGTACCATTTTCACAAGTTTTTCAACAATATCCATTTCAACCTGTATTTCAAGAAAAAAAACAAAAAAATAATCCACCCAAACTTACTTTGGTTTCAATATCCAATTTGTAGCCATAATAGTGACTGTTAATGCATTTTCATCTGAAGTAGTTTTGCTTATGCCTTTGTGGTTGAAGTCTTCTAGATTGGGCTACTGGGAAATACTGATTAAAAAAGTTTTTCAACCAAACAGTTCAGATGTCTTGGAAACGTTCCTCACAGTTGGAATACTGCAGGAATGTGGTGAAGACACCACTTGCAAAACTAGATTGGGGTGAGCAAACCTGTTTAAACTTAAAACACAAGCAATCGTGCAGCAACTGCCAGTAGAGTCAAAGACAGACACAACCACGAAAGACAGAAAATTGGCATCCAAAAAGAATTTGAGACCTTTCATTATGAATTTCAAATGAACCCCTAGACAGAAGTGTGCATGTGCTCTCAGAAGAGGCATGCCATCCTGCATGTTAATTTAATAAAAGCATGAAAGTAATCTCGAAACATGTATCACTTTCAAATTAACATGTGGAATCCAGGAACTGAGAAGTGGTATCAGTTCCTGAGATCATGTTCACTTTACCAGCCAGAAAACACATTTGAACAGTGACTGGCAAGACTTCAGAATGTTTTTATCATGTTTTAAGTAACATTTCTGTGCTTTTATTTTACATAACCTTTTAAATGTATTCATTTTTTGTTTCCCAGATCCTTCTTTGGCCAGGAGGAGGCACAAAAAATTATTTGGCATTCTTCAGACTTCTCCATGTATATTACAAGTCTGGTTATAAATAGACACTGAATGAATACTCAGAAAAGAAACTACAGCTCTCCCCACACAGCACAGTGCAATAATCAAACAACTGACTGGACAGCTTTGATCAGAAACAATCAGATAGCAAGAACTCCTACCTCACTGCTTTGAATTTAATATGGCCCTTGAATAGCCAAGGAAAGAATGTGCTATAAATACATATGGATTATTCAGTTTTACTTAGAATCAAGTGCTGCCAACTAATCTTGGTTCATTTTGCCTTTGACATTTCTGTATTATTGCCCAATATAAATATCAGAACACGTTCTCCTTCACTGGTAGCTTTCCTTAATAAGACCATGGAGAAAAAAGTATCATCTTTATTATCAGTAAGGAATGCTCAGACAGCTGACCTGAAGCATACCAACATCTTCAAAACTGTTAGAACACTCTAAAATAAAATCAATTCAACAACTTTATTTCATTTGTCTTTCCACTAGATCAGATGGAATGGGGAAAGTGTGCCAGCAAATCAGTGGGCTGGAGAACTAACTCTTATTTTCCTAACCAAGTACCATATATAAATAAGGGAGATACTTCTTGTCTGCAGTGTTCAGTGCACATGCATGCAAAGGTCCAATTAATTCAATACTGCTTTTACACAGATCTTTTAATCTCACAATCTATGTGTATCATGGATCTCAGATTACCTCTTGGATAAGGAAAATTTATCATTTTCATCTAATAAACTGTAATAAAGGCACAAAGGTGAAGTCAAGCGTCTATTAAAAGATATGTAAAGGAGATGCTTGACTAGAGCTTGAAGTCACAAAAAAAATTATGCTACAGTTTCAGAAGTTTAAGACTTCACCACAAAAAAAAAGCTTATAAAGAATAACTGCCTCCAGTTCTTAGGAGCTAATGGCAGCAGGACCATATTCTCTGGGATGACAGTTGCTCAAAAATGTTTGCAGTAGGTTACGATTGGACCCTGTGCTTCTTTTCTTTTACTCCTTTTACTTGTAACAAAATAGGATAATCAGTGCTAGAGATACTTAAATGTGAAAACAGAGGTGTCTCCCTCTTCCCTCCAACCACACAAAGTTTTCAGAACTCCAACCTTTCCAGCATTGCAGTAGAGTGCTACAAGCCTCACCATATCATTTTTGTTCTCCATGAAAATGCTGAGTTTCTTCAGGAAGGTTACAACGAGGATAAGCAGCTCAAAATTATCCCGGTCCAGTGCTTTCACCAACATGTGGACAATGTTCTTGTTTCTCATCTTCAGCTCAATGCGAGTATCCTCAGCAAGGTTTAGGAGCAGGTAAATTGCAACTAACAAATCATACCAACAGATCAAAACCAACACAACTAAACAAGTCTCTATATACACTCTAAGTGCTGAAGACAAGACTTTCAGAAGCATTATGCTCCCTTTTCAACGCATTTTGAAGACAATTGCCTGTGAATGCTTTTTATTCCTCTTTAAAAAGCATTAAGAAGATTAATTCTAATCGTGGCTTTGAAAAAAAAATTAAAATTATGATCACTAGAAGCTTTTTATGTTGCGTGGTTTGTATTTTTTTAAATTTCAATTCCAACAGGAACCATTAAAAAGCCCCTCTTAGGAAAGGTTTGCCACTCAGATAAGTGTATTTTAGTACAAAAACCAAGATAGGATGAAATCTATTCAATGAGTCAGACAGAAGCTAAGTTAGGCAAAGTCAAAAAAACCCAAATACCCAACTCCTCCCAAACCCACATAATGAGCAAAAGCAAAGTAGATCACTTTTGCTCTTCTTCTTCTTCTGAAAAATGGCTTTTAAAATTATTAATAGTGTCAAACAATCTGATTAAGTACTTGTCCTCTCCCTGTTCTTTGGCAACACTCTTCCATATTCATCCACACGTTCTGTATGTTTAAGACATCCTGGTTATAACAAGAATTAAACGGTAACTCAACCACGTTTACCAACAACAAAATAATTTGCTACTTGGATTTGGTACCTCTCAGCAGCTGTTCCTGCTTGACAACCAGCCCTTTGTATTTCTTGTAAGTTTTCTCATAGTCCTTTTTCAGGGTTTGATTTTCAGGATCTTCATCAAGTGAATTGCAGAAGTTAAGGAGTTCAGAGAAAAGTTATACAGGCTAGATGACAATTGTCCTCAAAAGCGTTACTCAATCACTAGTTAAAAAGCAAGAGATCTATGGAATACCCAGTGTCAAGACTCTACCTCAGCAACAGCTTGCTACACCTGTAATCCAGGCCATGAATCTTCTCTCCTTCTAGGCCAGGATATATTACACCCTAAAAAGCAGCCACCTGTTCTAAGACATACTACTGATAAAATAGAACCCTTTTTTTCTTGTGTTGCTTTAGTAGCTTCAGCTTAACCTCTTCAGCATCCCAAACACGTCACTCTTGGGCTTTTTCATATCTACAATTGTATTTTGCATTTTCTAATAAATTCTACTGCTTTTACAGAAGGTGCTGTATACTCATCTTGTATAACCCAACAACACTTACCAAGACAAGTCAGAAGCCATCAAGCTATGCCAGAACATCAAAAGGATATCAGCTTTCTTCTTTTTAGCAAGTTCTTCCTGCCAAAGCTCATGTCTCTTCAGCTCATGGTCTATGATATTCATACACAGAGCTCCAATTTTGTAATGTGTGATTATTCCATGAAATTGAGAGAAACTACATTGAAGAAATAATACTCGTGAGGAATAAATGCCAACAATTCCATACCTATTTTGACATCTATGCTGGCAATGACCCGATACTGCACCACATGAAATATTAAAAAAGGTATTTACTGTGTGCCCCATTATAGCACTTCCCTATTGGAAAATTAGTTCAAAACAAGAACAATCCCTGAAAAACATGAATATTTTCTCAACTTGTAGAAAGACAAGGAACAGTTCGCTGTTCCAGGTCAAAATAAAAACACATTCCAATTTTCCATGCATAAAGGAAAAGATTTTCCCTCAGCCCTGCCTTTCATACTGCAAGTACTTCAGAGCACTCTCTCCTCACCAGAAATACAAGAGACCTAAAAACAAGGTAAATGCAAATTCCGCTCCAATTGTTTCTAGGCAGGG
This sequence comes from Gymnorhina tibicen, assembly GCA_013399875.1. Classification (NCBI taxonomy): domain Eukaryota; kingdom Metazoa; phylum Chordata; class Aves; order Passeriformes; family Artamidae; genus Gymnorhina; species Gymnorhina tibicen. The sequence continues at coordinate 387,240 of VXAZ01007367.1, forward strand.
TATGCTGGAACATTGGCACAGCTAAATAAGAGCAAGCATTCACTTCAGTTGTGAACATTGTTTCTTCCCTCTTCTAAGAGTGCTGACAGAAATTACAGGTGGCAGCTCAGCCACCTTTTGTTTCTGACACAAAGCTATGAGTCAGAATCTTTACTAGTTTCTTCCCAGATCCCTTAGACACTGCCTCACCATGAGGGTTCTTTTTGTTTTAAGTGATAAAATTGAGGCACAAGTGTATTTCTGTCTGTTTTTTCTGTTTCAGTGAAGTTCTGTAGTGCAGCGCAGAAAACAAACGAAAAGTCACTAAGCAGAGCTACATTCTTTATGTCCCTAAACCCAGGGACTCTGCACTCACCTTGAAAAGCAGAAGAAAATGTAAATTATATTGGTAGCCAGTTCAATGCTTTGTTTCCAGTCTTCCCTCAGCACTCTAGCCAATGCACCCAGGGCAGTTTCTGAAGTGAAACAAGGTTTAGAGAAGCATCAGCATTTTGTGTCCCTCCTTTTTATCTTGTGAGCCTCAGAACTTGAATACACCTTATTCTACATCTATCAGTTTTCTAGTGGAAGACTTCCCCATGTATTTCACTTTAACAGGCAACACTGCTCACAAGTTCTGTTTAGAGACTGTACTGAACTACAGAGTACCCTGGGTGATAAACCTGCCACAAACCTTAAGAGGCGACAACATGGAAGGAAACTGCAACCACACACCGAAGTCATCTTAAAACTACACTAACCTTCAGACCTTGTGGCCTCTGCCAGCTTTATGTTCCATACTACACTGAGTCTCTTGCCTAAAACACAACAATTTTCTCTTTCAAACCTCCTTTAAATTCTGCCTTGACAGACAGTATTTCTTATCCACCTTTCTATTTATTTTTCCCCCAATGAACTTCATATTATTTAATAACTTAGTTTCTATTTCTCATCTTATTTCATTTCATTTTCATCTCACTTTTCCATTCACCTTCCCCTATCTAGTCTCTCTTCATGTACACCACGTGATTTGATCAGAATGAGAAAAGCAGCAACTGGGAACACGAAGGACTAAAATATTTTCAACAACTCATACGGACAAGCCATTATTTCATGGCTCATCATGGCTTCATTCCCATCCTATTCCATCTTCCTTGGTGATATTGCAAGATGGGTACGTACTGAAGTCATCATTTACTCAAGGAATGTGAGGGTATAAGGGCTTAGCAAAAGAGACAAAAGGGGCAAGGAAAGAAAACTACAAAATCAACTTATGTCAGCTTTCAAATCTCCTTTTCAAGGCAAGTTTCCTGATCTACAGAAAACAACAATACATTCTCATCTCCAGCAGTAATGCCAGCTGAAGTTAATTTAGCATCAAAATAACTAGGATCGGAAAAAAAAGCTGAAGCCTGTAGAGGCCAGGAAGATTTCCGTATTAGGCCCACCTAAGACCAGTCTGAGCAGCATCCATTTGTAGGGAGATCCAACTGGGCTTTGATGGCCACCTTATTATATACAGAGGAATAGAGTCTAGCAAACTAAAGAAAATCCCAAATAAAAGGTGAACTACTCTTCCCTGGACACAAATTAACAGCACATCAAGAGAAATTACTATTGGGTTTTAAAATTACCATTTATAAGCAGCTCTTCCAAATTATCAGGATTCCTGGCCAGCTGCAGGATGAGGGCAGAGCCACGCACTTTGTCAGGAATGTCCTCGTACAGTAACTCAATGTACTCATCCATGTCATTGATATTGGCAACTTCATCAATCTGAAAGTAGTCAGAAGCAAGGGTTTCACAGAGAGGTGGCAATTCAACACCAGCAATCACAACGTCATTCAGTCGTGACACAAAAGGGCACTCAGCTTCTGAGTACAGATCTTAGGCAAAACTAAAATACAAGTTAAAAAACCCCAACACATGCACAATCATTGCCAATGAACACCAGGAAATCTGAGGAGATATAATTCCTAAAAACAAAGGATGCTCAGACACGACTCTGCGTCCTGCCTGATGTTCCAGACCTCACTGGCTGTCCTGCTGCGCGCTATACTTGGAGGGGCGAGTATGCAAGTCAAATATTTTACCCTTTATGGAGATAATTTTTTTCCATTGTGCAATATTTCCAAACCAAGTTCTTTGTTTAAAAAACAAGAAGCAGAAAAACACAAGAATTCAGCATTTACTCTCCCCTCCTCCCTTTTATATCTGCTTACTGAAGTAGTAAACAGGGTTTGCATTTCTCTTTTAACACCAATATTTACCTCCGTTCCTTCAAATGGGGGTGGATCTTTTGGCTTGCTAGTTTTCTCTTTCTTTTCTATAAAGAAAAAGACATGGGTGCAGTTAAGTTACACACATTCACAGACCAAACACATATCCACTGTTCTCATAATAAACACTCTAGGTAAATCAAGGTCAAAGTCTTTTTGACCAGCTGACCTGCCAGAGTAATACAGGTTTCTGAAGATGAACCGTCCCTAGGGAGTAAAGCAAACCCTCAGCTGCCTTTTGACAACTCAGTCTGAATGATCAGTTATAGCCCCATCAGCTGGGGAGACAGAGGGTAATAAATCTTAGAAGCCCAGAGTGACAACACTTACTTCCACAGTGAGATAACTCAGCAGCTTTGATTCTGCTTGTGCCCTATGACACACCAAGACACAGAAATGCAGAGTGAAAGAGGGTAAAACATGCAAAGAGCTTACAGTCAAACCACATATATAACATAAATCTTTGTTTTAAACTTGTCTCAATAGGAATCCAGCTCAAGAACAAAGCTTATCATTTCATGGTTGCAAGAAACTTGCTAAACACAATGTAATGCAAGATCTAACGTTAAGTATTAAACTGTCCCCTGAGCAGAAAGTATAAGGTAAACTTAAGACATACATAGGACCACAAGAGGCCAGGAACTTAAAGATGACAAGATGTGAGAGAAATACCCCAAACTGTCTGCTACACCGTACCAAAGCTTGTCAGGCTCTGAAACTCTCCAGCTTTACACACAGCCCAAATTCAGCCTAGGCACACTATCCACCCTTGCAAGAGGTGATGGCAGAGATCTTTTTAGGAAGCTCCTCATACAGACTTTTGATGTCACTGCAAGTGCAGATTCAAAATGAAGAGGCTGCACCAAATAGCAGAATCTGTATCTCTCAATTCCTGCTAAAGCACGAGGCAGCCAGTAAGAAGCATCAATACTAAGTTTAACCAAAATAATAAAATAAATTTGTTTGTTAGAAAGATAATTTCCTCCAGTCTTGCTCCAAGACTGTAATTTTTTCCAAGAGTGATTAAACCATACATCTCCCCTACTGTCACTATCCCCAGAGAACTCATCAGGCTATCAGAGAACTCATTGGGATCTCAGCTAGAAACACCTCACACAGCAGTTGTTCAAGGCTGAGGGACCCCCGTCCCAAGCTACTTTGTGCCTGTATTTTTTACCTTTTCCTGCTGAGGCATCTCTGCGGTTCTGCAGGTAGTACAGCAGCTGTTCTACTTCTCCAAGCTTGGAGGGGTGAATGAGCTTGCATTCTTCAACAACCTTTCGAGCCAGGGAACCAATGTCTGTATTTGCATTAAGACTCTTCAGCCGAATTCTGCAATACAGACAAGTCTCTTTTCAGTTTTTCTTTTTTTTATCTTCAGTCCTTTGATTATGTTTACACAGTCATTAATTTCTTGAAGCAGAATGATACTGATATACCCAGTGCCTGTGCCTTTCATGTCAAAGTGGTGTCTCTGAACTCCAAATGGCAAGCAACTGTCAAACAGATTTGATGGAGCGTAACTGTCCATGAGCTGACAAGCAGCAACATTAAGTGCAGCTGTACGAACAGATCCCTCACAACCATCTTAGATACAAAAGACAGTAACTGATTTGCAATATACCCCATAAAAAGTGCACAGGACCACAAAGGAGTACTGCACACAAAAAAGTCCCAAATGAGAAACAGTTCTGGGTGTTGCCTGCACAGGAAGGTTCTTTTGCAGTGCCAGGAGTCTCCCACAGCTCTGGCAGATCTGCAGCCAGGTCCACAGGCAATGAGCAGTAAGAAATCTCTGTGGGCATTAACAACAGGGTGGAACAAAAAAAGAATTCCACCACCTTGCAGATGCAAGTTATGCTTGTATCTGATGACAGAAGAATGCTTCTGATATCTTCAGAAATTTGAGACAATTTAAGGATTCTCCTTTTTTTTTTCCCCAGTTATTCTTCCTGTATGCACTCACACAGGTAGCCACTTCAGCTCAAATTTTCAAAAAGAAATCAGTATAGAGAAAAAACCCCCCTAGAATAGGTCCAACCTTGCAGCTGGAAAACTGAGGTTTTGATAATTCTCTGGGCTTTTCCAGTAGGGAATAGTTTAATGGTCTTGAAAGAAATTACCAGGCAAAAGTAAAATGCAGATACTGTAATGAATTCACTGGTTGGACAGGGGCAGATCAAAACAACAAGAGAGCCAACAGCTGGAGCATAAGGCTGTCAGGAGGTTCTTGCAATGATATTTCTTGCTCCAACATGAACTACCATTTGCACAGGAAACAATCACTTTACTTTTCTCTGCCTCAAGTACCCATCATGTAAAACAGGAGCAATCACTTTTCTTTACAAAACACCTTAAAGGACATGGCTGAAAAGCAATTTACAACATGTGTTTCAGATGTTAACCTTCCTAGGCACGTGTTATTTCCTGGTTTTGAAACCCTCTGCTAGCCCAGCACTAAGCTGCATAAAGATTATAGCCTACAATTTCTTAGAGGCAGGTGATACTTTGAGTTATTGAATCTACTACTATGAAGATCAAAATAAACTATCAGATCTTGCTATGACCTTACATTTTCTGACATTCCTTGCGTTCCCCCAGCATGGGGTCTCCCAGCTCTCCCAGAATTGTTGCTTCCACTTCATAATGGACAATGAGGGCTTTCTCAGATGGATGCACATCTATGTTACCTCCTTTTACCTTCCTGTCATGAAGAGAAAAAAAAAAGGATTAAATGAAAAGCTCAGAAAACACACCAGAGCAGAAATCAGTCACCTGCCTCCTGTTCTATTCAGACCCTAAACGCAAGTACTGCTCTCCTGCCATACCATATTCCATCCCACACAGCTGTACCAAAGCCTGGTGCTAGTGGCATATTCTTGACTATTACCTGTAGTACAGAAATATCCAAGCCACTGGTCAAGCCTTAGTCACAGAATCAGGTAAGGAAAGAAATCAAAGTTATCCTGTTCCACATTGCCACAATGAGCAAAAAGATGCATTTCACCAAGCAGGTGAATTTCCCATTTGATTTCCCATAACCTTGTCAGTATTGACAAATCTTTGTCTAATGGCCTTCCCTTAGTGGAATCATTTAAAAATGGAATTTTTTGTCACTCTTTTGGCTAACTTTTAGTAGTTAAAAATTCTACAAGACTGATTTACAAATAATTTGTATTTCAATTTAACTATTCTCTCTTGAAGCACAAACCTCTTTGCTACTGTTCTTCACCTCACTGTGCCTGCTGCCAGGCTTGAGGGATTACAAAAATCAACAGCTGCCATCAAAAGATATAAATCATGTCTACCTGCTTTTCTACAGCTACAGATACTTGGGAAAAGTATTCTCCAGGGAAGCACTCTGGGGGATGTCAATGCCAAAAGGGCCTGTCCTGCTCTCCCCTCCTTTGTGCCGACAATTCTGTGTCCACAAGGGTCCTGGGGAAAGGCTCAGATGTACGAAGATTTCTGTTTTCAAGCAGTGGCAGAACCACATCCAGAGAATACAGTGACACATTTTTTTATTTATTGGTAAAGATGACACTTGTCCCTTTTCCACTTGGTACTGCCAATCGAGTAGGTACAGTCATGCCATAAACCAGGCTGCTAAAACACTGCAGATTAAAAACACCTCCAAAATGTGGATTTGGCCTTTGGGATGTGGGGTACATTTTTTGTTGGACGTTCAGGTTTTTTAGACAGATCATGTCCATAAGGAGAATTACAAGTGGCTTCACCAGCAGTCATATCAGCAGCCAGGAGATAGCAGGTAGCTGTGGCACTGGGTCAATTAGATCAGGAAAAACAACTTCAACCTCATACAGCTGGAAATGACAGCAAATCCAGATGCAGCTTGTGGTGTAACCACTCTCAGCAGAAAACGCTTGAAATGTGTCTCCATCTACCCAGCTACTCTGGTGTCCACTTCCCCTTCTGCAGAATACAGCTGCAAAAAATACCTCTGTCTTGAGATACAGCCGAAAAACCCCACAAACCACAGAGAAGTCTGCTGTGGGAAATGAAGAGTCCAGTTCAACTACCAGCCTTGCAAGGACATAAAGCTACAGAGCAAACAAATATATCTCCCTGCTAGAGAGTAACATTTTCCATGAGAGTATAGCAAAACTCCATTTATGACTTGAGATTTTTTGAAGAGACTTGGGTTTGTTCCCCTTTAACAGTACCTTGACGCAGATGTTTCATTACAGTATGTTCTCTCTTCTCACAAGGTCCAGTCTTGCAGGACAGAAAGCTTACGGCAAATCTATTTCAAAAGAAGCCAGCTCTCACTCCCCACCTCCAAATATATTTCTCCCATATTAAGATCTATCAGGAGATGCCAACTGCAAACACTCAGGCTCCTGACAGTCAAAGCTCTGGTTAGTGACAGCTTAGTAATATTTACAGATATAAAGAAAAGGATCGGTAGACAACAGGGGTCTGGTAAAGTCTTACAAGAATAAAGCTGAACTAACAGCTCATCATTGCCAAAAGGACTAGATCTTCCCATGTTTCCCTGCTCCTGGCAGTCACCTTGGAGTTCAACATGAGGGCTCGTCAATCCTTGTCACAATCAATTCCAGCAATCCAACAGAAAACTCTCCACGTTTTGGAGAGAGGAAGCTTTTCCATGTGTAACAGAACTAAAGTTGTCTATAGAAGAGGAACAACAGTTTCTATTTATCATCAGGGAAAAGAAGGAGCGAAACCTCCTCCTTTTGGCAACAGTAAACCACTGATGAGCTTAGCAAACAGGAGAGTCTTAGCTTAAGACTGCTTAAACTGTTTTAGGACTTCCCGTATTTAATTTTTTCCTTAAGAGGGACAGATGGGTAAACTGAACAACTTACATCTGCAGAGATTTTCTGCCCTCTCACACTGACAAACACCCTCTCTGCCTGAGCTACTTCTGAGCTAATGAAGTCACAAATCGATACACAGCCAAGCTCCCTCTCTGAAAATCCTAACTTGTGAAATACTTGAGGACCTACACTAAAATGTACTCCGCAGCCACTGAAGTTGATTTTCATTTGGAAAACACTGCATTCAGATTGTCAGCATCACAAAGTAAAACTTTATTTACAGAAAAAACCCCTCCTCTCCCCCAAATCTACAAAGATCTTTTTTACTGATTTGCTACACATCTTGAGTCTGTAAATCACTTCATAAAACATTTAAAACTACAAACATATAACGAGTAGAAGCAGCAATGCACGGGGGAGCTCTCATGCACATCAGCCTCTCCTTTCACTTCACTGCTTGCTTTGTCAACAAGAACGCAGTTCAGTTCAAGGTTTAAAAGAGGAAGGCCTTTTCTACAGACAAAAGCTGAACAAGCTGAGCTCACATAACCAAAGCTGGAGTGTTAATAGTCTTTATTAACTAATTCCTTTAAAGGGAAAAAGCAAAAGCAAACTATCCTAATGAAAAGTGGGGCACACGTGGGTAAGGCTGAAAATCCAATAACAAATCCCAGCAAGTCAGACTTGCTGGGAGGGGGAGTGCTCATGGAGGATGACAGAGGGAAACAGGGAGCAGAGGAGTACCAGACTTGCACACCAGCCTGGTCACATTAAACAGCACAGCAGGTAGTTTTGGGTTTGTGCTCCCAAAAAAGAGAGAAAACTACACTTGCTGCAGGTATGACTACAAAGCAAAGATTCCTCCAAAATCACATAAAATGGCACAAACTGAACATGCAAGGCTAAAAACAGGCACTACTCTAAAGATACAGCTATTGATTTAAGGGCGGCCATTTGATTTTTACCCATCATAGCACTGTTATGACAGAACTAATGTTCAAAGATTATCAGGAAGGATTTTTTCCCTGCACTGTTTCCAACTATGGGTCTTAATATGTGGCATATAAGAGGAGAAAAAGTAAAACCTAGACAGTCTAAACAGGAAATTCTGCAAATACTAGTAACTAGAAAGGAAGTAAAAAAAGAGAGAAGACCAGGAACTTCTTAGGATTCAAGACTTGATGCATAAAATCACCTGCATGATAGGTACAAGTGACATTGCTCACACATTGCATCTGAAGAGAGGCCTAGACGACCTGGCATCTTTTGCGATTGAGTCACTTTTCCTCTGAAACAACTGACAGAGATCGAACAGTTGCCAACTCAGGCCCTATTCTTTAGGCTGACACTGGTCTCACAGCCAAATAGACAGATAAAAGGCACCATTCATTCATCACATCTGTAACATCAAACCCAGATCATACACTTTATACACCACAGTTACCTCTTCCATTCATGTCACTTGTCCCGCCCAATCTGCCATAACATACTCTTAAACTCTCCTCTGAATCAGTCCATGTCTCCCAGCTGCTCCCTGAATCTGGCCTTACTGTCTCTTATCCCATCCCCAATCCCCAAATCAGCCACCTGCCCCACCCCAACATCTAATACACAATGATCCTCCTCACTCATCTCCTAATAGCATCTGTTCTGTTCTCAACTTGCTGTTACTTCAGTGCCTCATCACCAACACACCACAAAATGCCACCACGGCCATCCCCAGACCAGAGCACCCCTCCAAACTACCACCTTCTCCCCAGCAGCACCCACCCCATCTCTCCGCCTACCCTGCCTTTGTAACCTTCACTCATCCTTATCCTTCCCAGTCCTCATCCAAGTCTTCTGCCTAACAGACTGGAGCAGGCTGAGGGGGGACCGCCTAAACAAATCTGTCTCCCATTCCCAAACCCCTCACCCATCTTACCCACCACACCACAACCTCTAGTCAGCTCCCAAACCGGCCACTCTTCACTCCCAATACCTCCACCCACCTCATCATCTCCCCTCTTAAAACACTCTCCCGTCACCTTCCCACCTATAATCTCCCATCCATCCCCAAGCCAGTCCTCACTACAACCAGCGACACCTCAGCCCCACACTCCACCCTCTCTCCACAGCCCCTTCCTGTCCTCCAACCCACCACTGCCCACTCCCCCCCCGCCCACACCCTCAGCTCCCCTATATTCCCCGAACCACAACCGTCCATCCACCCCTCTGCAACACCCCGCAACACCTGTGTCTCCCACCCCACAACCTGACACATTCCATCCCTCCAGACAAGCTGCCGCGCCTCAACCGCCANCCCGCCCCGCACGCGCGCTCTGAGCACGCGCCGCCAGACCCCGCGCACGCGCGCAGCTCTCGCTGCCCCCCCGCCTTTCCCTCCCAGCTAGCGCCCCCTGCAGGCGCGGGGGAGGCGCTGCCCTGCCGGGTCCTGGCGCCTCACGGGCTGTTTGCTTACAAGGGATCAGGAGATGAACGGAAGAAGCTGGGTTTTCCCTCTAAATATGTACACAAGAGTTAAGTTTCTGAACTTGAGACGTTACGTTTCTGGGCGTCAATATGATCAGCTGTGGTTCAAGCTGGTAGAGACTTGGCCGAGAGTAAGAANCGCCCACCCCCTCAGCTCCCCTATATTCCCCGAACCACAACCGTCCATCCACCCCTCTGCAACACCCCGCAACACCTGTGTCTCCCACCCCACAACCTGACACATTCCATCCCTCCAGACAAGCTGCCGCGCCTCAACCGCCACGATCCCCCCCACCCCGTTCATCCCCAGCACGAACTGACGCGCCTCGTGCCCATCCTCCCCGGTTACCTCTTGAGGTACCGGGCGTCCTCGCTCTGCATGGCGGCGGTGAGGGGATGGGGGGGGCGGCCCAGCAGGGCGCGGCCCCGCGCGCGGTGCTCGTTACCAGGGAGAGCGCGAGCCCCGCCCCACCCAGCCCCGCCCCGCACGCGCGCTCTGAGCACGCGCCGCCAGACCCCGCGCACGCGCGCAGCTCTCGCTGCCCCCCCGCCTTTCCCTCCCAGCTAGCGCCCCCTGCAGGCGCGGGGGAGGCGCTGCCCTGCCGGGTCCTGGCGCCTCACGGGCTGTTTGCTTACAAGGGATCAGGAGATGAACGGAAGAAGCTGGGTTTTCCCTCTAAATATGTACACAAGAGTTAAGTTTCTGAACTTGAGACGTTACGTTTCTGGGCGTCAATATGATCAGCTGTGGTTCAAGCTGGTAGAGACTTGGCCGAGAGTAAGAATTGACCCAAACTCACTACAGTGAAGGCAGGTGGGTTGGTACCCTTTACTTAGTCTTCTGCATTTATTTAATGCTTATTATTTTGAAATTGATATGCATCACTGCCATCTCCTGACAAATCATGAAATGGGCTTTCAATTAATCAGGAAGTTGGTTTTGGTTAGAGGTATTTCAGGACACTGCGAGCAGCAGGAGTGAGGGCACTTGGTGTTCACAGGATCACAGCATAGCTGGGGTTGGAGGGGACCTCTGGAGATGATCCTGGCCAACCCCTCTGCCAAGTCAGGGTCACCCGGAGCAGGTGACACAGGGATGCATCCGGGTGGGTTTGGAATATCTCCAGAGAGAGACACTCCACGACCTTCCTGGACATATTCCTCCATCACCCTCAGTGCAAAGAACTTCTTCCTCTTGCTGAGGTGGAACTTCCTGTGTTTCAGTTCATGGTCATTGCTCCCCATCCTGTCACTGGACACCACTGAAAACAGTCTGGCATCATCCTCTTGGCACCTCCCTTTGAGACATTTATACAAATTGATGAGATCCCCTCTGTTCTCCAGACTAAACTGTCCCAGCTCCCACAGTCTCTTCTCATAAGGGATGCTCCAGACTCTGTGTGCAGTATTTAGAGGAGGATTGAGGAAGGGCTGTTGTGGTGTCCTGCCCCATTATGGCCATCTGAGCTGGTCACTGGTCCTCAGCAGCAGCTCTTGGCTAAGCCCAGCCTTAAGGCAGCCTTGGTGTTTTGAAATATAATCTTCCTTTTGGGTCAGCAGCACTGCTGCTCAGCCACTGACACAGAGAGCATGGGGATGATACTGCTGTAGCTCCAGACTCAGGCAAAGTGGCTGCAAATCCAAAATCATGTTGGAAAAGTTACACTGTACAGCCAGCACCTGAATCCTCTGTCCCTTTATCTTGTTTCCAAACCTCTCTAAAGAACAAACAAACAGCATCATATCCAGGAGGTATTAGAAAGGATCTTAATGGACTGTAGTTTTCTGGAGTGCTCTTTACTGCCCCATAACATACAACTGAAAATTCTGTCTACCCAGAGTCATACGGGTAACACAAATAAATAATAGACAAAAAAGCTTTTGCTTTTATTGTGGCAGAATTTTAAGCATAAATACTTTATGTCTACTGATCCTATTAAAGACTAAGAATTTTTGTACTTTCATAATCTGTAACCAAGCAGAATAAAGTATTTTGTGGTATCCACACAGTGCCCTGCTTTTGTTTTAACAGAAAATGGAAAAAGAAAGTACCCTGAGAAATATGAAGTGCTACCTTAGTGCAATGAATCTACAAAACATTGCTAGAACACAACACCTTTGTTACTATGCTTATTCTATTTTTATCACAGTAATACTGTCATAAAGAAAAAAAATACAGCTACCTAATCAGAATGAGAATTCTCCAGTGATTACAGCAGCTCTCCAGATAAGCATAAGCCAAACATTAAACTCTGAAGCCATATAAATAGTCTGATATTTACTGAGCACTAAGTACCTGACAATCTCCATTTATTTCACTATGAATTTATCTTGTTTATCTGGTCACATATGCCTGTGAATGGAGAATAGTTTTAAACACCTATGGAAAGTAGGTCAAAGATTACAAGATGAGAATGATACAAAAGAATGTAAGACCTGAAAAATATGAGTAAAGAAACATTTATTCCAGTTAAATGTGCCATGATGTTTGGGCTGAAATTGGCTGTTTGTCAGGACCTGAAGGGACAGCAGAGCCTGTCTCAGCCTGACAGAGTCCAAATGAAATACCTCAGTTTTGTAGGGATTGAGCCACTGCCAAGATCAGATAATTCTGTCGGTCAGTGACAACCAGTTGATGCTGGGTCCAGAAAACCACATGGCATAAACACCAAAACCCATGTATTGCATGGTAGATTCTTTTAAAATGAAATTGTAGAACACATGCTGCCTGAGGTTTTGTTCTACAGCCTTGCCCTGAACTTCTGATGTTGTTTTGCACAATTTCCTTGCATCCCTTTCCTTAGAGTGTGATGATGTTTATGGGATGAGACTCTGGAGATCCCCTCACCTGCATGGTAGAACTATATGTGAGGAGGAGGAAAGAGAGGGTGGTATTTGAGGCAGAAGGGTGATCAAGTTGCAAGCAGAAGCTGGAGTGTACAAGATTTTTGTGTTTCTACTTTTTTCTTTTGTTTGGGTGATTTTGGAGTAGTTTGTTTTTTTTCTTAGAACAATTGTAAGAAATATTGTTCTGGAGTCATGTTGAAGAAGAAATTTTTTGTAGTGAGGGAGGAAGGGCATGAAAGAACATGGGAGTTGCAGAGAAAATCAGAATAGGAAGAGAATGGTTGAGGAAGCTGCATGAAGAGAAGTTGGGCAGGAGGAGTGAAGCAGGTGGGTGAAAAACAAGAGGAAAGAGAACTGTGGAGTGTTCTCATACGGTATATGTATGTATGTGTATATGTATATATATAAGTATATGGTAGAATAAGCACAGATGAAGTAATTAGCAACATTTTGATGCAAAAAAACCCAGATTTATATTTTTTGGTCAAGGTGCAGACAGATGTTATTAACCAGATGGACAGAATACACTCAGTGACATTGGAGCAACACCCACCAAATTGCCTCATGGTAAACCTGATTTTATTTCTTCCTGTTTGTTCTCTTATGACTGAAAAGTACTGATACTAGCAGTGATTTTTAAGTCAAAAAAGAAGTTTCCATTGTCTTCAATGAGCCTTTGGTGTATGACAGGACTGCATGTTGAAAATGCATTGGGACTGGTTTCTTTTATATCACCGTGAAAAAAAATCAAACAAAATAACCAACGCTGTTTTTCTGTAGCAAATGGAATTGTGAAAATGTAGTAGACATTTTGTGTCTTGTGGAGTTGAAACCAAAGCAACTCTGAGATTTGTAATCTATCCATCGAAAATTGCATCTTGCTCTTTGGAAAAAAAGAATTCAGTGGTTTTGTAGGGGGAAATCGTGAATATGGGATATTTTTGTAGTCTCTCTAAAATGAACTGTGCATAAAACTCCTTAAGACTCTTTATTAGTTAAAATAAAGTAGAGCACTCTGAAAGGATGACTTCCAGGGAAACATGTTAGGTGATTAGACTGTGCAGCTCAGTGGGAGATGGAGATGTTGTTCTGATGTGCTGTCACACAGTAAGTGATTGAGGAATGGAGGTAATAAACCCTGGGCTTAAAAGTTTATACTGGGAGGAGGAAGTGAGACGAGGCAAAGCAAAATCTGATATGCAAAGGGAAAGTCTGGCTTAACTCTTCTGGATGGAATTAATCTTGGAGCACAGATCAAGGTGATTCTTGAATGCCTTTTTGATCAGCAGTGACAGGGACATCTGCACAAGAGAAGGGCATTTTCAGAGTAGCACATGATCATGCTGGCAAATTCTGGGTGCTTTTGTTATTCTTGAACATGAGACTTCACAAAAATGAAAACAAGATTCTCCATTAAGAGCTTGATTTCTATTTTATAATATATTTAATCCAACACTGAGCTAAGTAAATGCATCAATTTGCAACTCATTCAAACCAGGGAAGAAAATTACCTGTAGGTTTTCCTTGTTTCAGATGTAAAAAGAAGTATCTAAAGATGTGAAAAGAAGGAGACTTCTTCAAAGAGCTTTCTTTTAACTATTCACTGTAGAGCAGAGTGTGCTGTTTTCTCCTTTGGCCTATTGAAATCAGAACTGCTGCCTTCCATGCCATTGCTCTTCTTTGATGGCCTTGTAGCTCCTTCTGGAGCTGGAGTTGTAGTAAAGTAACCATCTATGTGGACTTCCAGTGCCCAACTTGAGACCAGTCCTTTAAGAGGGAATTTTGCTGAGAGAAAGAGCATGTTGTATATTTTCACAGCATCTTAGAATCATGTAGGTTGGAAAGACTTTTAAGATTGAGTCCTAGAATAAACCTAGCACTGCCAAAGCCACCACTAAACCACATCTCCAAGTGCCACACCTACCTGTCACTATGTTCTGGATGTGCATGTTCAGTATTTGTGCTGCACTAGGGTTTGCATATTCCATTTCTCCTCATTTTCTGGCAAACAGCCCAAAAAGATTAAATATAGAAGTATCCATACGAGAACGAGCAGATGGCCTCCCTCTGTTCATGTCATCTTGTGACCCCTAATGACAATGATGGGGATTTCTTGTGCGAAATCCTGGTTCTGCTGAAATCAATAAGAGTTTACCACTGACCCCAGTGGGGACAGAATTTCACCTCTTAATGTTTATTAGATGCAGCAGGCAGAAAGCAGACTCATAGCTATAAAGACTGTGACATTTTATGGTTCTGAATCTGCAACCACTCAAGCACATGCTTAATTTTGCCACAGTAATAAAGTTAAGCACTAGCTAAAGTGTTTTCAAGGAGGGGTCTCTTTTACACTTAAACAAGTCTATATTTCATCATAAATCAGGAATTCCTCCCATTCAAAAGAAAAAGATTCTGTATGTGATCATCAAATTGTTTCTACTTTGCACAACAATAATTGCCTTGTTTTCAGTTTTTGTCCAAAAAAAGCAAAGGGAGAACAAGGAATGAATACCTCAGCTGAAGTGGTGTTGCTCTAGTGACATTTGACTTAACTCATTTCAAATGGATTCAAGAGGGAAATACCAATTTTTCAATATTTATTCTAAATACCTCAGACAGTGGCTATTTCCTTTAAAAAGTTAAGATTTTGCACAACACTTTACAGCCAAAATCTTTTTGTTAAGTTTTTGAACTATCATGGACAATACCATCATTGTTCTTCATATCAGGGAAAACCCTTCTACTTTTAAAGACAGCAGTATTTTTGTATTTGTTTCCACCTAATTTTAGCCGAAGCACATAAGGAGCCAAAGCACATAAGCAGCAGAGTGGAAGTACAAGGAGAGGCATTCAAGCTAGATGAATTCAGACCTGAAATAAAGCCCAAAGTTTTAGTGGGATAGCACTTAACACATGGAATGACTTACCTTAGGATTTATGAGTTGATGCTTCCCCATTATTACCACTCTTTGTATCAAGGAGTTTAAATCTAAGAAAGAGAATGTGGGTGAGCGTACAGTAAATCCTTTCACAGGGTCTGCCCTGATGCTAATTTGTTTTATTTACATCGTGGAAGGAACCAAGCAGAGGCTGAACTTGTGTTTGATTTAGTGCACTTGCCCCTTCGCCCTGCTTGGTGAAGGAAAGGCAGGAGAGCATTTGGGGCACCTGGAAGAGGCTGTCAGAGGAGGATGGTGATGGTCTTCAAAACAAGGTGTATGGGGTGGCAGCAGAGAGGTGGAAGAGAACATGGGGTGAAGAAAATTCCTTCACCCTCCCAGCTGTGCTTTCCAGGAGCCTGCAAAGCACTGGGGGAAGGAAGAAACAGGGACTGGTCTGGCTGGCCCATGGGTAAGAGAAAATACGAGAGCCGAGGAGTTCAGCTCTTGAAATTACTGGTTCTCAGCAGCTTCTGGGTTACAATAATGGAAGTTGCGGTGCTGTTGAGCTGTGTGTTGAGAAAACAATCCTTCAGCTTTCAACTAGTTTAGCTACCATCTGTAAGCTGTTTAAGCAATTCTCCTTATTTCACTTTCCCCATTTAATTTTTCCCTGTATGCTTTTTCTTCATTCCACCTCCTACATGTGCATCTGTACAGGCACAGAGAGGCACATAGGTGTGTAACTGAGGATTTTCTCTAGAGCTGGAGAACACAATTGTCACTGATGTTCTTTATGGGCAGAACAGGGTAATGCTACATTACTGTAACCCATCCACAGACTGGTGGCATTTTGCTGTGGGGACCCGTGGTCTGTTCCTCACACCAGTGTATTTTATATAGACACAGAAAAGAGTGAAATATGTAAATATAAAGTGCTTTGTGCTACAAAACTCCAACACTGGCATTTGTGTAGATGTCTGAGTTTTATTTTGTACAAAACTCAATTTGCTACTGGATTTCAGATTTCAAAGTTAGCATATTAAAGTTGTCCTCAGTTCACCCAGCTGAGCATCTCATATGTTTCATAAGATTCCCCTAGAACCCAGGGGCATATCAGTTGTCGTGGCAAGGCATAGTGAGGTAATTAGTAGCATTCCAACATATCCTGGGCTTTATTGGCTAGTCGTGAAGAATCCCAGAAGAAGGAAAGCACTGTAATTGTGCCAGATCCATCCTGTGTTTCCTATAGTTTCGCTCTTGAATTTTTTTATATATATTGTCTCGGTGCCAGTGTTCATGGTCTCTGAAATTAAAAGCATTTCTCATAAAGGGGATTATGAGATTAAAAATATTGCTCATTAAAAAAAAATGATCCTCACTGGGAGGATGACAGACATAAAAACATCAACTTACTGATGTCACCAAATAAAACTAATTTAGGAGATAACAGTACATTTTTAAACAAATAGTGGGGATGTATTAGATTTACAAACTGCAAGAATTTTCCTTCCCAGTGCGCTCATTCTTCATTTATCATTTTATAAGAAAACCCCTTAAACTAAATGTTAGTCTCATACAAATGTCACTTGCTAGCTTTCTTGCTAATCCAGAGGAAATACTATCCTAGTGGTCCCTGAGGTCCAATGTCTAGGTGTTGGATACATGATAAACTTTCTTGAAGCTTTCTCAGTGAGATATAGTCCTCTGGAGACTGCTGTGGATTTAATTTTTCAAGCTTTAGTACAACCTAACCTCTTAAAAATAAGATTTAAGTTTCCCTTGTCAGGTCACTTAAGAGTTCCTTCTTTTATTTTACTTCTTTTTTTTTTTTTATTTCTCTCCTCTGCTACTTTGCCAGACTGTTAATCCCCAGCCTCTGAAGGAGACATTTAACCATCTCAAACCTTTCATGTCTTGATCATTTTTTGGTTCCAAAGGACAACACACATACATTTGGCTTTTGAATTGTTCTGGTCTGAGAGTTTATCTAGAAAGTATCAATGCAAAGCAAACAATTTCCAGTCTTGATCATGTAGGTTTCTACTTCAGTTCTGAACAGAGGTGGTTTCTGCAAATTTTGAGCCACTCCTCTGTGTAAGAGCAGTATTTCACACGAACAGGTGTGTTTATAGTCTCTGCAATCCATCTTCCTGTGTGTTTATGCTGTCCAGGAGTTGAGTTTAATCTAGTTTTCTTGCCCCTTGATATTTATCACTTAATTTTTCAGAAATGGAAAATTTAATGTTCCAAGGCATGCACCAGATTTAACTGGTGAGTTCCTCATATTGGGAAACTCCACACAACTCAGAGACAGGTTAAGGATGAAGGCTGATCAAGCCAGCAATGTCACAGACCCTGAAATGTATCTGAAATGCAAGGGATATTATACTCCTGATACTTTTGTGATCCACAAAAATGCTGCTAACAGCTCCTGACCCCCCCTCATCTCCCTGGTGTGCGCACACATACACACACACACACACGCACGCACGCACACACACTCTCACACACTCTCACTGGCTTCTACTAGACTGTTCCTTCTCAGGAGCTAAAGGTGCCAGAGGTCTTTCAAGGTCGCTTGTCATATTTGTTCCTTACAGTCAACTTTTCTTTTTTCCTTTCAGCTCATTTTGCTTTGACTTCCTGAGGAAATTAGTTTTATCTTGCCTTACCTATGCCTGCATTCATCAGGTCTATTCTCCCTCCCTCTTAATAACTTCATGACATGTTGGCCAAGTGCAATCACCACTGAAAGATGTGCACAGAGCCTGGAAGTTTATTAAATTTCTAGAGGTTTGTGTGCTCTGGCTGCCAGGTAGATGAGGGAGAGACCCGTCATAGGGACTGTGCTGAGGGAGAGTTAAGCGGAGTTCAGCTCTTTGGCAGCAGTGAGGGGTCAGTCCCTCTGTGCACATTCGCCAGACAGACAGCACAGAGGAACTGCTGGCCAAGCTGTCCCAGAGCAGCTCCTGACTGGCTGCAGCACAGGCAGTTTCTTGTTCAGGGTGGATCTTTCCCAATAGATGGCAAGTGAGAGGAGCTATGGGGCTTATTTCAGATAGAAGCAGAAAGACACATCTGAAAGAAACTCTTATGTTGCTCTGTGGCTCACAGAACAATATATTTTCCAGTTTAGTTCTAACTGAAAGGATGTTCACCACCACTGCTGTGAAATGTGCTGCTGTATCAGATCAGGGAAATGCCAGTCTGATGTTTGCCATCCAAGCCAACAGCAGGGAGGGATCCACAGAGCTCCAGATCTGAAAGTCTGGATCTTTACATCTCTGCCTCTGCAAAAAGAGATGCAGATTGAGAAGGTTAAATGATCTCTGTCGTCCATGGTCTGCCCACAGCACTTCTTTCTATAGTTCTGTTGTTACCCATTGCACTCTCTTCTTTCTCAGGGTGGAGTTTCTCTTTTGTCAGGATGTTCACACTCCACAGGAAGGCTCTCCCCTCCTGGCATCACCACTCTCATGTGTGCCCTGGTTTTCCCACACTGGGGGACTTCATGCCTGGGCCTTCTAAGAGTTCAGGAAAATACCTGGTCTGGCTCTGTGCAGGAGCAGCATGTAAGTGCTAAAAACCAGCCAAAGCATACTTCCTACCTAATGGATTTAGGCTGTTCCCTAGGGTCTGCTGCCAGTGGCTGTCAGACATGGGATAACTGGGCAGTAGCTCTTTGGTCTGAGCAGATGGGTCAGTCTCATGCCTTAGGTAGGAAGGATCCAGCTGAGAGGAAGTGGAAAGGCATGTTTTTTCTGGCAGTGTTGTGTGCAGAAGGAGCTTTGATGGTGTGGGTTGCCATCTTCCTTTTGCTTTGGAATTGAAAATAAATCCTTGAGAGACTTTTTACCAAAGCATTTCTGGCAGTTGCATGCCAGAGCTGAAAGACATTAAGGCTAACTTATCTCCCACTTACCCAGTTCTCCCTGAGGGGTTTCTGTATTGCTTTTTGTGCTGTTTCCTGAGTGTGCAACATCCTCTTTATCCCTGCTCTCCAAACCACTATCCCCTCTGGTCACTCCTTAAAACTTTCTTCTTATGTGCAGTCCGCAGTGGGTGAGACAGGCAGTTTCCAGAGCCCCTTCCTCCCTGGTTAGAGATGTGCCTGCATTCTTAAACAGAGCTATGGGGGCATAGGAATTATGCACACTCACACGCACAAGGCTACGGCAGACTTGATCCTGCATTTTCCAAAACCCACAAGCCTCACCACTCAGCCAGGAGGAGATTCTTGTTAGCTTTCACCTCAAAAAGGAGCTTTACCCTGTGCTTGAGCCAACAGAGGGCAATAGACTCAAAATTCAATATTGAAATGTTTTTAAAAGATGACTCTGAGCAGCCCAGCCCTTACTGTATCTGGAGTCACATATCACAGTGAAAGGCAGCATTCCATGCTGGACCTAAAACCTTCTCAGGCTCCATCAATTAAACCACCACATATGGGGTGGAAGAGACTCAGCAAGGAACTCTCACTAGGGTTCAATGAAAACCAGATGTTGTGGGCACAGCTGTCATGCTTCTTATCAAGAACAACAGAGCAGCCCCTGCTGCAGTTTCATCAGGAACCCTGCCCTTCCTTCCCTTCATCCGCAGCACTGCTGAGCATCCCTAACCAGAATCAAATAAAATCCTCACGGCCAAAGCATGCAGGAGTCCTCCCCAAATATTGCTATTTATGTTAGCATACTGTTTGTGGATCTCCAAATCAGGGTCCTGCTGGGACTGTCGCTCTGCTTGGGACATGATCTTCAGGCTCCCTCTCCTACCTAAGAGTGGCTTCTCTCACTCCCTTTATAATGTAATTTAGTGTTGGCACCAGAGCTAGAAGGATTAGAGGGAAAGAAGTGTGTATTCCCTCCATAGGGATAGAGCTCTGGCCAATTTCAGTTACATTAATTTTAATGTATTTACCCATAGGGCTCAGATGTGTTTTGTTGCTTTAGATGGAATTCCAGATTGCTAAATTCCAATTGTATAAATGATAACAGATTGCTGCTGTGACTGCACCCATGAAAGCGCATGGGAATTGTGCAGGATATGCCCTGAAGGGTGTGAGTCATCCTGACCTACAAGCAGTGAATTCTGCTTTGGAAATGTGGTTCAAAGCAAGGGTTTCTCCTGAGACATCAGAAGTCCTATCCTCCCAAGGCTGGGTCTTTGCCCAAGGACTTGCTTTGCTCTGCATTTCCTTGCCACAGAGTGATTGTGCAAGACTGACCAGTCTGCTGGTGACAACATTATTCTTGTTTGCATTTGTAAATGATAGGCTGAAACCAAATCTACCTGAATCTGATTGCAAATAGACAAATAAAAAATTAGAAGGGAAATAGCCCTGCAAACAAACCAAAACATTTTGTTTGGCCTGACACAGAAATTTCTTTGTGTGTGAGAAAAGGGCAGTATTTCAGTTTCTCATCAACCCAAGGTATTTTTTTTTTTTTGCCAATTTCACAGTCAACTCAAAACTAAATTATTTTCACAGTAATAATTTTGAAACCTACTAAGTCTAATTGGACCTATGAGTGGTGTTTAGGATTGTGACTAAAAGTTCTGGACCTCAGCAAGTCAGACAATTTGTGCATTCACTGTCATATTGCTGTTTTCCAGCCTGACACCCAGACAAGGGTGTTCACTGCTGCTCTGAATAAGCCACTGAAGCTGCAGCCAGAACAATCCAGGCAGCAGTCAGTTGTAAAGGCTACCAGCTGCCATCCAACCTGCAGCTGTTCTTCACTGCCCTCAGAACTGCATATGTGCCCTCTGCCCGTGCCTCTTCTGTCAATATCATCCTGTGGTTCTCAGGAACTCTTAAAAACCTGTTGTCAAAGATAAAACAAAAATTACTTGCTTTAACGGCATCTATTCCTGACAGCATATGCCAAACATGAGTGTGAGGGAGAAGAATGACTATAAAGGCCTTTCTAAGAAAAAGAGAAATGTATCAGCAGTCCTGATGGTGTGTCTGTGTGGAAATTAGATTGCATACCAGGTGTTTTGTAAGCAGAACACAGTAATTTAAAGGCAAACTTGACCCTTTGTGATCTATGTGATATGTGGAGCTAGTGCACATGTTTTTATTTTTCTCTTCTGTGCAGTGGATGTGTTTCAGAAGTAGCGTGTACAGCTCAAATCTGCAGACAGGTGGTTACCTATGTTACAATATGGTTTAAACCCAGAAGAGCAAAGAAAACTAAGTCTCTGTGCATAAACCGGAAGGAACTTTGAGAAGGTTCAAAATATTCCCAAAAATGAGATTAAAACCAAACAAGGTTAGATTGGTGCCAAAAAATTGATGTATTTTATCTAATAGTAAAAGAGGCAAAGAGAAGGAAAGAGAAAAGAAAGAAAGACATAGAGAAAGAAGTGTGCATGGGGGGTGGGGGGACAGGGAGAGGTGACAGGGGTTAGGTAAGCATATCACCCATCCAAGGGTCCCAGCAACATCTCGTTGCTTCCCTCCATCTGGTCTTCTTGGTGGTGAGGGTCCCTCACTGCCATGCCACGCCACGCTGCCACACGCCGAGGAGTAAAGAATCCTGTGGGTTAATATACCCTTTGGACAGGTGGGAACGCCCACGTGTCTCCCATGCAGGGGCTGGCTTGACACACTGTCCTGTGCAACACTGAGGGTCTGCTGCATCATCTCTGGTGCTCTGGTGCAGGGTCTGGGGACCTCTTTGAGGGGGGGACCTTTGATGGGCCATGACACTCCCTTCTGCTGCAGATAAGCTTTTCCTCCAGGTGAAGGGGCCCTCAGCTGGACTCCTCTGCACAGTGGAGGATGGGCGGTCACTGCGCCTCTCACCAGAGGCTTTTCCAGCACACACCCAAAGCCTCTCTCACCCACCCTTTAGTGCGAGGGTCTGTCCGAGCCTGGCAGCTGATAGCTTTGGGGCTGTGGCCTCCACCTTGGAGGTGTTAAGCTTATGCTTTGTGAATGTCCCCAGCCCTGAGTTGTTACTTTGTCTTACCTTCTTCAGCGAGCAGTGTAAGGCCTCAGGCCCATTCAGGGTGCGGTAGTCTCCTCCGCAGCTGTTGCAATACAGTTGTAAAAGTCGTCACGAAAAAGGTTAAGTCTTAAACTGTAATATTTTGGTCTCTGACAACCTACTAATATAAAAGCAAGTCCAACTCCTCTTTAAATACCCTGATGCTCCAACAAGCAGATCCGCCTTGGGTCTTGCAGCAACTCATCATAAGCCATCTGATAACTTATTTTAAACCTATTTAGGCAGAGATCAGCTGCAGGTATTTTAACAAGAAGCCTCTCTAGCTGATCCCTCATTTTAATTTCTGCTAAACCTCTTGTTGCAGAACTGCCTGATCTCACGGGAAGGAAGAGGAAGTCACACAGAGCACCTATTTGCTTACCCACATAAATACATACATAAATAAGCACATTCTTATTTTAGACCAGAAGTTGTTCACGCCAATGACTGTCATGCATTATGGATGTGTAGACTGTTACTTTAGTTTAGTTAACTTCAGTTTATCCAGAGGTCTGACCCAACCAGGGCCCCTACCACCAAGAAAATGAATGGGTAGCTGGCTTCAACTTCAGAAAGAGTCAAACGGCCATTTGGGAAAGGAAACTAAGGTTGAGATGTGGGTTTGCTCACATTTCAGCAGTCATACCACAGGTAGTATGGATGTCATCGTGCCTATACTCAAGCCCCACACTTCTTGTTAATGCAGATATGGGGTGTGTAATAGTGCTTGAATTGTTCACAGCTTCTGGGTAGACTGATTCTACTCCTGTTCAGAATATGGGTTTAGGAGACAGCATGAACCACTTGTGAGTTGTTCTTAGCAGAAAACATTAATATGCTGCTGTTGAAAGATAAAAAATAGAGCATTCCCTTTGTGAAAAAAAACCCCAAAACCAACAAACCCAACCCTGCTATTTGTGCAACCTTTATCACGCAGTTCTGGGCAGAAATCTGTTTCCTCTAAGCTTTGACAGCAATAGGAAGTGCTTTGAAAGTGCTTTAAAAGGCTCAGTGCTGTTGAGATTCACCTGCTTAGCTGCACTAGGATCAGAGGACCAAGGGTGTGTTCACCTAATCATTCATAGATTACAAAGGATTTGATCATATGTAGGTAAAATAATAGAAGTAGTGTTTATGCAGCCTTCTGGAGATCTTCACTCTTTTTGTGTACGACAGGACTACTCTGAGTCAAACCCACCACTAATTTATCCAAAAGAGTTATAATCAACATTCACCCTGAAAAACTAACCCTGTTTTTTTTCAGAACTGCTACTTCTGACACGTTTGTGTTGGGTGGTAGAGAATGGTACTGTGGAAAGACAAGTGTGGATGTCGCTGTGCCCAGCAATTCTTACGGGTTTTATGGTGTCTAGTAAGAAGAAATCTCAACTTTGCTGAGTGAAACCAGGATTACCTTTGGCTGTTGTGGCACCCCCTCGAGCACACCTCTCTGACAGGATGAAGCAGGGAGATCTGCATTATGGATAAGGTCACTGTGTATTGTGTCTGTATGGCTCCCTCCTCCACACTGCCATCCCAGGTGGCTGTTCCAGCCCCCAGACTGTGGCGCATGACAAATTCCCACATGTCAGCTGTGAGCTGGACTAGGGAACTGATCCCACTTAAGTATATTTTTCCAAATAAGAATTATTTTCCTTGGTGAAGGCTGGGTCACCTTTGTGCTATTCTTAAAAGCTTGGTTGGATATTTGTCAGGAGGTTGCAGTACTGCTGGGGATGTAGGGCAGCCCATTTGTATTGGGAACATCCAGTTTCCTGACTGTGTTTCTTCTGCATTGCAGCATACTTACACTGCAGACACCTGGAACAAACAGGTTGAAAAGGGGAAGCCTATGGACACACTGTGTGGAGGTCAGTGCAGTCAGTAGGAAGTCCCCATCCCCTTGCCAGGTCCTTTTGCAACTCAGGAGGCTTGAGGCTGTCCCACGCTGAGAGCCTGAGCTACCAAGGGAGAGACGAAGGTTTTGAAGCAATGCCTGTCTCGCCTTGTCCCTTGAGGGACCCCTTGTCCCACCTCCTCTGGGATGGGACATACTTAGTATATACAGCCCCCTTCATGTAGTGGCCTGAACCTGCTCTTTTCCAGCCAATAAATTTTCCTTGTAAACAGGGAGTTTATCTCTTTTTGTTCTTCTGTATTTTGTTAACTAAAGCAAAAAGCTCTTATCCTTCCCTGACTTTACCATTCCTGTGTTACCAGACAGCAATTCCTTCCATTTAGTCCCTGATGATGAGGTAGTCTGTACCCTTTAAACAGGTTAAATGAACTCAGGCATAGATAGTGACTTGGCCTGTCACACACAGAGACAAAATATGATGCTGAATCAGTTGCTTTCTCTCTTTGCTTGCTATGATCACAGTTTATTAGGACTTACAGTTTGTGTAGAGGCGCATCCATATTCTGTGTTCTGGCCTTCCTTTTGAGTGCCCTGGACTGTAAACTAACAGTGAGGGAGAGACACAGAAACAAAATCACCCTGCAAGATATGAGGGAGATTCTGGATAATATCTGAGTTCCTCTGAAGTGAAAGCTGAAAAGATTAGGAAAAGTACAATTGAATTAAAGCCACTCCTTTTTGGAGTAGATATACTTTTACCCTGGCTAAGCAATTTCCTGGTGGATTTTTTTTCACTTCCCAGCACCTGCTTGTTTCAGAGGGCGACACTCCAGGGATAACTGTGAGCCAGAGCCAAGAGCCAGCATTTCTCACTCCCCTCTCTCCCGCCTCCGCCCCCTGCCACACACCCCGATATAGAATGACAGCACGTTGCCACAATTTAAATGACACTGCCTCTGCCTCGTCGGAAGGACGGGTCCTCCAGAGAACACCAGCCACAACAGCTGTCCACTTTCACAAAAAAAATCTTTATCATGGCCTATAAAGCAGCACATTTGGCCTTTAAGTCACGCTGGCACAAGACAGACGAAGAACTCTGTCGGCACAGCATGTCCTTTGTCTTGCACAAGGCGATCCAAAACGACTTTTTTAAGTGTTACCTTTATCTGCTGGAAAAGCTTCCCCTGGGTGAGTAGCCGTGGGCAGGAGTGTCCGTGTGTGTGTGACCATGCTCTGGAAAGATGGATCGTGTCAGATGGCGGAGGGCAGACACGCTCCTGACAGTGAGGAGTAGTAGTAGTTTCGAGAAGTGCAGCTCGAGAGACTACAGTGCTTCATAAAGAGTTTGGAACTGTGTCTCTCAACTCCCTCTAATTCAATACCCTATTGTTTCACCTAAATACTCCACAGATTCTTAGAGGAAGGCAAGGGCAAGACTGCAAGAGTGAACGAGAAGTTTGGTTTCTGGCAGACTTTTCCTTTTTTTGCCATCATTTGAGTAAAACATGCTTTGACCTATTTGGAACTTGGAAGGACAAATGCAAAACTAGCAGAGCTGGCAGGCTGTTCTTTCTTTTGCCTGATACCTGTTTTGTTGTCATTCTGGGTGTCCTTAGCTCTGGTGTTTGTATTGTTTTGGACAAGTGCTTGAAAGGTAGCAATTTAAATTATTTTTCAAGAGTCTTTGTTACGCAGATCTCTGAAGCAGACTGTCTAACCTATTGTTTGTTCTCTGGGAGGAAAATGCTTCCAAAAATTTATTTATAGACAAATTTCAGTGATAGCCTCTGGTACAGAATGCCAAGAGGGTTTGGGGTTTTTTTGTTTGTTTTTTTTTAAGATGCAGAAAATGAATGTTCATTTCTTTTGAAAATTTGACCCTGAATAAGAAACAAAATTTCCCTGTGATAATAAAGCTAAAAAGTAGATTTCACTTCAGTCTGTATTAATGTTAGCATGTCATGTTTTAAGCAGAATTATTCAGCCTACACTCCATGTCAGAACTGTAGGAATTTTAAGATGGGAAGGATGAGTCTGTGCAATCTGTTTCAGTGAATTCGTGGGGGTTCCTTTCTAATTGAATTATCCATTTAGGCAAAAGGATTATCTTACCTGTTTGTGTGAACTGTACAGTGATAACTCTGCTTTAGAGGGTAGAATTCATTAATCCTGTAAAGAGAAAAAACATTTCCATGTTATCTTAGTATTTTTAATGTGGCTTTTTAAATGCAGCAATATCTGCAGCTATTTTAAATGAAACATGGAAGGTAAATACTCCTATCTCTAGTGGTAGGTAGCTGTGAACAATGGAAAGGAAGGAAAGATGGAAAGGAAGGGAAATCAATTACAGGTTAATGGAATCTCATGAAGTCTATGAAAATGTTATTCTTCCATTTGTTTTGAAAATAAACACAACTTATTAGAAACTGAGCAGGATTTCCTACAGTGTTAACTGTTGGTGTAAGTACCACTATATCATTTTAAGGTTAGAAGGTACCATTATGACCATCTAACTTAGAATTTAATATAAAAATTCTAGCATTGTGCTTGTAACTTGTCTGGGTCACAGTATGTTTTTATGAACACAGAAGTACCTTGGTTTAAGTGTTTCAAACGGCTGAGAATCCATCAGTCACCACTCAGCTGTTTCCAGGCCTAATTGCTTCACTCATAAAGCTACACTTTATTTCTTGTCTGAATTTTATTTGAATTTCCATTCCTAGCCAACAGGCTTTGTAAAATGTTCCTATCAGACCAAACGTTCCCTCTGCCAGGCTTTTCACGACCTGAGTCATTAAAACCTAACTAAAGAGCTTCCAAGCCTATTGCCAGCTTATCCAAATTACTTTGACTCCATGGAAGATGGACTTCATGTGAACGTGCAGCATGTCTCTTACCCCATGGTTATTGTCATGAAGTAAAAGTGGGCATGAGGACAGGTGGAGTAGTTCATATGCTGTGAATACACATCCAGGGAACTTCACATGCTGCTATGATATCAGGGTCTGGACAGGGGGACAGTCAGGTGGGTAAAAAATGTTTGGGTGATTGGCTCAGAAAGTTACGGTCAAATCTTGAACTCAGTGGAATCGTACGAGGGTCTGTCCTGGGACATGTCCTGTTTAGAACCATAGAATGGTTTGGGCTGGAAGAGACCTTAAAGTTCATCTGGTTTCAACTCCCCTGCCATCTTTATCAATAACCTGGACGAGGTGAAGGACTGTTTTATCATCACATTCAGAGATTGCAGCCAACTGGCAGGACTTGCCCACAAGCTTTAAGTCAGGACTGCTATCCAGAGGCACCTAAATAGACTGGAGGAAGGAGACAGTAGGAACCTAGTGCCATTCAAATCCACTGAAATTCAAACCCAAATGCCAGGTTGTGTACCTGGATAGGAAAAACCCTTGGCAGCCACACCACAGACTGATCAGTGTCCAGCCGGGGAGTGGCCCTGGTGGTGGGGTTTTGGTAGGCAGCAGCAGAGTGTCCTGGAAGCAAAGGCAGCCAACAGTATCCCAGGATGAATTAACAAAAGCATAGCTAGTTGTCTGAGGGAAGTGATGATCCCCTTTTCTACAGCAGTAATTAGACCATATGTGTAGAGTCTTGACTCCCAGTGCAGGAAATGACATGGAATGAGTTGGAAGCCCCCCAGTGTGGTGAGGGAACTGGAGCACATGCCCTGTGAAGACAGACAAAGGGAATGGGGCATGTTCAGCCAGAAGATGAACAAATACCATCCTGCTAGTACCTACAAGAAGGTCATGAATAAGATGGAGCTAAGATCTGCACAGTTGTGCGAGGCGTGAGGACAAGGGCTGGTGGCCATAAATCAAAACAAAAGTAGCCCAAACTGGCTGTAAGGAAAAAATCTTTTATGTGCGGACAGTCAGGCATTGGAACAGGTTGCTCAGGGAAGTTGTACAATTCTCCATACTGGGGGCTTTCTAAACCCTGTCTAAATCCTGATGAACGTCATCTGACATCATGTCTGTCCCTGCTTTGAGCAGCAGTTTGGATCAGATACTTCCTTAGGTGCCTTTCCACTTGGATTATCCAAGTGCTCTCTGTGATGATCCAGCGCTCTCTGTGATGGAGAGGACAGAATGTGGCAGGTCTGAACACCTCTACGTAATGACAGTTTCCAGCTCAGTTCAGAGTGGAACCGAGCAGAAATGAGCTGAACTTCTCAGGCTTCAGGACTAGAGCCAGATGTCTCTGTGTAAACAGTGTTAAAGGACTTGAGCAACACTGTGACCTGGCAGGGAAGTTAAGCATGTGCTTAACTCTACTTATGCATAATAATACTGAAACCAAGGCTCACACTGAATCTTGCAGTGCTGCCCAGGGTCAGCAAGGTCCAAAGCTTCCTTCAAACTCTGCTAACTCCACACTCCCCCCACTCCACTGCTGGGTTCAGTGGTGGAGCACTTCTAGGCATGTTTATTTAGGAGCTGAGTGTATCTGGTATCACAGCCTGTTAAGAGAAACATGTCACTTTTACAGACCAGGGTAACATTTATAAATAAAAGACATGAGTAACTTTAGGCCCTGATCCAACAATGTACTTACATGTGTGTGAAAGCCCTTAAGCCCAGTGGACTTTAATGGAGCTACTCAGATGCTGGAAATTATGCACATGTTTACATGGGCTGTGGGACTCGGTGCCAGTGGGCCGAGATCTGCTGTGGAAAACTGAGGTGATCCATCCCTAGAGACAAATACTCCTGTGTGTGAGGCATGTGGCTATAAGTAAAACCTGCTTTGGGGGTGGGATTATGTTCATCCTCTATAAAACAGAATTTACATGGTGCTCAGACCACAGTGGAGAGGTAGATTCTACCATGCACACAGATAACTATTTTTCAGCTGATGCACAAAGCAGATGGTGCATTTAAAAGGGAGCACTCAGCCAAACTGGAATTAGTTCAGTATCTTGCAGAAAGCAATTGGAGCCACAAAATAATGTTCACAAATAAAAACTTTAAAAAAATTACTTGCAACATTTACTTCTGCCAGGGAAATTTAGTTGAGGAAACCCTGCAGTCAAGAACTGTAAGTCAAGTGTACAACAGGTTGGGATTGCACTGGGTCTTATGTATTAAGTGGTCCATTTCTTTAGAGATTTAGACCAGATGCACTGGAAAATATCTTTAACTGATCCATAAGAAAATATAAGAGATAATGTTTTGAACTTTGCAGGGCAAAAGGCTCAGGTGGATAGTTTCTGTCTAGTCCACATTGGTTGGCATTCAGCTGTATATCACCACTCTGCATCCAGACTGTGTTTGCAGTGACTGAAAATTATTAATGTCTCATGACTGGAGTGACCTTTAGGGAGCCAGTTCGTGCCCTCAGCCTGCTTGAGCAGTGGGTTTGCTTCAACCATCTCTGCTTGGGGACTTGCCACCAGATTCAGCTGAGGGACAAGTATGCCATGAAAAAGTTTCTTCTTTACTGGAAGTACATTTCTAACCTTTAATCTTGCAAGTTACCTGCCCTAACACTGAAAACCTCATGTGTTAGACAGCTGCCTGCCCTGTGATGTCTGAGGAACTTGCAGCCTGCATCATCCTATCCTGCTTATGCCCTACTTCAAGAAGTTCATTGAAGGCAGGCTGTGTACCCATAGCAGGCCTCAGAAGTATTTAATTTCCTGATGCATGAGATAGATAGTCCTGCATGGGTCATGGAAAGGGAGATGCCTCTGGCTAGGCAGGTCCTGTGATGAGGGGGAGGCACAGCTGTGACACTGACAGCCACCAAGGACATGTGGCGCTTCTCTTTTGGGGTAGATTCCTGCAAGCTGGCAAACCTCCTCCTCCCTGTGGTTCTGCTGCTGGAGCCTGCATGCCAGGTACAGCTGCGAGGCAGAGGTGAGGCTGATTGGCTGTGTCTGGAAAACTGGGTTGTACATTGGGAGATTTGGCAGTGCTGCAAATTCCTGAGAGGGAGGAGCAACACGGAAGGAGCAAGAGGTGGAAATCACCTCTATAGATCTCACACTGTACAAGTGAGGCTGTAGGTCCACAGGAGAAAACTTTGGGTACAGTGCCACTCTTTGCATTGGCCTGTTTCCTTGCATACCGTGGAGTGGGAGACATGCATAAAAACATCTTTGCACAGTTTAATGCATAGAGAAGTCCCTGTGGATGCTCGCCCAGAGCTGGTTTTGGATACCAGCATGTAGGGCAGGGCTCTAGGGCCCCAGATGGCCCAGGAGGAGCTGCAGTTAGCTGGTGTGTGCATGCAAGTCCTGGCAGGAATTCTGCAAGCCTGATAGTGGTCCTGAGTGAGAAATGTGAGAGCATACACTCCAGATCTGATATCCTGAACAGCATATCGTCTCCATGTGTTGCCTGAGGTCAGGCTCGTGTTTTGAGTAGAAGGACTCTGAATATTTGTTGTTCATGCTGTCCTGGGGTGCAGACAGCCTGTAAATGGCTTTCCTTTCAATCTAGCAAGATGGGATAATCACTGTCCCTTGACAGGTCCGTTAAATAACCCCTGGAATCAGCACTGGATTCTTCTATGGAAGATCTCACAAAGCCAACATGCAGGGATTCAGTTCTGTTCAGCAGACAGGCTGACCTCTGAAATGGAGCTAAAGGAGACACAGAGAAGACAAGATGGTGCCACTTCTGGAGAAGGATAGAGATCCCTTACTGGAAAAATCACAGTCACTGATGGAGTCTTTTTCCCAGGCTCTGGGAGCCACCCTGGCCAAGCTGTGCTGGGGATTGGCTGCTGCCCCCTTCGTATTAATTTCTTCAGCTAAATGGTTTCTTCTGAGTATGTGAATATAATCAGTGGAGTGTGTAAAACTCCCAGGTTTGACCCTTGCTGGGCTCAGTGCTTCTTGTGGTATAAATTTCTCAGGCATAACATAAATGTGTAATGGATTAAAGCTTTAATAGTATCCGTTCAGCAGTTGACTTAAGCAGGTGATGACAAGAGGGGCTGGTAATGCTGCTTTTGTTGGATGAGGGATATGCTGGGCATGCTGCTTGTATGTAACCCAATAGCACTATTCTGTTCCGAGTGGTCCTTGGTGGTAATTATTCCCTGTCCTATTTCCTTTGTCCCCCCCTCATTTGCCTCCAAAATGTCACTCTCCTGCTGAGGATGGGCAGGCACACACTTATCATTCCCCGCTGAGCTTGCTTGCCCTCAATTAAATACATTCCAGGCTTATATTCAGGGCCTCTGGCCTTATCCTCTGTGTGGAGGGCATAATTCCTGTTCCCCAGCCTGCATAAGCAAGGCACAGCCTATTCAGCCCCTTCCCTGCAGCAGCTGGCAGTGTTCCCATGGAAGTTTAAAGATGCAGTGATAAAGCAGTGCTCCCTGGTCCTTCTGTGCATGCAGCTGGCAGGGAGCTCTCCCTCACTCTTGTTATGAACTCAAAAGGTGTTTGCTGCTGGATCATTTCCAGTTCCTTGAGCGTGCTGGGAACCTGCAGCAGAGAGCTGGTCTCAAACTGCAAGGTGGTGCTTGCAAAGGCTTGTTCCTAGTGTGACTCTGTCCTTCCTCATTGCTTGGCTTTCACTGTCAGGCTTGGAGTTGTGTTTTTGGTGGAGGGTCTGTCAGACACACAGAATACCTGGACACCTGTATGCACACATGAGACAGGGGTGATGATTTCCAAGCAAAATTTATAGCCTGCCTCAATCCAAACTTTTGAGCTGCAAAACAACTACTTTTGATATGCTGATGCACACCAAATGCAGAAAAACACAGGATGTGGAGGATAGACCTCAGTTTCTAAAGAACAGGGCAAAATAGCCCTTTACCCAGCAAAACTCACAGGTTTTAATAAACAGCTTCAAACTACTGGTTGCTGTATGTTACCAGCAACATAGCCAAGCAATGAAAGGAAACATCCAAACCTCTGGCACACTGGAACCTTTCAGCGTATCACCCACTGATTATTTTGCCCCTTGACCTGTGACAATTTAGGACTGTCTCTTCTGAATTGTGTCCTCCCTGTGTGCTCATTTAGGCCTGAGACTACCATCTGCTCCTTGGTTCAGCTTACTTGCACTGCCACAGACCGTACAGTATCACTAAAAATAAACCAGAGTGAGTGCCTCATTCATCCATTCTCCTCTTGGTGCACTCTCCATGCAGCTGTCGATAGCTGGAAAGCATATCTGGAAATCTGCACAACAGTTAGGACAGTGATAGCAGAAATGATGACCCTGCATAGTAGTAAATGCTGCCCAAAGCTTTTCCAGGAAAAATCAGACCCCTTGCTGTCCTTGGCATGCGTGTTCACTTCAAACCTGAAGTGATTTTTCACTGACATGAAAACATAGTGTGATGATTGAAATTACTTCTGAACCTGGAAAGCACCGAATTTGCCCTGAGGAGGGCTGGATCCCTTCAAGGTCTTGTAGGATTTAATTCAACACCTTTCCTTCCACCTGTTGCTTTAGAAACAGATTTGGTGTTTTCAAGGCTCAGCTGAAGTTTATAGATCTTTGTCATCGTGCCTCCAGAGCAATTAACTAAGCCAGAAATACCTGTCAGTAACAATAAAATAGTGATTTATCTGCTTGCAGTGAAACTTTACGCTCTGACAAGTCAAGTCATCAATGGGGAGATGCAGTTCTATGCCAGGGCCAAACACTTCTACCGGGAGGTGCCTGCCACGGAAGAGGGAATGATGGGAGACTACATCGAGCTCTCCAACACAGATGTTGAATCCTCCCGGGAATTTCTCAGGAAGTTTGTTGGGGTGAGTCATTTAATCTCATCTTCTGCGAGAAGTAGTGGATGTGTCAAAAATGACATGCACGGTGCCCAGCCACATCTAACTTAAATGGTACCATGTGTCACATTTGATGCGCAGTCACAGGTCACCACTGCCACTGGGTCTAGTCATGTGTTTTGCCAGGTCATGCATCAGCATGAATACACATTATGCCTGGTCTTATGTCATTATTTGCCTGTTTTACATCCCTTCCTAATTCTCCAAAGCTGCAATGAGGATTGCACAAGGAGTTCTTGTAGCTGGGTTTGAGTGAGGGATTAATTCTCAGTGCAGGACTGGGACCTTTTATGATAAAATCCTTTTTGGCTTCAGTGGCAGATTTGTCTGTGCAAATGCCTGCAGTCCATTTGGAAAACTAGCTGAGCCTAAATGCCCAGTTTCTGGTTTGCCTATTCATAGATATTTCTGAGAATACTGCAACAAAACCCCCCATCTCCCACATACTGGAAGTATATGGAATAAGCTACACATTAGGCAAAATATTTTTCCTTAAACATTCCAGTGTCACTGAACACCTTTTCAGGCAGATTACTAAAGGTCTGTAAACATCTTCAAAGCTCTGCTTTGACCTGAATTGCAAGGAGATGCCAAGTGGGATTTTAAGAGCAGTATCACTTTGGTCCTTAGGTTTCTGAAAATCCTGTTGAGTCCTAATGTGTCTTGGGAAATCTGAAAATCTTTAGAAGTGTGGCTTCATGGTTTTCTGACTGCCCTTCCCTCTTCCCAGGGAAGGAGCCCACTAAATCAGCTCGATAACAGTATTAGATGTTAAAGAATCCACAAAACTACAGCAAAACAAATTTGTTAAGTTATCCTGCTGACAAAATGACTAGTTCTATATAATGCTACCACAGATCTTTAATTTCCTGCTCAAATGTACAAATTTGGGATAGCCAGATGACCTTTTTTTAGCCTTAATGATCCACTGGGGGAAGAAAGCTGAATAGGTTAATTAGATGTTGTGTATGGAAAAACAAAAAGGCACAGTTTAAATGGATTGGGATGGAAAATGAATGTGGCTTGAGAACAGATAGAAATCATGCAGAGCAGTGAAGGGCAAGTGATGGCAAAGTTTGCTGTACCTGATAGAGTGAGACTTTTGGGGCTGTGAGCCAGCAAAACACAAGTGAATAGCTGCATGTTTTAATATCAACTGTTGCAGTGTGTAGTTTTTCCTGCGTTGGTATGGCAGGCCGCAACCTTCCCGGAGAGCTCTGCGGGGTTATCTCGGGGAGAGCGGCTGTTCCACTTCCCGCAGCCCCTCTGGGCGGCCCGCGCTGCCCCCGCTCGCTGTCGGCCCCACAGCACGGTGGCGATAAAGGAGGCGAGAAGGCTCCCCCTGCATGGGGACCTCGGAGGATCTTTATTCACATGGTGACATCCTGGTTCCCAAGGGCAGAGAGAGTCAAAGCACGTGNCAACAGTCATTTGTATTAATGCTGATGCAAAAAAAGGCTTCTCAGAGCCTCACTGTATCATGCTGTCAACAAACACAAAATGTGAAAATACAAAGGAGGTTCAGTAAGGAGATGAACCTGATGGTAACATTTCCGAATGACATTTCTGAAAATGGCACTTTCAGAAAAAAATGAAATGCAGTCGAGGCACATTCCTTAAATTTTATTTAAGTCTTGTTTTAAGGACATTTGCAGAATTCAAGTGGTGCCTAAGTGTGTACTCAGGGGAAGATTTCAGCCTGCCTAGACATCACATAGATGCAGTTTCCTGCAGCAGGCTTGTGTCACACTGTTATACTTTCTCCTCTCCACCACCCGAAAAGGAAAGAAGTACAGTCTGTAACAGAGTTTCACATGCCAAAGAGGAATCATACCCAATGCATCAGGTGTGATGACAGATACAAAATACTCCAGAGCAGAATTCCTATTCCTATAATTAGCCAGGGATGGAAAGGATACTCTGAATGGCCAAGATCAAACAAGAAAAAAATAAAAAAAGGAACAGAAAGGAGTCAGCACCTTTTGCTAATTCTGATTTAGTTTGTTAAAGCCTGTCCTCTCTTGAGATGCAGTCAATTGATTATGCTACTTGTGGTTTATTTTCCTTTCTTACTACTGAAATTTGAATTCTGCTCAACCAGATACAGATACTTAGTGTCTTTCTGTAGCAGTGACTTTATAATAAAGCTAATGAACTGTCTTTCCAAATTTATGGCTCTATGAATATTTTTTTTAAACAATAAGGTGACCAAGATAGAAAAAAACAATCTGCTTTATCCTAATATACTTCCTCTTTTGTTAAGAGAAGTATAACAAAATTGGAAAATAGGAAAATTAGTTTCAGATCAACTGAACAATTTTTTATTGTTTCACCCTCTGAAAAACTTTTCCCTTTGTTTTCAAGAGTTCAACTCAGTTCCAAAATAAAAAATGCTCTTTAGAAATGAAAAGTTGACACGTTTGGTTTCTTTTTTCCTTGAAAGTTATGAAAAAAGAAGTACTTTGACATTTTCAGCATTCTTTCCCATGTTTTTTTGGCTAAAACTATTATCCAGATTTGAAATACCAATTTCACAGAGAGTTTTATTCATCTAAAACTTTATATTCTGGCAAAACTGGTGCTCCCTAAAGAAAATAGTTGCCCAGTTCCACTCAAATTACCCCTCTTGAGTTAGTTTGGCTGGCGTGGAAATGCCACACAGTGACATTTCCCTTACATGACTGATGTTGCATACTTTCAGGTATGGCATTTCTTAGCATGATTCTTAGCACCGCTGTAAACTGAGCTACAGATTTCTTTACCATTGGAGAATTTGTCTTGCCTGGGCACATGGAAGGAATTACAGAAAGGACTAAGAACTTCACTTATATTTTAGCCTGTCTCCTTCCCAGGTGAGTCAAATGGAGTTGAAAGTGCCACTGTGCTTGAGTTAAGAGGTTTTATGTGTGTGTGGGCAGAACTCAAACCAAAAGCAACATGGCTTGAGCCAACAGTGCTGTGCAGACAAGCTCAAGGCTGTCTCAGGTACAGCCATGGGGAAGGGTTATCAGCAGAGCTACAGCCCTGCATATTTATGGCAGTGTGCTAATGCCTTGATGTCCACATAGACACTGTGTTTCCAAGTGCCTACTCTGGAGGCAGTGAGTAAAAAAGAAAATTAAAAAAACAAAGCATTAATTCAGGATCAGTTGTGAACTGTAGGTGTGTAAAATAATACAGTTGGAGATTATATTGACTTTATAGCTCCCTCTCTGCCCTAAATGCTTTCTCCCTTTCTTGCCCCCAACTCATCTGCATGATTGGTTACTTGCTGAGTGAAAACTTCTTGAAAGTGATTTTTCTCTTGTTTGATCAAGGCGATAGAAGAGATGTTGAAAACATGCTCTTTTTTATTTCTTTAGAAGGAAAACTACTGTGATTTTTATCTATTTCTTGAACTCTGATTCCATTTTTTGTCCTGCTTAGCTTCACTGCCTTCCTGCTCTTCCAAGACCTGAAGTAAAACCAGGAACATATCCCAAAGCTCTTGTATTCTGAATGAAATTTATGAGTGTCCTATTCAGCTTTACAGAACAATTTTGAGGTGTATATGTGTCCTAAAGGACAGTGATTCTGAGTAATGGGAAGCAGATAGTCAGAGGAGCAGTCAGTCTTAAATTTTGAAGCCTGTTCTGGCTTACAGTTTTCACTTATACTATTTTTTTAAATAAGGAGTCTGATTTTCAACTCAATTAGACTTTTGGGAAAATGTTTGCCTTCCAAAGAAAATGTTAATACTCTGTCAAAGCCCTGAGCACTTCCAAACTGAAAATATATTAGCTGAACATGGAATTATGTCAACATTTTCATTACAAACGGAGCCGTGGTGTTTCACAGGGCTTCTCAACTGACTGCCCAAAGCTCTCACTCCTTCAACTGACTGCCCAAAGCTCTCACTCCTTTTCAGCGAAGTGTGGGATCAAACTTCATCTCCCACGACTGTTCCCTTTCCTTCTTCTTAATGGCACGCGGAGATGTCATTGGAGGTTCTTGCTGTGACGTATCATGGGAGATGAATTCCCCGTTTGAGCGAGGTACTGTGGCTGTAGATTCTGTGAAACACAAATGTTGAAGGAGTTACCTGGCTTTTTGTCAAATTCTGTTGATAGTTTTGGTAAATCATCCCAGTTTTCTCACCAAATTTCTCAAGATTTTTAGTTAATCCCATCAGTGTAGGCCTGTATGTATGTGCCAGCCAACAATATGGAAATCTACCTTGTAAAGATCCAAGACACAGTTCCTTCTCCTTTCCTGAACTCCTTGTTACCGCTTAGTCTGGTCCTCAGTAAAAGCCATGTGCTCCTAAGTGCAGCCTGTGGATGAGGAATGGCTCCCATTTTCTGACTAACTACAAACAGGTAGTCTCCAGAGTCTAATAGGGCTGAAGGTTTGTGGACTCTTGCACACATCGGGAGATTAATCTTCTTGGGTATACAAATTGGGAGCAGCAGCCCTGGAGACTGGTGAGAGCCCTTGAGGGCCATGTGCTCTTTCTACAGTTACTCTGTGTAATCAGATGCTCGGCTGGGCTATTCATAGTCGTGTCATTGACAGTGCCGTCCTTTGACCTTCATAATCTACTGAATTACCAATTGAAGCCAGGCCAAAAAAGTGGGAGTTACATGATTTATGCTTGGTTCATTACAAAAGGGGGTCTCCCAATAAACAGGAAGAGCAAGACTCTTCATGGGCTTATTTCCTTTGAGAGCAGTGAAGTTGCAGCAGGGACATTGGCCCATAACTTTCACTTCAACACTCAGTTCCAGGGGACAGGGAAAAGGTGTTTACATTTGCTTTTAATATATTTGTTTAACAGATAACTTTGGCCAGGGGAGCTCCTATCCCACAGTCAGTGCATGTGTAGACTTAGAATTTCTGTTTTACAGAACAGCAGCAGGCTCTTAAGAGCCTTTTTATAGCTAGAATGGAAGCTTCAGGGATGAAATACAGCTTTCATCATAAAGCTTCTTTTACAGCGCCTCATTATTTTCTCATAGTCACAGCCTTTGTGCCATGTTTTTTCATGTCTGATCTCTGTCCAAAGATGACATT
The DNA here is from genome assembly GCA_013399875.1 of Gymnorhina tibicen. NCBI lineage: Eukaryota > Metazoa > Chordata > Aves > Passeriformes > Artamidae > Gymnorhina > Gymnorhina tibicen. Next base: position 425,182 of record VXAZ01007367.1, read on the forward strand.
TATGAAGAAAAAGGAACAGTTAAGCAAAATCTAGTCAATCATCTTTCTTGTCTCTATGCCTAAAAGAGAAATTCTGTATATGCTCCAGCCCAAACTTCTTGAGTTGTCATAAGTTACCTACCACTCCAAGATCTTTGTTCAAACACAATTTGTTTTGAGAACTACACTTTGATCCCAGGGATTCTGTGTATCTACAGAAATGCCCATGGGTACCTTGGGAGTTCCGTGCTGCAGAAGTTACTGCATGCAGTATTTGGTGTACGCTTCCTTTTTTATTAGGCCTTTACAGGGTGCAGAATGAGGCTTATCTAGCCACGTAGTTGCCTGTGAGGTGTGAATATTTGAAGTTGCAAGAACTTTACAAAGAGTTGTGGATCTTCAGAGAAAGCTAGGAGCTTGTGAAAGACTCTGTCTCTTCTTATACCAAGCAAAAACTTACTGTACAGCAGTAAATGCAGTAAGAAGTCCCAGCAGCAGCCTGGGAATGTGACAGCCCAGCTCAGCTCAGACAATATTACCCAAAGCTGTGGTGATTCTTATCAATCTTGCAACAGCACTGCAGAGTTAAGGAGAGAAGACACTAGGCTGGCTGGACTAAAGGCCATAGTGGGTAACACAGTTGCTGTGATTTTTCAGGTGGTATTTTTCAGATTTCAAATGATTTTCTTGTATCCCACAGGGGGTGGGGAAAGCTGGCACCAACCGCGCCCTGGACTGTGGCTCTGGGATAGGTCGGATCAGCAAGCATGTCCTGTTGCCAGTTTTCAAGAGTGTGGAACTGGTGGATATGATGGAGAATTTCCTTGCTGAGGTCCCAAACTACCTGCAGGGCAAGGAGGACAGAGTGGAGATGTATTACTGCAAAAGCCTCCAGGAATTCACACCAACCCCACAAAGATACGATGTCATCTGGATTCAGTGGGTTTCAGGTTAGTTCTGCATGATTCTTCTAGCCTGACATCTCACAGAATAGACAGCCTGTGGTCAAAGGAGGTTCTCAAATCTTTGGGACTGCTTCCTAAAACATCACAGGAGACTTCTGAGAGTTCCCCCAAGCCACATGCACAGTGGGTACAAATCAAGTTGTTTTTTTCAGGTCACATATTAGCGAAAGGTACCAGTTCCTGGAGAGCAGCCTGCATGCAAAGGTGCAGCTGAGGAGGAGGCTATATATATGGATTTTCTTGAGCAGGAATACTCTTTCTTAGTTGCCAGTGGTGCAGAGTGATACACAGGGCTGGCCTCACTTGAGAACAGTGGTTCCTGAATCTGCTGATTATCCAGGCTTCGAGGTATTTCAGGAAACAATCAGGAAAAAAGCCATAGTGGAATCACCAATACTTGTAAATCAGATCATGTCTTATTACATGCACTGATGTTTATCAAACAGCTTCCCTTATCTATGTCCCACAGTAGCCCCTCCTGTAAGGAATATCCGCTTCTTCTCCTGCAGCCACCCCAGTAAACGCCCTGCAGCATTTTAGAGCAACAGACTGGCAATCAGATAATGCCAGTTATGTACCTTACCCCAAAAAAAAAGTCTGCTGCAGTGGAAAGAAGGTTTTCTCCTAATCTGTGAACCAAAGTGTCCATGGTGCAGTTTCAGAGGGAAGAAGGAATTATTCAAGAGGAGGTCTAAACAAATTGCTTTAGACCAGCATACTTTTCCTTTGTATTTTTGCTTTTCTTTAATAATAAGTCATTGCAGTAAATGTAGCTCCTGCCTCACCTTTTGAGCAAATCCAAGTCAAAATGAGGATGAATGAGCTCAGACTTATCTAAGGCTGTGCTGGTCAGATATGTGGCTCCTGACTAAGAGAACATATCCTTTTCTCAGCGTAGACACAGATCTGAATCTTCTTTCTCCATCAATGTCAAGGAAATATGGAGTGATCTTAATCATTAACCAAACCTTTGCCCCTATCTTGAATTTGGCTGAAATATGCCAACAAGGTCATTTGATGGAGTGAGTGCAGGACTGTCTGCTAGAGAGCAACACCTTGAAGATCTCATTTTCTTAGGAAACTGCACTAAAAGCCAAGTGAAGAGAAAAATAAGTTCCAAATTAGGTGTTCAAAAGCTTCAATGAATCTTGCCAATGAAATCTTGTTTTGTCTTATGAATGCATAAGTATGTGAACCCTGGCAGTCATTTTGTAAAAAAAATAAAAGTGCAAGCTTACATTTAATATAGAAATTACCATTTTCCTTCAACTTGCAAGGTATTCAGCTTTAGGTTTTGGGGCTTTTTTCTTTTTAATTTTTTTGTTAGCAGTGGTTGAAGAAACTTGACATGCTATGTCAAAATGTGGTTTTGAAATGACAACTTCCATTTATAAAAGTTTAAATCTTCCATCAAGAAAACGAAATATTTTGAGTAGAAAATACAAATGATGATTTTTTCCAAGTTTTTCATTTCTTATCACCTGTCCTTGTTAATTCATGTTAGATGTTTCATGTGTGAAGAGTTCTCATTTTGCTCTTCTCTGAGCTCTACACCGCTCTTCTCAACATAACAGAAGTCCTGATGTTTGAGAAGGAAGGATAAGAAACAGAATCTCAATAACACATTGAAAAAAGTACTATTTTAAAATATATACATATCTGCAAAAATTCCATGGGGTATGGAGTAACACAAAGAGTTTAACTGGCATTGTGGAAGGTCTTGCATTCTTTGCTGGATCTTTGATCCAGAACTCCTTTGATGGGCACATAGTGCTACACAAAGTTACTGAGATTTTTAGCAGTAAAAGACAGAGGGGACTGTGATTATCTAGTTTGACCTACTCTATACAGAAGCTCTTGTATTCATTCCTTTACCCTTGTGCTAAGCCAGTAGTTTGTGTTCAATTAACACATATCTTGAGAGGTTCAACCACACTTGGTTTGAGGACTTCAAGAGGTGGTAAACCCCACTTCTGTTGGTAGTTTCCAATGGGTAATTGCTTACACTGTTAAACAGTTGTCACTTATTCCCAGTATGAATTTGTTTGGCTCCAGCTTCCTGCCACTGATTCTTATTATAACTTAAACCACCAGATTAAAGAACCCTTCAGCACCCAGTATTTTCTCCACTTTTCTCAATGGCTTCTGTCCACATCTGTTGCTGCTACCAATATGGATGCTAAATATTGATCGGAGTTTGTGTTTGTTGATCTCGTTGATTTGCCCAAGATTTCATAGTTAAATCTGGCAGGACTAGAACTTCTGCAATGAACAGGCTATGGAGACTCAGATCGAGGCACCATTCCGACATGTACAGAGGGAGTCTGAATGGTTAATAGTGATCTATTTTCCATCTTTTCATCTGTAGGATATCTGACAGATAAAGATCTCCTGGAGTTTCTCATCCGGTGCCAGGATGGCTTGAAGGATAATGGTGTTATCATTCTGAAGGACAATGTGGCCAGGGAGGGCTGTACGCTGGATTGTCTGGACAGCAGTGTGATCCGAGACCTGAACATCCTGCACAGCCTCATTGAAATGAGCGGACTCACCATCCTGCAAGAGGAGAGGCAGGAGGGATTCCCTGAGCAGTGTGTCCCTGTCTGGATGCTGGCCATGCAGAAAGGCCCTGCCCATTCCTGATTGCCCAGTGACACTGCAGAGACTGGACTATGGATGAACCATAGTCAGCAGGAGAAAAGCACCTACTGGAATCCTCCTAACCATGCACTGCTCTAGGGCAGCAATTCCTAAAGGGTCAGGAGAGAATGACAATAGAGCCAGCTTCTCCCAGGAATAGTCTGCTTCTAAATCCTGCCTGCTTCATCACTCTTGCCATTTTTAAAAGCTTTCCTAACCTCCTTGTTGGATCTCTCTTTCATTAAGGAGTCAAATGGACAAAACTCATCTAATAGAAAATAATTAGGTCTGAAGTTTCTGTAGTGGTTAATACATTTTGGAGTGTTCTGTATGAAGTGTTAACAAACAAGCCTGCTTTTTACTATGGCACTTAAATCTTCTTGGAATTTAAGAAGGATCTGTCAGATCACTGAAGCAGGAAATTCAAGTAATTTCTGGAAAACTTCACCCAAATTTTGACTGTCCTCTCTACCTGTACTTTAAAATATTTAAACCAAGAACATAAGGAAAATTTTATCTTTTTGTTGGCATCAGCCATACAGTTTATCTTTTTTTTTTTGCGTTTCTGTCAATTTGGACAATAAAACAACCTGGTTAATTTTCCATTTTTAGCAGCTACTTCATCTTCCTGATGTTTCTGCCATAGAACAATAGTGGTGCATAAGGGATTTCACACTTTGGGGGAAAACTTGGCTGGCAAATATGTACATGTTTGCATTGAAATTTTGTGAAAAGCTTGCCCCACATATTACATTCTGGAAAATATTTTTTTTCAGAACATTCACAGTGGAAACCACTTGAAAGCCTCTCTTTATTATTCATACCACTGCACATTTCTTTCTTTCCCACATTCAGAACAAGTCTGGCACCATATACAGAGCTAATGGGATTTCACGGAGCGTTAATAGTAAGACTGTAAGAAGAACCAATACAGTATTGTATTAATTAACAACTGTGCTGAACTGCAGAGAGTGTTAGTGTAACCCAAAAGCTATGATTTATATTCAAAGAGCAGCTGTATAAGCCTGGATTTGAAAATACTAACATGCAGCCCATCTCCTTAAGGCTCACAGAAATCATACATTAAGCTTCTTGTCCTCTTCGTAGAGGCACAGAAAATGCTGTGGGAGGACAGAAGTTCATTTTGCAAACAAATTCAGAATTTGAAATGCTGCTTTGTTCTAAATGAAGATGTGAAGGGATAATTTTGAAATTTGTTATGAGGGAAAGCCACACGACTAGAGTTTTCCAAGTTGCTTAAAATTTTTTATCCAGACAAAATCAAATGTTTATTTTGAATTGAACTTCTAACATAATTTGCACTTAAAATGTTACTAAGGCTTGTTGAAAATTTTAGAAATTAATGATAACATTAGGAACGTTCTGACTCTGTCAGAATTTTTATCACATCTTACTCCCCTGAAATGCAATTCTGGCAAAGCGTTTCAGACTTTGTAAAGAGTTGCACTATGACAAATCTCTCTGTGCTAGTGGAAAAGAGGTCTATAAAACATCCCTCACATGACTGTAGGCACAATTGGCTGTGTCAAATATTGCCAGCTGTGTTAGATTAACTAAAAAAGAAGCCTGAAGATAACAAGATAAGGGAGCCTCTCAGCTGGATTTTAGTACACGTTGCTGTCCTTTGATAACAAATCTCCAATTTTAATTTTAATTGCATAACTCATCTTCTCTAGCAATATGTTTGCACATGTTGAGAATTACCAGTTTATGGCAGAAGGCTTTCTGCCATCAAATCTTATCCAGTAACTCTCCTGTTAATGTTCCATCACTAATTGTAGCATTAACGAAAACCACACTGGTGATTTGGTGAATATTCTGGTGTGTCTTACAGCCTAGAAATCTATGGTTCCCACGACACAGATGCTTCTGGAATGTTTTGACTAATTCTTCCATTCCAATCAGCTGGTATTGGATACAAATTCAGTATGTAACATTGTCAGAAACCTTAGGTGAACACTTGCATTCAGGAACTGTCCCCAGAACTGAAGGCTTCAAATTCCCTCCAAGCCACCTACGTTGCTTTCATTCTGCCAAGGCTGCTAAAAACCAATGTGGTGTTTGTGTGCATGGGAGTATGTGCAGATACCTGAAGGCATCTTAGCATCATAGAATATTGTGAGTTGGAAGTGACCCACAAGGATCATCAAAATCCAAGTCCTGGCCCTAGAGAGGACAGTCCCAAGAATCCTACCATGTGCCTGAGAGCATTGTCCAAATGCTTCTTGAACTCTGGCAGCCTTGGTCACTTGTTTTTTTCAGGAAACAGGCATCAGTCCTATAATTAGTAACACTGATTAGCAAAAAAGAGGGGAATATTTATATATTTTCCTTTACGTGGATTACCAATTAATTTGCCCTTCACCATTTTTTCTTCCAGCCAGAGACATCTGCCATGGTGCAGAATACTTGGGGACTGCTGGAGATCCTTGTACAGTGGTGTCTGTGCCAGGCAGATCTGACTGGTGTTGGTCACTGCAATGGTGAGAGAATGGCATTGTGGAAACAGGGGAATAAAGAATTTTATACAAATCCAAACAGCTGCCACATCTTACAGGGCACAATGTATCAGCTGGTCATACTATCACCTGTCCTTCCACCATCCACCAGAGTGGATGCAGTTCAGTAATGAGAGACGTGGTTCCAAGATGGAGATAGAATGCAAAGTGGTTCAAGATGAAAAATGGAATATAAATGACTGGTGTGGTTACCAGTGAAATACATTTTTCAGTGTAAAAATGTTCTTCCTGTGTTTTGTATATCTTTCCTATTAGAATTTCCAGAATGCATATACATAAATATATAATGAAAATTGGTTCCCTTAACTATGTGAGAAGAGAGAAAAGTAAAATCTTAATTTAGTAGAAAAACCCATATTTCATGGTTTCCACATTCCTGGAAATTAATGTTTCATGGCTGTGTTGCTTCCACAGTAAAATAGTAAAGCTTTTCTGGTGACATAATGAACCTCAAGAGTAAAGAAACACAAGCCCTTCAGGAGCTTAAATGCATGAGATTGCTTCAGACTGAATAATATTTTGGTTTCCTCCCTTTCTGAGGCATATTTTTATTCAAGAACTCCCAGTCATCTAGCACAGGCCACCCTTAAATGTTCCTTAATTTGGGTAAGGGCTATTCTTGGCTTAGAAGTTCAGGGCTGTCTGTATTTTACCAATAGTATATAATAATAATAATAAAAAATAATCACAAATTTCAGTCAGAAGATTTTGCTTAGGAATCATTTATGTATCAGTTGTTCTTTGGTGTTCAAGGTATGGATAGTCAATTCAATGGCTCTGCCTCAACTTCCAGGTTATTTAAACCATTCATTTAAAGAAGTTTTTAGCTCCTTGGATTACAGAGGGGGTTTGAATCCCATTTGTTTGGTGCTCATTTAAGACTTGTTCCCGATCTTGATGTTACCAGAAATTCAATGCAAGATCAAGACCCTGTCTGAGTCAAGGTTCACAGAACTCTGAGGATGCTTCAAGCTCAAGTCCCCATTCACCACTAATCACAGGTGATTAGGGAAATACCCAACTTGTCCTTCAATCAGATCTTTCTCCCGGCAACCACATCAAGTAAAGGCCAAAGCACAGTAAATCCCATTTCTGCCACAGCACCACCAAAGTTCTGGTGTCACTTGGTTTCCCCGTATCAGGTCCAGTGCTTCTATTCTGTGTGACTGAAGGTCAAGTATTACCTTTATTGTATGCATGTGAGCTCAAGCCCTGACCGTAGCCTCCAAATGCCACTGCAGCCCAACAAAATGTAGAGGAACAATTGTTGCAGCATTCTGACCAGCAATCCCAGGCATGCAGCTCCAGCAAGCATCACAGCTCAAGCTGTTCATGTTCCAAAGGCAATTCAGACATTGCAAATGTCCTTTCATTCCTAACTGGAAGAGAGTGCCATCGTTTTGAAACATGCAGCTGAATGGACGTGCTAAAATGCTTTGTTTCAGAAGTACTGAAATAATACTAGTTATTTTTAGCTTGAATTTCATGTTTGGATGTTTATATAAGCTAGTTTGAACGGACATGTTATGTGAGATGACAATGTAATACATTATATAGTATTGAAATAGTTGCAGTGAAACATCAGTTTCCTACAGAATACACTAATAAAATCAGCACATTCCCAGTCCCTAAATTTAGTGAAACAAGTCAGCAATTTCCAGAGAAAACTGATTTCAAGAGGAACAGCCCTGTCAAGAAGCATTTCCCCAAGCTCTCTTTGTCCAGACCTATTCCATCCACTCAGGCAGCTCAGCATGCCTGGTCTCGGAAGCAGCTCCTGTAGGCTCTTTGACAGGCAAGAAGCAGCAGCTGACACCTTCAGAGCACTCTGACCACCTCCGAGCTGGACTGGACTGAAATTAGAGCTTCCCCTCTCTCCAGGGGCTGTGCAGTGACAGTGCATCCTTGTTACAACCAATTCAGCATCTTCATTGTTAATGTCAGATAGGAGTGCAGTGTGTTCTGAGAAGCTGTGGCTGTCAAAAAGAAGGCATGGAGTTGGATAACCAAACACCCACTGAAAATCAAAGTTGTGGAACCAGGACACTGCTTTAAAGGGACAGTATAGCACTGCCTAATGCCAACTGGCAAAAGCTTTCGCAGTTAGTCTTCCAAAGAACCCTGAGTACCTCTGTGCCATTCACTTGGTTTTGTCCATACTCTTAATCCAGGCTCCCCACAGCATTTACAATGGCATATCAGACGTAGGCCTGTCTAGAGGAACTTCACTGTTATGTGTGATTAAAACCAGTTGTGCTGCATCCCATCCTTCTCTTCCTTTGATGCTTCTTCCAACTTGCCAAGAAAATCCTGCCTCCACTTGCCAAAAATGATTTGTTTTCTGGGGACATCACCACATCTCACTGAAGTAAAACAGATTACCTTTGATTTTAAGAGGAGGTAGTTCTGTTTGTCTGAGAGCAATAACAATATGCTGCATTTCAAACATGCAGGTTAATTCCTGTCTTTTCCAAATGATGGCAAGTAGGCACCCCCAGACCACTGCATTCTCATCACCATAAATAGCAATATTTGTATGACGCTATACACCCAAAGGCCATGAAGAATGGGGTTTACTGTGTTTGGGATAAGGAGACTGAGGCATAAAAGGGTGATCTGGGCAGCATTACAGCTTTATCTAAGTGGTAGCTGTGAGTGAGTAACACCTCTACAAACCAGGCCACCACAGGAACCACAGAATGTTTTGCAGGCAGACATAAACTCATACTGGCTGTGCTTGGAACAGATTGAAACAGCACAGTTGTGGTTAGCCTGCTTACTTGCCCAACCTGGAATGTTCTCCAAAGAGAGGGCTCAGGCTGAACATTGTGCTCAGGAATAGTAACAGCTTCTTTTCCTTTCAGAGCATTGAAACAGCAACCAAGTGTATGCCTGCAGCAAAAATAAAAACATAAAATTGGTGAAAAGTCTCTGTATCTCTCTTCAAAGAAATGTTGAATTTGCAGGCGTTTCAACCTGTTTTGGTATCTTCAGACTGCTGAGATTAAGGTTTTTAGAGGCATTTGAAGATGTAGAAATGCTCTGTGGCTTAGCAGATACCTATTGGTGTCTTTGGATGCCTGTAAGTCTCTGAAGGTTTGGCTTGTAGGAACCTCAGCTTCACAGAAGACCACAGTTTCAGAATTTTCTAGGAGACCGTGTTTGAAAGCCATTAAGTGCCTGTCAGTGGAGGCTGGCATCTAGAGATATTTCATCTAGAGGTCTTTCTAAAGCATTTGGCCAATTCAATCTGAGTTTAGCACTAGCATGTCTTTGCAAACCCCTCAGGGAGATGTAGGCATCTTAGGTACAAACACTCTCTCTTGATTTAAGACACCTAAATACAGATATCTCATCTGAGGTAATTGTTTAGGTGCTCTTTGCAGTCAGTGGGGAAAAACAGGCCATGCAGGAGGCTTGGCAGGCCCATGTGTTCATCCCATTCTGAACAGATGTATTAAAGATCCCAGTGATAGCAAAGTCCTTCTGAAAACTACATCCAACTGTGCCTCTTCACAGTGACTTGAATTGATTTGTAGGTACATTGTGCCTGATTGTTCCTTTCTCCCTCATCAAGTCAAAAATCACAGATCTAGGTTCAAAATCTTTGGATTATTCCCCTCTGTGGGCACATACACGGTAACAGTTTTACCTATGCACACCCCTACATGTAGAATATATGCAGTTTGCACTGGCCAAGGTGACCTGTGGTCCTGGGAATATGTGTGGCTTGCCAGCTTTTCACAAGGCATCTGCTGCAGTGGAGCAGGGACTGGATTGCTGCTGTGTAATCTGGATCTCCAGCCACGCAAAGTAATGGTCCAGCACTGTTTGCCAAGGGAGCTGTTGCTGGATCAGCATGGGATGTCATCTGCTCAACCTGGCCCCATCCCAGCTCTCCATAGCAAATTCCCTGGGTGACATCTCGCTTGTAAAACCCGCTCAGATCTGTCCCAGCCTCTTTGAATTAATGCTGCTTATATCTTAAGCCTCTCAGTCATGTGAGGATTTTGTAATGTGGGACACAGCATCGTCTAAACTGACCTAAGCACCTTGTGGCTCCCTTCCCCATGGCTGCACATGATCACAGGGCACACCAGGGGGGAAGTGCTTCTCACCTGATTTGGACATCTAAGAGAAACTCATCTGGGGTTAAGGCAATTGTTAAGAGTTCCCACAATTGTCACTGGGGAAAGATCAGCTCCTCCCAGAAAGCTGCTTCCCTCCTATGATGGTTATCCCAGAGTTATCCCAGAAGAAGCCCAGGGCACTGTCTTAGGTCCAGAGAAGTAATTAGGTGTCTAAGAGAGGTGAGGTGAATTTCAGCTCCAGTGTATGGAAATTCAGGGACCCTGCTGTGAGACTTCAGTGCGTTCAAGTCTGTTCTTTCTCCCACAGGTGTAAACTTGGATCTGCAGCCCCAGCTGTAAATTACAACTCTGAAAGTCTCTCCAGAGGTCTGAAGCTGTTGGAAATTACTCCATCTTGGACCTTTTAGCATTTTCCTTTCAGAAGGTATGGGCACAGAAACTCCTGAAAACTCAGTGGAGTACAAATCACACTGATATTTGGCTGGTACCTCCCTCAGATAGACATGGTGAGTTTCCTGAGAGGTGCTTTTTGCACTCTGGATTGATCAGTTTACCAGTGAACCAGGGCTGACCTTCTGTTGGGTCTTATTAAATAACAGTCTAGTTTTATTTATGGAGCAGTATGTGAGTGCATTGCTGTATAAACAAGTGACTTCTCCTAAAATTGGGGTACCATTGCCAAACTCTTAAAAATCCAACCCATAAAATAAACAGACTCCAGGAGTTACCCTTACTCCCGCCACTGCAGGAACTTCAAGGTAACAAGAAGTCAATAAACCCCCATCAGCAAAATCCCCACCGGGATCCAGGCAACTGAGACTCTGAAGCAGCACTCATCAAGAGAAACTAAGTGATCCAGTAAAACATTAGAGTTCCCAGAGGAACCATATTTGCCTTGATTTGAGGCAGCCCTGACCACTTACCAAGGGCAAGGAGGCTCCTGTTGGATGGTGTCTGTAGAGTCACTCTGCTTTCTGACGTGCTCCCTGCCTGTGATTAGTCTGTGTTTCACCCCTAACTGTCTGGATGCCAAGGCAGAGGGACCCTGAGCAATGAGAGCTTTCTCACACCAAATCATTTTACTGCTCAGGTAGGATTCAGTCCCTGTTGCTCCGTTCTCCTCAGTATTGTAGATCCTCTAGTTGATGTCTGATAACAACTTCAGTTTGTAACATGAAGCAATGCTGATTTCCATAGGCAGAGCAAACCTGGCCTTGGCCCTAATGCAGCTGAGATCAAGAACCAATTATCTTCTTTTTCTGGGCTCTTTCAGCACAGGCAGCTTCATCCTGCCTCCCTGAACAGACTGCAGTCTCTACAGCAAGGAGAGAAATACCACCTCACAAAAGATGGCATAGAGGACCGTGGAGATCCAAATCAGTTATACAGCAGCCAGGACAGGTGTATGTACCAAACAGAAAGGATTTAGGAACCAGTGGATTACTTTCCACCACTGTCTTCTCAGTAGGCAGATCTGCTTACAGTCAGGCTTTTATAGCCTTCAGCATTTCACCATTAGAGAAGGTTGTAATAATTAGTATCTTTTCCACCCCACTGTCAGGTGGGGAAGGACTAGGTAGCTTCATTGCATGTATGGGAAGCCCAAAAAGCAGAGTACATTCTTCTTGTCTTAATTCATCTGTTTAGTCCAATGGGTTATTACAGCTGCCTAATAATCAGGGAAGCAAGGCCAGTTCCTCTGCAAGACTTTTCAGTACATCCAGTGCTATTGGACACATCTAACATTAGGAATATCCTGTCTTTCACTGCTGATGAGTGGTTTGGTCTTCAGCTGGGACCAAATGGAAGATGGGTTGAATCTCATTTTGAGGGAAGAGGGGCCTTAGAGAGCAGTGTGAGTTAGAGCAGGGAACAAACCCAGGTCTCCTTAGTCATAGCCATGTGCTCATGCCACTGAGCCATTTTCTCTCTTATTTGTGTAAACCAAAGGGATTTGGGTTTCCAGTATGGTAAACAAGGATTTAACTACTTCCTCCCTTGTCCCAAATAACTTTCCCTGAAACTAACATGGTAAACAGAGCCCCTGCTCTCAAAAAAGCCTTTCTGCTTGGTGTTGTTTTTGTAACTGATCCTCTGCTGGAAGACAAGCAACTCACATTTCTGCTAAAAACAACCCAAGGGAACCTTTTAATAATAACATTACAAGTAGTCTTATACCCTGCTCCACTGGGTCCTGTGACAAAAGAATGGATACCCACCCATGGATGGGTTTGCAATCCTGTGGAATAAGGAAGCTGTGGGGCAGCTGGCAGCACACAGCACATAGAGTACCTTGCTCCCCTCCTGCTTTGTGCCTTGCTTGGCATCAGAGTGGACAGAACAGCATCTATCTCCTGGCATTAGGAGTCAAAAGGAAAAAGTAGCCTCATGCCATGTGTGAATTGTAAATATGGTGGTGGGAAAGGAAGGGGATGTTTGATGCAGAAAGCCAGAGAGTTGACAGGCCTGGAGTATTTTCATCCTCAAACACCCTGTGGTAATAATGGCTTTCACATAATGACATTTTAGAAATTAATATCTTGTGGTTTTAGTTAACACCCTTTAAGGCTTAATTCCATGGTGAAGGTTAGAAAGGTGTTCTTTCAAAATGAAAATTCTCACATAACTTGAGAATGCAGAAGTGGATCCAACTGGCCTTTGCAGACTGTCCTTCCTTTCTGTCCCATAACTGTGAGTGCACACAAGTAGCCCAAGGTATCCATAGAAGCACAGCGGCAGAAAACAAAGATCAAGACAAAATGGAGGAAAAGGCAGAGTCATAGATGAGAAAAACAGGACCGTGCTACTCCTTTTAGCTGGAGAATAGTGAGAAACCTCCTGTCTATCACATAGTCTAGGAATATGTTTGGAACTGTGCCTTCTAAATGTCTTTAAGGCTAGGCCTAAAAGCACAAAGTAATTTCTAACATAGGTCTCAAAGGTGCAGTGCAGAGAGAAGCAAAAGTAATCCCTACCGTGGAAGGGAAACTGATAGCCCAGAGCATCAGATCACTGAGCAGCCAGGTTGGGAATACCTCCTGAATCAATCCTGCCTCCAGACAAAGCTGCTCCTTCCTTATGTGTACAACAGGTAAGTTTTTCAAAGGCTGGGGCTGGGTTTTCTTTGACATACTGTACACCTTTCCTTCCCAAGGGAGCTGAAATGAGAGCACACAACCAGCCCTTGGCCAGGGCCTCGCTGCTGCAAGAGGCGGAGCAGGGCTTGCAAGGAGAGTGTCTTGGTCTGGTAGGACAGGAGCTCCAGCCAGGACAGCTGAGGTGAAAATCCTGCACAAATCCATATGAGACACCCTTGCACCTCAAGACATCCATCAGCTAATCCTCCCTTTGGCAATCTCCCCACTTCCATCAAAGGAGTTTGGGTTACATCGGCTGCTGTCTTAATGAGTGTGATTCTGAGGAGGATGACTTCTCCAGGACAAAAATAGAGTACTTTGCACTGTCTTGGTCACCTTGCCTCTTAAGAGAACCAGGCACTTAACAAACTGTTGCTGAGCCTCAGGAGGGAGGTGAGTCCTCACCCAGGGAGCTGTGCATGCAGAGGAGTTGGGACCGAGGGAAGCCAAGCGCCTGTCTCATGTTGCAAAGTAATCCTGACCTGAACTGGGCACAGAATGTGCATCTCCCACCTTGCAGGTTTTTAAACAGTTTGTGAGGCCAAGGCCCTGGCCCAGGCCATGCACTGTCACACAGACCTAGTAGTGTTCTTTCTTTGGCAGATGGGCGGTGTTAACGCACATTTCCTGGCCACACTTCAATTTGGCTGACTGTATTTTTACTTTCTGATATTCCTGCCCTGCCCAACCAACCAGTTTTGACCATTTGCTGATTCCCCTCATCACTTGTTCCTGTTGGTTGTGGAGCGGCTCCTCTCTCGCCCTGGAGCTCACTGCATTGTGCTGCATAAATGATCTCGGGTTTTAAGGTTACCTACAGTGACATTCCCTGTTCTGGAGAAGCAAGTTTGCAAGATGGGTTCCCCCCACTCCTTTCCAACCCTTAGAGAAGTATAGCTGTCACAAGAAGGGTGGTGGAATGGGGTGGTCTCATGTGCTGTTGCAGAGCTGATGTGCTTCGAGAGGGCTTTCCAGTTCCTCATTCCTTTTTTCCCCTGTAACTATTGGAACAAACTGGCCATGCTCCTCTAATCAAAGAAATGTGAGGTTAGCAAGAGGCTCCAAATACATTTCCTGGCAACAAGACAAAAGTAAGTCTACTGAGAAGTTTATGCAGAGGGAATATTTCTAGTATATACAGTTGTGTCTTGTTCTCAGATGCCCATACCAAAGCAATTACTGTATGGGAGATGCTGGCTGGCTGCAAGAACCTGTTCATTTTGGGTCTGTAATGGAGTCTGTGAAGAGCTCAGCTTCCTGGGGTGGAAGAAGGTAAGTGTGTGTGAGGAAGGGAGGCTGGGACATGTTTATTTGGGAGGGTAACCTTTCTGGGCTGGGAGCCTACTTTTTAATTTATTTGGTGGTCCGGGAAAATTCGTCACATCACGTTCTTCAGCTCCCATTTGTACTGAGGTGATTACATCACCCCAGAGCCTTAGGTAGCTAACAGGGATGCAGCTGTATAAAGAGCAGGCTGGCCCTCTCATGATGGCAGCGATGTGGTTTGTCCCTAAGACAAACAAAGTTGCACAGGAGATGTAGAAGTCTGGGTCCAGACAGGGAAATGCAGATTCAAGGCCAACTCTGAACTTTGAGCCAGCTCACAGTTGGTATTTTCCATGTGTGCTTTTACCCCACCCATGAGCTCCTCACATCAGATCCACAGACACATTATGGCCTCTATGTTCCTGCAAGCACAAGGGCTGTCATTTCTGGGTTCGTGGAAGAAATGCCAAGCACCAGTACCAAGGCTTTCCAAATGATAACTCCAATGGTCTGAGCAGCATTTTGGTGGTCTGGAGTTGTAAGGCATCTTAGCTTCTTTACAGCACTGTATTTTGCAAAACAAGAGTGAAGGATCAAGGTCCACAGGATTTAGGGCAAAAACAGACACAGGGTTGTGGAAAAGTGCTGAGGGCTGAGGAGGGTGGAAAGGGGGTGCTCCAGAGTGTGGAGTTTCCATGGTAGAGAATCTGTGGCTCTCCCATCACATACTCCCTTTTTGGTGTCATCCCGTATACAAGTGGGAATACAGAACACTTAGTGTTCTTAGGTCACAAGTCCTTGTTTTGGCAAGCCTGGGATTGGACTCAGTGATCAAAGGGACATTGGGGTATTTACTCATGGAGTCCCACAGCACCTCTGAGAGGTGTCCAAGTATTTCACCCCCACTTTGCTCACAGCAGTGGTAAAGCAGTGCAGGGAATTGCCTTTCACAGCAGAGTGTGCAGCAGAGTCAGAGCCAGGCTGCCTGATGCACAGCTCACTGTGTTCTCCTCCAGATCCTCTGCTTACTCTGTGGAATGCTGCATCTGCTTCTGTACCCCATGTCTCATGTTTCTGGTCTATCTCTACACCAAAATCTTAACTGCAGTTTAAAACTGGCATAATCGGTTTTGGTAAAATGTACCTCCAGGCTCTTGCAGGCAGGGATTGTGTGTCCAAAAGCTGAACCATTCCTCTTGCCACACAAAGCAACCGTACTTTCAGAGAGTTAATGCAAGCTCTTTAAAAGAAGACATGGAGGATTTTTTAGACATTTTTAGGCAAAGGTTCTTTTTTTTTTCCATTTTTTTTCATGCAGCCTCCTTGGTAACCAGTTAAAACAAATTCCTCCAGACTGTAAACTAGAGATAATGGAGTGCGCTTTTAATCTCCGTCCGCTACGGATCAGGTTACCTCTTAGAAATTACTTATCCTGGCCAAGCAAATGAATTGGAATTGATGTTCTTAATTGTTTTCTAAATTGCTGTTCCCCACTCCCTTCCTCCCCTTCTCTGCACACAGCTGTTTTGCATCAGAGTCTAGTCTAATGGGTACTGTCACTCACACAAGGGGGTGAAGTCATGTGGTCATAAAAGAGAAAGACTGGGGGAAGAGAGGGAAATACCACCCAGTGCATTATCTGGCTGTGACACACACAAACTGAATAGAAATAATTCCTCCTAGGGGGCTAGTCCCAACAATGGACACGGTGCTGTCTTGGGCTAGAAAAATGTGGAGACTCACTGTGTTCTCTGATACTTGTTTCTCTCTCACAGAGAAGGAGGATGATTAAAGTGCTAGTTTGGGACACGGGAAACCTGAGTTGAAACTGCTGACTCTGCGGCAACCTTCTTTGTCTGGTTTTGTGCAAGTTGCTTTGTTTATGCCTTAGTGGCTGCAATTGTAATGCTTAAATAATACAATTCCCTTCCGTTCTCCTCGGGGCAACAATGGTCTTTCATTAGCTGTATCTTACAAAATAGCTTAACCTGCTCACCCTCTCCAAAAAGTCCCTGTGTTGACACATATTAGTTTCCAGTTCACTCAGAACTTGCATTGCAAAGCCTTTGGGCTCTGGAAGCATCAGGCCAGGACTTAACACCAGAATCCCATTCCTCTCATCTCCTAAAGAGGGCACAGATCTCAAGTCTTAAGAAGGACCCATCCCCTGAAGACATTTTGCTCCTATAAAATTCATTCTTGCATGTGAAATGTATGCAAACAAACTATTCCACCTATTACCCTGTCCTGGCACTATGTTCTCTCCCAATCTATAAATGACCAGTAATTCCAGTTTTGCTGCCAGCAGTTTTCCAGAACTCAGCTGTTCCCATTTAGACCTTGTCATTCCCTGGACTTGCAACTGTTTGCATGGACTGGCAACTCTCTGGTCATCAGTCCATTCAGAGAAGAACCCAAAAGAACAGTGGTTGTCCACTTTTTAACGTCTCCCAGAAGGTCTTTCTTGACAAACAACAGTCTACCACTTACTCTTGTTATAATGTCAGGTCAGTTTTCTGAGGGAGATCAGAGATTCAGAGAATTTGCTGCCCACGTAAAGTCCTGAAGTGCCTGCTGGAAAAGCAGCAGACTCTTGGATACCTGCTTATAATACCTGAGAGCACTGTGTAGGATAGATCCAAGATAAAATGGCAGGAAAGAAGGAGATTTATACAGAATGAGTTAAAAATCATGCTAACTGTGCTAATGGTGAGGAAACCTGACTAATGTAAGGGTGAAGTTTCTTCACCTCCTTTTCAGTAAGGAAAACGCAGATTTCTGAGCTGGTCACTGTGCTGGAAGGGAGGGAATGAAATCCCTCCCAGGTGTTGGGTGTTGTGAGTGAGATTTTCAAAAGACTGAATATGAGTTAGGAGTACAGCTTCCAAGTTGTGTGAATCAGGTGCACCTAAGTGTCTAAATGTAGGATTCATTCAGCTGTCCAGTAGCTTAAGTGCCCAGTTCAAAGCTAGGAGGAAAAGCAGACAAAAGCTGTTTAGAGCAATGCTCAGGAAGGAACTCTGACATTCTCATCACAGCTTCCTCTTATCGCAGGAGGATTTTTGTAGTTGTTGGAGCTATAAGCTGAGCTCCTGTGCTTTTTGCTTCTTATCACACTAGCAGTAATGAAGAATCTGCAATCAGCATTTTGCTGGAGAGGTGCCAGGAAGAAGGAATCCCGACATGCTTTGTCTGTAGCAGGGTGTGCTAATAGTTTATGTCAATGGAGCGAACAGCTGTGAGCCTTAGATGGTGCTACCCTTGCTGACATGAGGTACTTGCTGACTCCTTGAATAGCTCCGTTCAAGTCAAAATAACTGCTCTTGGAGTGAGGTTCTGCTCAGTGTTAATGAAGATGTCAGAATCTGGCCCACGGGGAATAAATGCATTGAGCAAGAAGGAGCTCTTTTATAACCCCTTTCCTAGAACATGTTTGGAGGCCTACATTTGCAGCTGGTTCCTATCTCAAAACCAGGCCAAACCAAGCTCCCCCTCACCAGAAGATGCAAGCATGCCCAGACTTTTGGAAGTTCAGCTCCAGATCCAAACGTAGGCCTGATCCAAAGCTGATAGACTCCCACTGACCTAAACAGACACTTGGCCTGAGTCCCCATGACTTGGGCCCATCCTGCCACAAAGCAATGCACCACACACCAACACTGCTGGCATGTCTGGGCCTATGTCTGTATGAATATAATCCCTTTTCCCTTTTTTCCCCTCTTGCTTTAACATTTTTTTTTAGGGAAGGGACTGGTCTCAGGGAGGCATAAACTCCCTTCTTTTCCATCCCTGACTGAGTATCAAACTCCTCCGCTGAGATTTCTCCATGGAGACATTGGGTTTTCCTGGCAGGCAGGGTTGCAAACTACTCAGCGGAATGTCTACAGCTCTGCAGCTTGAGAGGAGCCAGGAGGCTGGGCATCCCAGCCAAGGGAAATACTGCTGTCGTCCCAAGAACACTTTCATGGAGACTGAGGTGCATACTGGATTAGAGGCGGCTAAGCTGGGCTCTTGTGTTTTTTTCTTGGTTTCCTTTTTTCCCTTGAAAACCTAAAGCACAGGGAAGAGAAGCCCACAGACGAGAAATCTGGGGATCCTGGTGGATGCCGAAAAATGTGGTTTGTTAATGGATCTTTTTACTTCTGGTACTTCTGGCTTGTTCGACACATACACAAACACACATACAGAGAATAATTTGGCAAGCTCGTGTTTTCGTGGCACAGCACCAGGAAATGGGAGTTCCCCTCCCAACAGAGAAGATCAGGGCAATGAGGCAAAGGTGGGGAATCAGACCCAGCCTGAGTCTCAGTGGAGTGCTGGCCCGGACAACTCTTACACAAATAATCTCCAGGAGCTCTGAACCCATGCTTCATTGTGGACACAGACAGTGCTGTAGAAAAAACAGACTGAAATTGCTTCTTTTTCATGGCATCTGTAGTGTAAAAATGGTTTTCGTCCAAGACATTTGTGGTCGGAAAATCCTGACACCTCATAAATTATCTTAGAGGCGCAACAAAGCTTCAAAAAGATGAAACTCAATGCTGAGGTCAGCAGGAATTTTTTTTGCATCTTCTGCAGTGGAGGAGCGTTTCCATTCTCAGGAAAACCACCACAAAAAGAGGCAGCAAGAAGCAAGAATATTTCTTGGCATGAGAGCCTCAGTGCTCAGGGGAGTAAGGTGTCTTCTATTATTTATTTTTGGCCACCTCTGTGTTCACACATCATCAGAATATGATCCAAGCGACCACAGGCACCCAATAGCGAGGTGGCTGCTGCAGTTAGGTGACACCTCCAGGTCCACCCAAACACTCAGGCTAATTACCGTTGCATAAGTGCTGGGTGCTGCACAGGCTGAGCACCTCCAGGATTGGTCTGACAACACTTTATAGGTGAGGTGGGTGTGGGATAAGGCTGAGGTACTGCAAAACCGCAGTCAGCTTCAGTGTGAGCTTGCAGAGAGCACGGAATAGTGTTGTGAGGAATGGTTTATGGTCTCTTATCAGCTCATACCCACAAGCAGTCAGCTGGCATTTTTTAAAGCTGTTTTCCTATTCCTCCTGACTACAAATGCAACCCCACCGCTGGAGCTCTGCTGCCCTGCTGCGTGAGGCTGAACAGGCTGCTTAATCCCTCACACCTCCCCAAACTACAGCTAGTCTGAATGAGGACGACTTCTTGGCAGCTTCCCTTGCTCTCTGCTTGGATATTTCTTCTTTGTTACACAAAGGAGAGTTTCCTTCTACCACACAAGAACTAGGTGGAGAAAGACAACCCTGAGGGCGATGTCACACACAGCCTTTTATGACACAAGAGCCTCTGCAGCTTAGTTACCACACGTGGTATTGGGATGGCACCCAACTGTCCCCTGCAGCACATTAAACCCCAAGTTGCTCAAAACAGAGGAAAACTGAGGTGGTGTTTGAAAGTAGAACAGAAACCTGATGTCCAGGATGGCGTGTGGTTCCCCTGCTGTGGTGTGTGCCAGGAAGGACCTAGCCAAAGCCAGGGAGCTCAGGAAAGAAGGGCTTTTTTTGCAAGGTGAAAAGTGGAAGAGATGTTTCTAAGAAGGCAGAGATTCTTGTCTCTGTCCAGAAGAAATTATCTGTCCTGTCACTGCTCCCAACTGCTTCCATCCCTATCCATGCCTGGCCTTGCCCTGCAGTGCTCCTGGCAGGAGGTCTGGAGTGCTGCAGGGTGCTGGAGTTGTGCCTGCAGCCTCCTGAGGACTGCTTGGGAAAGGCAGTGCCCATGATGTGACAGCCAGCCCTCCTGCAGGACCCCAGGGCAAGGGGGATGCTGCCAATGGAAAGCCAGTTTTGCAGACAGACCCAGTCCCCCCGGGACAGACAGTGGGGTTTTGGGTCGTTATTTATCCCCTTTACTGAGCAGTCATCAAAATGGCTCCATTTAATCTCTAGCTCTGCTTTTATGTGTCTTAGTTTGGAGAGTGAAGTTACGATATGAACTGCTCTCCATTTCTGTGGGTGGACAAAACTTTCAGATTTAAAACTTCTCTCCATCTGTTCAGCTCTCTGAGTCCCTTGCAAGATCTGACCTCCCTGCCCACTTAGTAAATCAACGGTTTCTAAGGCATGTAGAACTGATTTTATGGCAGCAAGATGCATTTCACTAGATTTATGTTATTAAACTGGAGGGGGGGAAGCCTCCTTTTATTTGGGGCAGTCCTTGAGTTTTACAGGCTTGTTTGAGTAAGTAATTATTTTGGTAATGCTGGGGCCTCCTTTATTGAATCGTAAATGCATCCTGAACAGCTCTCAGAATAACAAGCAGACCTTTCCCTGAAAGGCTTCGGATTGCCTTGATTAGCAAATCTGAACATTAGTAGTTTACATTGTGATTAGCTTTGCTGCTGAGAGCTGCCTTGGTTCATTTCTCTGGGACTACTCACGGGATTAAGAGTGTGTGTAAATGTTTGCAGGATCAGTGTCACAAATGAAAAAACCCAACCCAAAAGCCGTTTCTTTGGAAACATCCTCTCTGACCATGTTAGGGAAAAGGATCAGATAATTGGGATCTTTATGATGCTTATTATAAAAAATGTTTTGGAACTAGTTCAAGCACCAATCAGAAACCACATTGTTCCACTAAATCACTTTCAGATGCCATTTCAGATACAGAATACAATTACTCCTAGTTTAAAAATATAAATGTTCCCTTCATAAGACACACACACACAACTATTTTAATTTCTTTTATTTTTATCTGTCTTGGCTGGAGTTCAGGCCTTCCACAGATGATCTATCAACAGTTTTTGTGCCATTTCTTTCTGCCAGGCATTGCACAGAGCCCACGTACGGTGCAGAAGAGCTGTGATATGGACTTTGGGGCTTTACAGGCAAAAGAGCTCTTGCACAAGCCAGGAAGCTGGAGGCCCAGGCTTGGATGTCTGTGTGCTTAAGAAATCAATTCAAAGCAAAACCTGGAACAAAAATTCTGCCTGAGTGTTGCATTAAAAACCCACCCGAGATGCCTGGAGGGGTTCCTGGCCTGTCACTTTTGGTTATTGGATAGCTATGGGTTTGGGGAAGCAAACTCTCTTCTTTACGGGGTGGCTGCCGCCCACGTGCTCTCCTGGTTATTGGGGGAGCGTGAGGCCCATCTGTGATGAGCTCAAACTGGGAATCTGGCCCTGCTGGTGATGAGTACCCACCCGCCGGCCCTGCTGCTCATGTGTGAGCACAGTCTCGAGGGGAGGTGGGAAAAAGCTGGAGAGGGAAAAGGCTGTTCCACTGGGGGCTGGATGGGCCAGGCACCCTCTGCTCGCTGGGGTCAGCACAGCATGAGCACTGCTCCAGCACAGCCCCGGGTAAGACATTTAGAGTTGGCAGCACACACATCTCCTTCCTTCTGAGCCAACACCCAGGCAACTCCGGAGGGTTCCTCAGCCTCTCTGTAAGGTGTGACTCATTTCCCAGGAGGCAGCATCCCTGCAGAGGGTAAGGAGGGAGCCAGAATAACAACAGCTGACCCCAGGGCTTGGGCAGGTGGTAGGATGCTTGGCAAAGGTCCCAGTCTGCCCAGTAGCAGCCCTGAGGCAGGGTCCTGAGCCTCAGGCTCTCGTGGAGTAACTGCTGGGCTGTGCAGAGAACTTTTTCACCTCTGCCAGCACACCATGTTGACTCTAGACTGGGACTGTCTGGAACATGGGTAATGGAAATCTTTCATTGTTGTCAGGAAGTTATCCTTCGTCACTGCTGAAATCCTCAAGAGTGGTTCTGTTTTGGTGAGCCCAGCCACAAGTCTGTGGGAGCGCAGCCCGCGCTGCTGCCAGACGGGTGCCGTGTTTTCCAGGGCTTGGGGCCCCTGTGCTGTGTTCAGTCCTGCTGTGGGACAGGAAACCCACAGACACCTGGGAATGTTGCCCTAGAATCCAGACAAAACCCCCAGAGATGCCAGACCCCCAATAACCTGGCAAGAAGCCCTGGGAACCTGGGATCAAAACAGGGATAACTAGGCTTAGGGATGCTTGAGGATGCTGCCATCTTTCAGACACTCCATGGGCCGTCTTTTTTTTTTCTTTTTCTGGGGCAAGCAGAGGGATTTCTCAGCATCAGAGCAACACAAGACTCTTGAGGACTGCATTTTGGAAAAAATATATGGAAACATTTTCATACTTTCCTAAAACAAAAGATGCTAAGGGGTTTGTTACTAAGGGAAAAGTCCCCTGCTGGTTTTGCAAAGGCTGAGATTTCTGAGTTTCCTTAGCGCCGCTCATGGCTTCTTTAGGAGGGCTTTCGTCTTATACTGAGAAGAATGGCCTTTGAACTGTGTGGTAGCTTAAATGCAGTATGTGAAATCCTGGCCCCATGGAAAGCAGTGGGCTCCCAATGACTGGCACCAGCAAGTGAGATCAGGAACTCAGGCGCGATGCCTTAGCTGACATTGCTGGGGCCTCATGGTGGAGTAAGGGATCCGCTCTGAGCCAAAATCTTGGCAGGCATGACCAAAGACCACTTTGCTTCCATGTCTCCAATGGCTGGGAGGCACAGTTGGAATGGAGAACAAAGCCATTTCTGAAGAAGGGATGTTTAGACTGATGTATGAGCTGAAGAAGCATTTTACAGCAGTCTGAAATAAATCTGAGAGAGGGGATTTTCAGAAGCACTGGCTGCTCTTCCTAACACCGGTGACTGATTTTACAGTGGGACCAGAGTCAGGCTAATGCAAGGTGGCTGTGGAAATTGGACCATTAGTGCTCTGGATTTTTAGTGTTTCTGACCAGAAAACTGGAGCTCTTGCTGAGATGTGATTACTGTTGTGATGTTTCGTTGTTACAAAAGGGTCATAGCCTTGTTCAAAGACCAGAACCTCCATGTAGCTTGCTGCATCCCTAAAGAACATCCCATTGATCCAACTGGGCAATACCCTACTCAAGTAAAGAGCAGCCCACAATCCATTTCTATGAGTATTGTTTAATTATTACATATTAGTGTCATTAATCATTTTGGTTTTCAGCAAGATGGTCGTGGCATTTGCTGCAACGTGCTGATTTCTATTTAAAAGAGATATTGCTGACAAATGTTTCCCAGCTCTTGTGTTAAGATGTGCTTCTTACCTCAGGGATGGAAGTTTGCTCTGCGAACAGGAAATATTTTTCACCGATGGTATGGGAAGATGTTACAGGTCCTAATATTGTGAACTAGAGAGGCATTAGTGATGGGACAAGTGGGAATGGATTGAAACTAAAAGAAGATAGATTTATATTGGATGTTGGGAGGAAGTTCTTCACCCTGAGGATGGTGGGACACTGGCATGAGTTGCTCCGTGGCTGCCCCATCCTCAGAAGTGTTCAAGGCCAGATTGGACAAGGCTTGGAGCAACCTGGGATAGTGGAAGGTGTCCCTGCCTATGTCAGGATTTTGGAACGAGATGATCTTTGAGGTCCCTTCCAGCCCAAACTATTCTGTGACACTTATTTGATGATCAGGTTTGGGGCACTAGTCACTGGTTGGATGTCTCAGGTTTTCTTTTTTCCAAGGTTATACTCCTTGCCCATCTGATAGCAGAAGAATTTCTAGAACAGTGAGACAATTGCACCTGAAAGCCTAACAAAACCTAGAAATTCAATAAAAAGATGCCACATTTCTTGGTCTATTCTCTCTTTTCCTTTCTTCTCTTGCTTTTCACGGCTGCCTCCTGATTCAATAGTAAGGCTTGGAGGCACAGAAAACTTCAGTGGGAAGAAAGCAAATATTGTTTGTGCAGATGGACTTAAGCTCTGGTATCAGAGGTGCAGCTCTAGCCTCGAATCCAAATATCATCGGCATTCGGTTTCCGTTCACTCTGACAGTTGGGCTTGAGCTCTTCTGCACAACAAAGAAAACCTCATTCAACTATTTGGAGGTGTGGAAGCCCAAGTGTCAGTAGTTATTAGCAGTGGTGGGACAAGTGACACGTTTCTAGGTGTGTGCCTCTTCTGGGGCTCACTTCTCATTCCACAGCAACATTGAGAATGCCAGAGGAAGCAGAAGCAGCGGGAGCAGAGCTAATGGGCTCAGGATGGTGCCGGAATGCCACGGGTGAGTTTTCTTGCAAGCTGCCCATGGAGAGGGCCCATCAGCCTGCACCAACAGAGCCATATTTCATTTGCACATAAGAACCTGGGATTGTCCTGGGAGGCTGTGTAAGAAATGAGGCTCCATGGTTGGTGAGAAACCAATAACAAATACCTACCTACCTCCTACCAAGCGACTGGAGAGGAGGGGGAGGCCTGTGGCAGAGGAGAGCTGGGACAAGCACAGAACAGCAAAGGATGTTTGTTAGTTCTTCACTGTATCTCTTATCAAGCGTAACCAACCTTGCCACCATCAGAAGAGATTGTGACCATGGAATGAACCCATCTCTGGGACCCACTGGACATTTTTCATTAGAAAAATTTTTAAACAAGGTATGTTATTTTTTGTGCAAACATTTAAAAAGTACCTGGTTTGAATATTTTTTCTAGAGAAAAGAAAAGCAAAGAAAACCCAGTCTTTCCCCCAAATGAAACACTTCTATAACACGAGAAAGTTGTTTCCACAACTTTTGAATGTTCTGAACTTTCTTATTTTCCAGTACGAAATGTATTTGATAAATTTTTCTCAATGTTTCAGAAAGCCAGTGTCCAATTGAAACACATGTGCTCATATATATGTCTATACAGTTTGATTATGAGAAGTTTATTTCTAAAATATTACCTTATTGCCAATATAAAATGTTCTTGTCCACTCTGGAAGAGCAAAGGAATTCAAAATTATGGAAAAAGCTCATGAGATGGAGGACCAGAAAGAAGAGGAAGGTAGATGGCAATGAAGACAAGCAGAGGAGAAGACTTTAGGAAGGAAACAGAGGGCATTCAGTGAAGAACCACCTAGGTTAAAAATTAAGAAAAGCAGGATAAAGCTGCTTGCAGAATAGATTCCTTGGTGTGGAGAAGTGCTGCATAGGAGGACGACTCTGGACAGTTCACAGGCCTTGATCCAAGTTCAAGAGATTGTGCAAGGATGGTGATGATAAGGAGGACGGGGATGTGCTGAGCTGTATTGCTCTGTTTGGATCTATCTTAAAAGTTTTATGCAGCCTACCATAAAAAGTAACAGTACTAAACATTTTTGCAAAACCTGCATGTCGTGGGCTTTGCCTGTCCTGTGTCACTGGAGAGCATGAGCAAGACACAGAGGCCTGGAGGTCTGGTTTCCATGGGATGGTATCAGAGCTCCTGGGTTCAGGATGTGCAGGGAGGGCCCCCGAAGGAGGCAGTGCTGGTGGCTCAGAAAACCCAAGGAACACTCTTCCTGTGCACAGCAGGGATCCTGGAGATCATCCAGAATAGAGGCAGAGTCTAACTTGCAGCAGGACTTCTCCACAGCCACATACCAGACAAAGCAGGAGGATGAAGATGACATGCTTTACCCCCAGTACCTCTCTGTCACTGGCAGGCAAACTGGTCCCCAAGGGCAATCCTGCAGAGCCAGCTGCAGCCATCCCCTTCCACAAAACACGCTGGTGTGGGGTTTCAGGCACTTGCAGGGGCTTTGGAAACCACCTCTTGGGTGTGCTCCAATCTTGAGTAAACAGTTCAAGGACACCAACGAGGTCCCCTGCCTCTCATGCAGCATGAACCGAAGTGATAAAAAATGAAATAAAACCCCCAAAACAAAGGCAGAGGAAAGAGGGAGAAAAAGCTGTGAGGCCCAAAGGGCTGAGGATGTGGGTACTGCTGGGCTTAATTGTCTTCTTCTGTGCTGTGCAAGGAGGAATGTTCCTGGGACAGCATTTCTGACTTTTGGGTTGTTACTGGTTGGGGTTTTTATAATATTATTTTCTTCCCCCAAAGCCAACAGGCAAGGGACATAAAGCAACTGGAATTGCATTCTGAAGCTGGGAAAGTCAGAGATGATCCCTGGCTGGAAAATCCAGATCTGGGTTTTGAACTCCCTATGTAGCACAAAGCCATGGGGGCCTTCAGCTGGGTTAGGTCTGCCATGTGCAGAAGGGGTGAGTGGCCAACTTCAGAGTCAGGTTCAGGTTTGGATTCTGAAACACAGCCCCCTTGCCAAAAGTCCAGGGTCAATCCCAGAGGCTCAGGAGGGAAGAGCCAATTCCAGCCCTTCTCCTCTAACAATTCATCTGGGCACCTAATGAGGAAAGTTGTCTTCTTTGTGCTGACAGTTAAATATGTGCTCAGGCTCATTCCTCCATCAAAAAGTTTACATTATATCAGGTTTAAATTATTTTTGTACTGTGGTTGCACCCTCATTTCACAAACCTTTCAGCCTATTCTGGTTTGGAACGTGGAGAACTTCTAAAGATTGTGAATTCAAGCAGGAAGATGTCTTCTCACAACCTGCGACCGTGTTTCCAGTATCAGCCTTGAATCCACACCACTGACTCGCCTGCAGGGACATGAGAAGCTGGAAACATCTGGGAAGGGCACATAAAACAACAGCTTTGAGCTCAAATAATCACAGCAAATCTGTGATTAATCCTTGGTTTGAAAGCTGGAGTTCTCCCCAAACTCATGGGCTGACTGGACCATCCATCAGATTGTTGGATAGGAAGCAGTTAGGATTTGATCAGTATTTCAAACCAAATCAGTGAGGTTGTTTAAAAGTGAACTCTGAACTCCGAGAGCTTTTTCACATTGTGGGTTCTCTTCAAAAGAGATTGCTCTGAGCTCCTCGGCCAGGAGAAAGTGTTACAAGTCAGTTATGCCTCCTCATCGTTATGGCCTCCACAGGCACAAATTTGAAGGGCATTTCAAGGAGATGGCACGAAGTAATCCCAGAGTCTGTGATTGACTCAGGTCAGTGAAAGGGGAGTAAAGGGAGTACAGTTACTGGGTAGGAAATAGGGTCCATGAAGCATGCAGGGATTTCAGACACTGGGATTTTTTGCAACATTTATTGGAACAGACAGGCTAAGAGCACTGAGGGATAAAGGATCCCAAATCAAACAGGCTAATTGGTCTCAAATGGAGTGACTAAGGAACTCTCTCCATTCCAAAATGGGTCAAATTGCATTCTAGAAGGAGATCTCTGAAATTTGAGTGGGAGGCCTGGATAGAAAAACGAATGGATGAACTCATAATTGACATGGATTCCATTATGGCTAATACCTGTGTCAGAGCTGCCACCGAATATGGCCTGCAAATCCAGTCTGGGGGAATTCCCTTTAGAGATGTGACCCAGGTGAAGCAGACTATTTGCCATGAGCCTGTGAGGAACTGAGACTTTAATTGCAAACATATGGCTGGGTAACTTTCCAGCAAGTGAAACCTGGGGGATAGAGAGAGACCTGCTCTGAAACAGATGATCCAGAAAGGCTTTCACTATCTCCAGCAATGGGTTTCTGTGCTCTCCTATCACTTTGTGCTGAACAGAAAATTGTAAAGAAAGGAAAATTATGCTAAAATATAACATTGGCAAAAGGAGCTTAGTGATTTTAGGAAGAATAAGGGTGAAATTAGGTTTCCTGTGAATTTACTGTGACATCATTCCCTGGTTTTGTCTTTTAAAAGGCAGCAGTCTGATCTTCAGCTTGTTCCTGTACTGGAGAAGATATAAGGTGGTTTGTGTCATGAACAGTTGTGCCTGGGCTCAGTTCCGACCTGAGAAGATGGCCTGAAGGACAAGAGCATCACCCACTTGTGATGGGCAGCTTGAATTGCCTGTCCTGGTTTTCAGCAGGTAGGGAGAGTGCATTGTAGGAAGGATGTGGGCACCAGCTCCTGGATCTGATTGCTTCAGGGACAATAGGGAACACCCCACCCCCCACATCCAGGATCAGGATCAACAGGGTGTATGAGCATAGGCAAACCTACAAGACCAAGAGCCTGAGTTGAAGGGCAGCTCCCATGGGAATTGGGGAAGAGTCCTGTAAAAGCTGCTTGATGGTATTTCACATTATTTTTCCTGGCAGTGTGATCCCAGCTTGCAGTAGCACCGTATCAGAGCTGGCCTGTAGCACAGGCAGCCAAACCCCAAGGGAAGGGGAGAGACTGCAGAGTTTTCAGTACAGTCAGGGCCTGGGGAATGTAGACTGTGGGGTTAATCTTGTCTGTTGCTATCTCTTCTGACTGTCCCAAAGGTTTTCCGTGCTTTGCAGAATACCTTTAATACTAGGAAGTCCGTGTGTGTTTGCGCTTTCCTCTGGGACCTGGAAGCATGACTTTATGCATAATGAGGAGCAAAAACTATTGTCTGTGTGACTGGGAAAGCAAAGGGGCTGGCATTGATCCCAAGAACAGGAGGGATGAGCTCAACGGAGTTTTCTTTTCTGGAGGTGTTTTTGTTTGTCAGGTGACCTTGAGAGGACACAAACTTAACAAGGCAGGAGCTGCCCTGTGGTGGCTGGACAGGAATGTAGCTGGGCCAGTTGAGTTTTGTAAGGTTGCACAGCACCTTCTGGGTCCTGGCTTGGGAGAAGCAGCTCCTTGGTGTCCCAGATGGCCAGTCCATGGGGAATTTGGGCCTTTACAGGGCTGGAGGAGTTTGACTCCTGAGTGTTGAAGGTTCAAGTTCTGGAAAAAACTGGGGAAGGCCTGTACTTGCTGTGGGGAAGGGATTTCTCCTTCCTTGAGCAGGCATCCAGGTGACGTGAGCAACACCTCAAATGTCAGCTGGGAGGTTGGCTTTTGGAAGAGAACCAAAGATGAGTTTGAACAAACACGGCAACCTGTGAGTGCTGGTTTTGTGTCCATAACTGCACTTTCCCATGTGACCTAAACATTAAGGTTTGAGGAGGCAAAGATTGTAAGTAAGTAACAGACTTATGGCTGCTTTGTGATGATGTTTAGCAGTTCACACAGACCAAAGCACCAATTTTTGGTCAGGATAATTTTTTTTAAGGCAGTGTCTGGGACATCTGTGGCAAAAGCTCTGGATTTGCAGAGGAGTCCTAAGAATGAAAACAAGAAAAGTTGGGTCTGCAAAAACTGAAGCATTTCCCAGTAAATATTCCCTTAACCAGTGACCACATGTCTGAAAAGGAAGATCTATGCAAAATGGGAAGGGAAGTTTCATAACAGCACTCTGTAATAAAATAACAACAGTGATGTATGCACACATGTACACACACACACATTCCAGATAAAATCAAATATCCAGCACTCCAAAGTTGGTACACTTCTATTTATTTCTATTCTTATGACTATGAAATGTATTTTTTCTTGGACTGACACTTCCAGACAGAAGTGCTATTGACAGCTCTATCAGCTGCTGCTGGGGGTGAGCTCTCTACTTTGCCTGTATCAATGGGTGTACCCCAGGTCTTTCCTGCCTGTAACCCTTCTTGCATATCCCAGTCCTCTGCTCCCTCAAGTCCTGCTCTCTTTGCTTTATGCATCCCTTTCCAGGACACTGGAATGCATCTCTGCTTAGATGTTCTGTTGCCAGTGATTTTAGCAGATAGCATAGAGGCTGAGATTGGAGCAGAGCCATTGAAGCAATAGTGGGACCTGTGGGAACAGAGGAAGAGCAGAACAGAGAGAGAAAAGAAGGCAAAAAGATAGAAGTGGAAGGGAGGAGAAGTGAAGAGGGGAAGGTGAAGAGAAAGAAAGGAGAGAAAAAGCAAGGATCCAAAAGAATGACAAATTACTCCTCTGGTCCATGTTATATGCTGCATAATGTACAGTAAATTGAAATACTGTTAATCTATAAAGGCTGTATTGTTCTCTTTTTCTCTTGACCAGCTACTGCTGACGTAAGCAGAAACTCTGTTCTGGGCTGAAGCAGTCAAGAGGCTTGCAAGAGAGTCTGGTGCCCAGACTGGAGCTGGAAGAGAGATTTGGCCTCTGCTATGAAGATTTGAAGGACTCAGGCTTAGAGGAACCTGGGGAATGTGAGGTTGTTGAGCAAGCTTCAGGAGCTTTTAGTCAGTGTTTCTTCTACAAAAGCTAATAAAAATCCATCTTTAAATCTTGTCCAGGAAGATGTCAGAGCTCTCATGCAGAGTTAATATGCCTAACACAGAGACTAGCTTAGTCATGACAGGATAAGGCATAGTTGCTAGGAGTTCATACATCCTGCAGGCTCACTCCATGAGATGCATAAATGTGTGTGGCTGTATATATATATATATATGTATGTATGTATGTATGTATATGTATATATATGTGTGTATGTGCGTGTGTATGTGTGTGTGTGTGTGTGTGTATGTATCACTGTGTATAAGCTTATGCAGGTATCTGTTTTCTCCCAATAACTCAGTAACTCTGCCTGCAGCTTTCCAGACTCCAGGATCCTGGCCAGCTGGAGCAGGAGAGGCTGCCAAGTCCATCAGGTTGATGGAGCCAGCAGGCTGCTCCACCTGACTGTCTGGAAGCATTCTTTTGCTCTCTAGGGAGCTTCCCAGCACATCTCCATTTCCTCTGAAAGAAGGTTTGCCCATGGCTGCCAGCATCTATGGCAGGTCTTCTTTCCATAGCTGGTGTGGCTGCAAAAGCCGGAGACCTTTCTTAGCACTGTTTTAGCCATCTCCCAGCTGCACAAGTCCTGCAAATTTCCAAAATGTAGCTCATGAAGCGAATGAAAAGACATAGGCTCTTTGCTGGTGCATAACTGCTTTATAGGGATAGAGGGAATGATCTCATTAAGAATTCTGTATATGCCACAACCTGGTGAAAACAGTAATAAATCATGGTTTTCTTTTAAAGGAGAACTTCCTTGTCAACAACTGAGAAGATGCTGAAGAGTTCCAAGGTGCATAAGGAGGTAACAAAGGGACAACTAAAATTTATATTATTGTTACGTTTCTATGCTAATATCAAGAATGATCCTACTGAGAAAGTAAATTCTTTGCTCATGAATCTGTTATTCAGATGCCCTGCAGGAGCAATGCAGAGACACAGAAAAGGTTTTCACCACTTGATCTCAGCATGTTGCTCTCATCTGGTGCTGTGCTCTGTCTGCTCTTTGCCTGGGACAGTGTCAGAACAAGTGGGTGTTTCAAAAGTGATCTCTATGGGGGAGAGCAAGAGTAGTCCTGTTTTCCTTGCTGCCCAGACTAAACAGATTGCTCTAACTACACCTCCGCTTCTGGGTCCTCCTTCCAAGGAGAGGTTCTTCACAAGACTTGGAAGCAGAGGCTTGCACAGCACTTGCATTGACAGTCATGCCCTGCTCTTTCACTGCCCAGTGGATGGTGTTGTCTCTTCCTGCGTTTCAGGCTTGTTTTACACCTGGAAGAGCCATCCCAAATGTGGGCACGGTAGTGAGGTAGAGCCCTGAAGTGAGAGAGAGAGACAGCAGAGAGATAGGAGGGGTGGAAAAAAGCACCAGCAACTAGCCCAGGATGTCCAGTGGATCCATAAGCAGGTACCATCCCTGTGTGTTTGTGAAACAAGCCAAGACAGGAGTATCCTCACGGATCGTGGCTGACTCAAGCAGTGGATCTCTTCTCCCTGTCCTGAAGTGTGAGGTGTTCATCCTGGCAAGGAATCCATCACTCTTTGTTCAGCTCACTCTAGCTTATCCTACAGAGAAAAGGCATGCAACCCCATGCTCTTTCTCTCTTCCTTAACACAGAGGCTCCCAAGCCATGGCAAAGAACCCTGACAACTTTCTTTATGTCTTTTTGGAGCACTTACACTTGTATTGTTCAACTTTGAATAGAGAGTTTTTAAAAATAGTTGGTTCTCCAGACTAATTACAGACTTTTATAACCTCGCCAGCCAACCATGGATCAAGGGTGGGAAGTGCTATTTTGGCAAAAAAGGTGCCAATTTTTCTTATTTTCTCTCTGGTGGTTTGGGTTTGGGGTTTTTTTAATATAACAAGAATTCAGGTAAAGAAGAACTGCTTGTATAAGGGGGTGAGGATTAGTGAAGAAGCAAACAGGAGATTTTTTTTGCTTATGTGGAAGGGGAGAAAAAATAAGACAGCTTCTTGTGGAAACATGGAAGGTCTCCAGTGTAATGAATAATAATTTCAAATATATTTTCTGAGATCTGAACAGTATTTATATGCAAATAGTGTCTCAGAAAGTAGTGGGGAAAAAACAAGTTTTCCTAACATTGGCTGGGAAACAAAGTTTGCTGTTCTGGAAGACTTGCCATTTCCATAGGAACCAGATGAGATGAAGAAGAAAGACTTAACAGAGGTGATTAAAAAGTATTTTATACTGAAAACAAACTTTTAGCTGAATGACATAAATTACTTTTAGGGGAGCAAATGGCTTTCTAGCAGGTTTAAAAAAACAAGCATCTGCCCTTTAGTAACTGTGTTAGAGAGCCTTGGAGAGCAATGAGCTCAGCTGTGGAGCACAGCTTTAGAGGAACCATGGGCACATCTTTGGGGTGGCACATTGAGGTGCTGGAAATCTAGTTTATGCTACCAGAATTTTGGAAGTCCTGTTAAAATGTAAAGACATGCAAAAGAACCCTACATGCTTCATAAATCAAGAAGGGACCGTCACTATTTTGCACTGCTCTGAACAGAGGTTGGAGGTGAGTGATGTGGGCAGAACACTTCATCCCACTGTTTGGTGTTTGGGAATTTTAACAAGAGAAATAATTATGGGTGATATCCTGCCTAATTTAAGGTTTTGCATTTTAACAAAAAAGATCTGCCTACTTTTGTGTTTTGTTTTGGTTATTTTAGCAGTAATAATTTTGTGGTTTCTGTAGTCACCTTCCCAAAGAAGGGAGCCATCACAAACAAACGAGCTACTTCCTCTGCAGTGCTATTTCTGTTTTGGTTTATTAGTGAGCTAAAAAAAAGCTTTGATCTACTCTCCAGCTTGATATGTTATGAAATATTTTCATCAAACTCTGCCCTTAATTGAACTCATATTAATCTCAGCAAGATTAATGCAGATCTATGTTCTTATGGGTTTCTGGACAGTCAGATGAGATCTTGCAGTTGGACCTCGCTGGTGTTGAGTTCAGCGGACACCAGTGGAGGAGCAGAGATATTTCTATAGAAAATTCATTGCAGGATTGGGGAGAAGAGCAAATGCATTTGGCCTGAAGCACAATTAATGCATTACCTAAGGTTTGCCAGTATGTGTTGGTCCTTCTCCCATTGAAGTTGACAGCAAAACTCCCACGGAATTCAGCAAAGTGGGATGGAATCTATACAGAAATTATTTTTCCCAGAACAGCTTTGCAATAACCAGTGGATTTGCAAACTCCTCACTCTGACACATTGAAATAATTTGGGACTTTCATTCCATTTTGCTTTAATTGGACTTACCCTGCATCTGAGTCTTCCTAAGTGGGTTGCTGTGCCTAAAATATGTGCAGGCATGTTTACACTCTCTAAGGGAACATGGAGGTTAAACTGGAAGGCGAGGTTATGTTAGCAAGGATATTTTTTTTCATACTGCTTCCAAAGGCAGCCCTGTTTTGGGCTCACCACTTTGCCTTGACCGCTCTGTGCCTCTCCATACCAAATCATGCTGGGATTTGATGATAAAGCACATCCTCTTTCCAGGAGCCCTGCCAACCCCTACATCCTAACTCACTGGTGTTCTGGTACCTTAGGCACTTTGTGGTCAGAAGGCAGACTGTAAATGTGGGTATGTCCAAACCCTCTGGAGGAAGAGAAGAAATTTCTTACAGAGCTGCTGTTGTCCATTTGATTCCCAGTTCCTTTGTTTTAGTGTTTCTCAGGCTGTGCCAGCTGAGACAGCTCTTAGCTGGATACCAGCACTTGCAGGGTCTGATTTGGTTCATGTCTTCTAAAAAAGTTTTCCATCTCTGACCAAGGTATTTCACATCAGGGTAAAAATGTGAGTAAATCAAAGCTGGCATCTATCCCAGACATATCAATTTCCTTAATTCCCTTTTTCCTGTGGATTTGGGACAATCAAAATAGGGAATGTTTCCATTGCTATACCTTTATGAAAGTACAATATGTGAACACCATCTCCTGAGTGCATCCAGTGCGTTTCCTTGCCTTGGTCATTACCAACTGCACAGCTTTCCCTGGCAGTTATGTGAAATGGAGCACTGCAGTGGAGTCAGTCTCTTGGCAGGGCTTGGTTCCAGGGAAGATCAAAACCCCTAACGTGACAGTTAATGAAACAAGGAGAAAGAAGATGGAAGCTGTCACTCCAGCCGGCCAACACTAACACAGTCCGAAGGCAATGGGAGGTGCCAAGGTGTCTGCTTGAAAAATTTGGAGAGAACTGGGGGAGGGGTCAGAGAGAGGGCTGCTCCGAGGCCAGTTTTCCTGGCAGGAAAAGCCATTTGCAGTAATGGAGGAGCAGTGGAAGCGACTCATCCTCTCTGAGGGGACATGCACTGTCTTTTTTAAGATCCACGACAAGCTGGCATTATTCTGCATCCCTGGGGCAATGGTACTTTGCCATGGAGCTGACCTTGGTGGAGTGCACGCAGCATGGCATGGATCCAGGGGTATAAACTGAAGGCACAGGAATTGCCAGGACAGGGTGGCATGAATGGAGCTGTCCAGGGGAGGCAGCCAGTGCCCTTGGGTGGATAAAGGAGCTAAAGACAGAATGTGGAGTCTGCTGCAGCATGGGCAAGAAGGCAGAGCAGAGAGCCAGGCCTGCCGGCCTGTCTGTAATGAGCCTGTTTATCTCCAAAGCAGTGTTTCTCAGACCCTGATCCACGGGCCTTTGGTGGTCAAGAAAACATCCAGCAGTGGCTCATGAAACAATACTAAACCCTCTCTCCCCTCCAGCAGCCACAGAAGCAAGCACACAAACAAAATGGGAGAAAATAAAAGCTACTATAGATTAGCTTTCAAATTTTAGTCTTTTGTTTATTTGATTTGATATATAAAAATATACAAGTTGGTCTTCTGATTATTGTGCTTTTTCTGAAAAAGGTTAATCCTTGGACTTGAGAAGTTTAAAAAATGTGGCTCTGAGGGTGCTATTTTTGGAGCCAATTACAACAGCACTGAAATGTTGAAAGATTCCTTTTGTTTGTTGAAAGATTAGGCTGAAGCCCTTCAGTCTATAAAAGAATAATAAACCCTAGCAGGATAAAATCCTTCATTGCAATGAGGATACAAAAGCCACCTCACAGTGGTATGTGGCCTGGGTGGAGGCACAGGGCTGGCAGAGCTGGCACTGAGAATTACTAAAGTTATCAGTGCCCAGAAAAAGACTGTGATCTCTTGCTTCATTCATACATAATCTCATCCTCCACCTCCTGCCATCAGCTTGGACAGCATCTGCAAAATAGGATGTGTTCACACAGTGTGCCCAGTCCCTTTTAGTAGTATCCTTCAGTCTTGTATAATCCACTCTGAAATGAGTTGTTAGATGGAAGGATTGGCAAATTCTTGCCTCCTGAAGTCCTGGAGAGAAAATGAGCTCTACTGACCTTTTTTCCTGGCAAGTATTGTCATCTGGGCTGATTGGCGTTTGGGACCAAGCACGTATGTCTTACAACTGAGTAGAGTTTGCTTTTCAGATAATCCCACTTAGATGAGTGGTTTCTGTGTTACTTTTAAGCCACCTTGAGAGTCATCACCAGGACAGAGGGTTATGTAGCTGTGCCTGCCACTGATTTCATGCACATTGGCTGCACATGCCGGAGGGTATGGCTGAGCCGAGGAGCTTTCCAAAGGAATGGTAGGTTTGAGGACAGTCCAGGGTGCAGAGATGAAATGGGAAAATAAACCTGCAGATAAAGACCAGGCATGCCTTTGTCTTGTCTGCCTGAAAAACCACAAATTCAACAGTGGGAATGGCAAAAAGCACCTCGGGGCAAGGGGTGGGGACTGTGTGTGACACAAACAGCAGGTGACAATGGTGTCCTGGGTTCTGGGCTGAGAGCCACTTGTCCCTGCAGTCACAAGGAGCAAGAACTTCTCAACCGGTGAACAAGCCTGAGGCCTGATGGCAGCTGTTGGTCACGTCCAACAATCTGTTACACTGTTGCTTTTGAAATTCTGTCCAGCCCTTTCCCTCCCAAACTGAGTACTGATCCTGCCATCCCAGCCCCTTCTGCTGGGATGCTGCATTACCTGTCACTCTGGAGTATTAGTGGAGCCCTAACAGAACCTGATAAAAATCACATGGTGCCTTTCACTGTTGTCTTAGTCAAGTTTCAGTGTGATTAATCACACTGTTCCTGCCTAAAGTTCCCCTCAATCACCACGATTTTAATTATTTTCATTTAATTTCTGGCTGGTGTGTTACATGGAGCAGCACTGTTCTCATCTGTTAAACACCTCAGTTTCACCCCAGAAAGTGCTCCCACTCCATAGCAAATGAGGTGATTCCCCTGTGTCTCCTATTTCTTCCCAGGACCGTGGTGAGGATTAATAAGCAGGCATTTGCAAAGCACTGTGTGATCCTCTGAGTAAAGGGTTTATACAGGGGTGAGGTGCTGCCCTTAACAGAGGTGGTGTGTGTGACCAGGTCAGCCCAAAGCTGAGTGTGCCTTTGGAGCTGTCAGGAGGCACTGTGTGTCATGAGCACAGAAAGGAGAAGCTGTCTTCATTCTCCAGCTATGACCCATTTATATCTCACGTATCCCTGGCATGGAAACTTGGCTTGGCAGGCTGATGAGGATGAATATCTCTCAACACTCCAGGAGGGTGACAGACAGCTGGGGTCCATGGCACGTTCAGGTCTTACAAAATCAGCCCCGCTGGGGGTTTGTGAGGTGAAAGGAAATCCGCCTGCCCTTGGGTCTGTGAATTTGCCATCAGAGTGGAGGGGCTTTGGGGCAATGGGGGAGAAAAAGAAACTAAAGAAACTGATTTCTACCCCAGGTAGTAATTCCAGCAGAAATGGAAAACAAGCCTAATCTGAAAGATCCCTCAAAGCAAAAAACCTGAAGCTCCTGCTCACATAGTGTCTCTGCCTAATGTTTGGAAGGCTGTTTTAGGCAGTTGTTCCCCACTGATGTAACCATCCTCATCCATTTCTCACCAGTGGGCTGATGATGAACTTAGGCTATGTGTGTGATGTTTGGGTGGCTGCAGTTTTGTGGACAGGTCCTACTTTTATCGGGATGTAGGGGTGGTGCTCCAGGGGCAGTCAGGGGTCACTTGTGTAACTCTGACCTTTCAGATTTAGAGGATTTAGGATTTTGAAGTGGTCTGAGGAATCAGAACAGACTGTAACTTCCTGCCATGTCTCCTTCTGGTGCCAGCTCAGCACATGGAAATGCACACACACAGACATGGAGATGCAAGTCTGGGGCTGTTTGATCGACCGTCTTGAAGACTGCAGAGTACAGCCCTCCCTGGGTGACTGAGTCAATCACCTCAGCAAGGAGGAGCCATGGCCACAGAGATGTAGGATGAGTCAGACAC
This sequence comes from Gymnorhina tibicen, assembly GCA_013399875.1. NCBI lineage: Eukaryota > Metazoa > Chordata > Aves > Passeriformes > Artamidae > Gymnorhina > Gymnorhina tibicen. Next base: position 463,043 of record VXAZ01007367.1, read on the forward strand.
TTTGCCGAGGCCTGGGAAATCAGAGCTGAAGGCAGGGGTTTCCAGGACTCAGATTAATTGCTGGGAGGGGGCTTTCATGGAAGAAGGAGAGGTCAGTTACACTGGATAATGCTTTGGCTTCAACTTTTCTAGGAAGCTGCAGCCCAGAAGACATCTTTTCACTGCCAAACAAGGGCCAGTACAATGACACCCTTCCCCCAGGCCTCCACCCACTGTAATGCAATCATTGAAAAGGAAGATTATTTCTTCTGTGCCATACATTAACGCTGGAGCTGCCAGACCCGCGTTCCTGTGCTGGATCTGTGCTGCCATGGCACACCGGCAGTGCTGTGGGGGAATGCACTGCAGCCTTAGGCCTGCTCCCAGCTCCAGGAATGCAGGGGTCAGTGAATGGGGCAGTACCATGTTGGCCCCCAAAAACTGCTGTGCTGGAGACAGTAGCAAAGGGTGGGAGCTGCCTCTCTGCTGCTCACATCTCTGTCCCCTTAGCTTATAGTCGTTGAGCTCTGCCTTTTCCGCTATGTTCTTTCCTCCCCTGTTGCCTTCCCTGTCCTTTTTATCACTGCAGTGGGTCCAGGCTGCACAGATCAGACGGGCAATCTGCTCAGAATTAACACCACCCCATGGAGGCTGCAACTCAACCCCTGGCAGTCAGGCTTGCAGGGCAGTGAGGTTTTTCTATCCTATGTGACTTCCAAAGATGCACGCCAAGGCCAGGTCCCCATAACCATCCAAGGGGTCCTGACAGAAGATGGAAGATCCGCTTGCAAGGACTGAAGCCTGGCAGGGGGCTCTTTGGAGAAGGCCGCTCTCCTGCTGCCTATGGGGGATGCAGAGAGCCAGGGAAGAAGGTGCCTCTCAGGCACCAGGGAATCATCACCTGGTGACACCATGTCTTTAATTTCCCCACTCTGTCACAGCACTCTTTTTAGGGCTCTGAGGAGAGGTGAACGCTGGGGTGGCTGCTACTGTCCCCTCAAAGAGCAGCTGTGCTTGCTGATCCCCATGTTTCATTTCAAAGCAAGCTCCTCTCCAGGGCACTCTGTGGGTGCATGAAAATACCCTAAAGCCTTTGCTGTGGCAAAGCACTACATGGCTACTGTGCAAAGAAATGAGATTCACCCCTGACAGCTGCCCCCATGGAGTGCTCCTCAAAACACTGGCAGGCTTGCACCAGTGCCTCTGAGGGGAAGCAGCTGCAATTGTTCTCTCTGTGCCCAGAGGTCCCTGGGCAGCAGCCACGCAGCCCAAGTGCTGCCCATTTTGTCATGTGCCATCCATCATGCTGGAGGGACAGGCAGTAATGTCATTGTGGACACCCCTGGTGTGTCACAGCCACTGGGACTCCTTCCATGTGGTTCCTCGGGACCCACTGCAGGACGGGCAAAGGTGGAAGCTGACTCTGCAGCTGCTTGTGGCAAGTGATGCTTTCATCATCAAAGCAGGATCTCTGGCAGCATTTGTGGGGATTAGCAACAGATCCTGTGCTTGGACCAGCAGCTTCAAGGTCTCCCAGCTCCATCCTGTCACCTTCTTCAGCTGTGTTTGCCTGAGCTGCGCTGCCACTTCCCTGGAATGAAGCAGGATCACTGCAAGCTTCCTGGGCCCAGCCACCAAAACACACGGAGGGATGAGAACTCCATTCCCCACCTCCAAGTGGGACAAGGCAGTGGTGCGAAAGGGTTAAGCCATGTTGTTGATTGTCACATGGTGCTGGGAATGCAAAGGGATCGAGAGAGGCAGCGGCACATCTTGAGTGCACATGTGGCCTCTACCACAAACACTTCAAAGTGCTTCCCTCAGACTGACGGAACAGCCTGACGCCGACTGTAAATGCCCTTGACACGCAGAGTGGAAAATATCAAACGCTCCGGCGTTCCCCGCAAAACGCGGCCTGTTCTCACTGGGGAAGGCCTTAATGAACCTGCGCGGGAGAGGAGGAGGGAGGACAGGAGGTGTTACGGTTGGTTCTCATTTAGACCATGTATGAGTACATGCCAGCCCGGGCAACTGGACTTAATCTGAGGCAAATCCAAGTGCTTGAGGACATTTTAAAAGAGGCTGGGACATCAGCTTGAGGCAGCTCCATGTCAAGATCCCACCACACCTTTCCCCCCTTGCTGCCTGCCCCAAACTGTGCCAGGAGGAACAAAAGGGTTTCCAGGCTGGAGGTTTGTCTTTTTCCTCAAGGAACCTCCATCTCTTCCCAACCCTGTACTACCTCCACTCCACCACCCCCAGCCCTGAAATGCCCTCCCTGATCAGGTGCTTTTGTGACACTGGAATCTTCCCCAGCCTTGGCACAGAGCAAATGCCAGAGGAAACCTCATGGTGGCCATGTCCCTCTCCTGGGGCTGTGAGATGGGGCAGACCTCTTTGTCCCATCTTCTCCAAGCAGGACAGGCCTCTCCTGGAACATGGTCCTGCTCTGATGGGGAGGAAGAGCCTCGAGGATTGCAAGAACAGATCTCAATCACCAGTAGCATCATGGAGTCCCTGGGGGTTTTCTGCTGTAACCTTGTCTGGGGCATCATCTGTCCCTGGTCACACTTGACTGGCCAGGACATGCAGTCCTGGTGGCTTTGGCTACTGTGGCTGGGTAGGTGACATCAGCCAGCAGTGCAAGGGAGCAGGGGAATGTGCCCCAAAGCTTTGAGGCCATTTCCCCAGGATGGGGGCCAAGCAGGGACCCTGATGCAGGGAGAAAGCACCACATTCTCCTTGCTGCATGGAAACCTGCAGGCAGAGGCCAAGGCTCTGCCTATGCTGGTAGAGATGCCATGAGGTACTGAAGAGTGGCCAAGATACAATAGCTCTTGACCCTGGACCAGTGTAAGAGAGACGCAAATAGTCCCTGATGGCCCCTTTTGACCGTGATCCCTGCAGACTTAAGGGGAGTATGAGCACGAGTGATGGCAATGGACCAAATGTGCACAGACAGATACAAATCTTCTGCCCAGCAGAAGAGTGGGCAGAAAGACAACAGGCCTGTGTGCGGTCTCCTTGGCTCCAGCACAGCACACATCACCGAGAGGCTGAGCAGGGCTCTGATGACTGTAGGCAGGGATCCATTGGTTATGACACATTTGGCATGAACGAAATTGCCTCATAAAATACTTCTCAGATCAGCAAGAACTTGAGGGATCTCAGGGGGGAATTGAAGGAGAGGAAAGTTCAGACGGTTGGCAGCAAGACCCCTCCTTGCATCTCGGAAGCAAAAGCAGACAGAGAAGGAGACCACCAAGGGGCAAAAGGTGTAAAATGGAGGTAAAATGGAAGTGTTTCAGGTCATGGAGCACTGGGTCCACTTCCTGAGGGATCATATGAGCTGGACCACCTCCATCTCTCTGTGAGAGCAACCAATTTTCTGGACAACAAACAAGATAGAGCAATTAAGAGGGTTTTAATAGAACATCTTTGGTGAACAGTATTAAGAGGGTAAACAGAACATGTAGGTGCCACCATAAACTGCTGAGTTGTGGCAGCACAAATATTAAAAAGCAAATCCAGAAGCCTGCAGTAAACAATAGGAGGTGGAAATCTCCACTGATGGCAAAAAAAGTGAATGGCTTGGAATTTATGTAGCCTCCTGGGAAGGTTTATCCCCCCATAAGCTCTTGGTGTACCCTCTGCTTGGAAAGGATGCTATTGCCTTCTTTAGAGTTGTTGGTTTCTTGGAAGGGTAGGAGGTGGAGTGCCCACTCTCTGATGGATCATGGGAGGAGACTTTGAAGGTGACTTGGCTCAGCTGACTGTAGAACATGCTGGGGAGCATGAGGGGGTGGTGCCTGGGATAATGAGACACTGCTCTGAGGGAACAGGCAGCAAGGGAGATTGGGTCCGGCACTGGTGACCCTCCTGGGTGCCGCGAGGGCTGGCGGGGATGGCAGGGGACAGTGGGCTGGCACAGCTGGGGGCCTCCTGCGCCGTCCCTGCAGTGACAGAGAAAGATGGATTGATCGCTGAGTTGTGGATTCATGACTGCTGTCAGCTGGTGGCCTGCCTCGCCAGCCAGGGAACGGAAGCAGACGCCATGCCCAGTCTCTTTAAAGGCTTTTTGCCTCAGGATGTGATTTATTGTTAGAAAACAAAGGATGTTTGAGGAAAAAAACCCAACACAAAATAAAACATCACAATTGATGAAAGCTGTCTTTGGTCCCCGGTGGCTTTTTCCCCTCTTGTGAGCCTGGGAGCAGAGAAGGGATACATCCCCCCACAAATAACCCCAAACCAGCTTCCTCTGTGTTTTAGGTATGCAATTCTCCAGTCCCGTGATGGGCAGCGACTCCGTAACTTATTCCCAGGCTGTCTCCCTGCCAGCGAGCATGACGCTATGTGCAAACACAGAAAAACTCTGACCAGAGCTATTTATAAGTGATGAGGGACCAGACTTTTAAAAGCACAGAGGTGCCCAGCTCTAGTCCCTTGTTCTGGAAAAAGAACAGCTTCCTTGGGCTGAAAATAATTAGGAGTACAATTAAGGAGTGGAAGGAATTATTTAAACAAAATTGAATGGATGATAATCGGGGAGTGTTTGAGGCTGTTTGATGAGATGCTAAGATCAGTGCTATCCTGGAAGGCTGAACAGTTTTGCAGAAGCCAGCCCAGCTAGGAGGGAAGGTAGAAGCAGGAGTACTGTAGGTTTAACATATATGTCTATATATACATAGATAAATAGCATTATGGGCATAAATATGTGGCAGTAAAGTGCATATTGATGTTAATGATAGATACAAAAGGAGGAATCTGATAGTGGTGAGTAGAAATCCATGAGAACCTGGGAAGAGAAGTTAAAGGTAGGAGTGAAAAGCCTCTTGCCACTAGAGTTAATGATAATTATTTAAATGTATAAAAAAACCTCAAATCCTGTAATGAGATCCCAGACAATAATGGGAAAATATTCATCCTGTGTGTAGAAGAGACAAAGTTATTTGTTCAACATTTATTTTTCTCTTTGGAAAGAAGTAGAATGACACATCCATACTTTATGGAGATAATGAAATACTTTGTATTCTACCAGTGATGAAGCCAAATGTTAAAAAGCAGTGATTAAAGTTAGACATTCTGCAGGATCAGATAACTTGCATCAAAGGATAAACAAATTGGCCTGAGAGCTCTCTGAACTATTAGTGTCAATTTTTAAACAAATCTGGGAACTCTGGGGAAGTTCCAGAGGACTGGGGGAAAAATCTAACACCAGGCTAATAAAGCAGTAAATAAGATGGGCCATGAAAACAAGCGGTGTTTGGCAGGACATGGATCCAGAAAGACTGATCATAAGAAAAACCTTTACGGAACACAATCCATATGGACTCACAGTATGCTGCATAATTAACATCAATCAGCTGTGGCTTGCAGAAAATAAAGACTTTTTACTGTCTGTGATGGGGTAATGACCTTAATTTACAAGGTGGCATCATCCATGTGGGTTTTTGCATGTTGCTTGGCTTACTTCAGCATAGCATCTCAAGGAAAAAAGGGAAGAAATTCATCCCTGTATGAAACCAGTGCCATTGGGATTGGTTTTACTGCCCTATAACGGAGTTGGTTGGAAGTCTGGAGATGTTGTCTGGTGGGGTGTTTCTTATGAGACCTTGCAGGGCTCTGGTTTATGAGAGGGTTGATCATTGCTGGAGTAGCGGGCTGGCAGTCAGGAGAGGGCTGAAGCTCTGCATGGGCAGACAGGTCCCTGAGCTCTGTCTGTGCTCACCAGTCCTTGTGTCATGGTCCCCAGCCCCTGCAGAGGAGGGAGCTGTTGCAACATGCCAGCATTCCCATCTGGATTTCCTCTCTCTAAGGCTCTGGGGTTGCTGTACATACCCAGTCTGGAGCTGGGATGCAGCCAAAGCATGCCTGTAGATTTGAGACTTGGGCAGCATTCTGGGATAACCTCATCTAGGCACAGCTTGGGTCCCTTGGCCAGGAGGACTCCCCTCAACAGTGTGTGTCTTAACCCAGCTGCATGTAGGGTCTTCTGCAGCTGGAAGGTTTGACCAGCTGGAATCACAACAAGTCAGCCCAGATCCTTGGAGCTCTTGGACTCATGAGCTACAGGATCCATCAGCCAGAGCAAAGGTGCATGTGACAGCAAGGGCTGTGCATCTTTCCTGGGGCTGCCCCACAGCTCCAAACCAGCTGTTCCCAGTCAGACCCATTTATCCTTTCAAGTGGTGATAAGGATCGTCTCTGTTGCAGAGTGTGTGACAGTCTGTCTGTTCCCTTACGCCAAGTTTCCACTACAGCAATATTTACAATCAAGTGCTCACACCCAGAGACAGGGGTCTAAATGCTGAGACAAACCCTCATGGAACCTGAGCCCAGTTATTCCAGCTCTGTTTTCAACCTACTGTGGTTTTTTGAGTTCTGAATCTTTTTCTTGAGCATTAAAGACCCCCCTTAGACATTTCTAATCTGCATGTAATTGCCAAGCATATATGAACTCGCATTCCTCATTCACTGTAGGAGTGGCTTGCAGTGTCTTGACTAGGTTGTGGGGCACAGGTCATAGCCCCTGGTTTAAAAAAGGGAATTGCTGACACTGCAGGTCATGGAGAAGGTCAGGCTGGGAAGCAGCTTGGGTTTTACACAGAGCCTTTGAGCCTGGGGCTTTTGGCAGTTTGACATTTTAGAGATACCACTCCATGCATGGCTGGAGCACATCTGCCCACATTGGGGAGCAAATGCAAGGGGAAAGTGGGGTCAGAAGAAGGTGACTAACCCAGCACAGCATCTCCCTGGGGGTGACCTCCTTCCCTCAAGGAATGGCCTGGCCCAGAGCAGTGTCATTTCTGGGGGACAGTGGCCATGACCATCCAGCTCTGTGGCGCATTTCTGGGGTCAGCAGGACAGGAAACCAAATTCCCCTTCCTTTGTTGAGCTGTGTGCTCCATAGCTCAGGAATGTGAACCACCACATGTTAGGCTGAAAAATGATCATCCTCAGGAAGGGAACAGGTCTATCATGGTAAAGGAAGGGAACAACTCAAAGCATGACGTGCAGAAATGACACCTCAGGGTTTCAAATTTGTTCCGTGTCAGTGCAGAGGAAGAAAACTGACCTAGACACCATTGAGGTTGACAGGTCTTAAATTTAATCTGTTCTAAAGGCAAGACGTGACTTGTGTTCCTGTGCACTGTAAGGCTGCAGCTGTTTTGCCCGTTGGCTTTTCCTACTCGCTGGCTACCTCACAACCTCTCCAGCAGAGTGGAGAAATATTCCTGTCTATGCACTGTCAAATGTGGGCTTCAGCTAGGACCCTCTGGACTGAAACCCAGCCCCAGAGAGGGGGCTGTTGCCAGAGGATGCCATCCCTTCTAAGACCTGGCTGCTCTCTGCTGAACAGGAGCCTGTCTCCAAGCACTGTGGTTTTCTTGTCTTCAGTGTCCAATGGAGGTATAGCAAAGCCTCTCCGTTCACTACTGAGCCTCTCGGAAGAGGTCTTGCTGAGCTGGGCTTTTTCAGAGGCCTCCCTCAGCCCTCCTTGAGGTAGGCATGTTTCTTCCCTTTTAATTTTCCTGGAGCCCCAAACTGGGATTTTTGGGGTTGGTTTGTATGCTGTTGCTGCTTTTGCCTTTTTCTTCCTTTGTTACACATCATCAGGCAATTTTAATTTCAGACCTTGGTTCCTGCAACCAAAACTGGACTCTCAATCCGCTCGGAGCCATGCCAGGGGGTCTAACCCCCATGATCCGGGAGGTCTGTACAATGCTCAGGGACCTGCAGGCACAAGACCTGGCTGATGGTACCATGGAGCCCCACAGGTTTTGCAGGCATGAAGATTGCCTGGATCATTCTGCAGCTGCAGCCACTGGAATAATGATGGGTTGTTTTAGTTTTACCAGGGGAGCCAAAGCCTTGTAGAAGAAAAGGCCCTGCCAAGCCAGCAGAACACATCCATCTTCCCGGTGAAGCAAACAAAAACCAGTTTCAGGTTAATCGATCTGCCCCAAACAAAGCGTTTTGGTTTGGCCTTCCTCACTTCCCCGTCTCCTCCTCTCTTCTCCCATTGCAACTGTTTGGATCTAGGATCTGCTGGATTCAACCCAAAGCCACAGAGGGGTCCAGTTGACTTGACTTAGTACTTCCCTGCAGACAAAATCCATATCTGAATACTTGCGTGTGCTTTTAAGTTCAATAATTTCCCCTATCACGAATTCCCTCCTTTGACCTTGGTCCAAATATTTGAGCTCGGCAGGACCTTTATTTATTTGCGTAAGATGCTCTTCTCTTTCAGCACCGATTGTTCATCAAGGCAAGGACTATATTTAAGCCGTGCCCTGTGTTTACACAGTTGGCCGATGTGTTGTTGTGAAACCGTTGATTGAGGCCTGTTGGAAGATGGGGAGCGCTTGGCACAGACGGATTTTGTGCTTCACCCATCTGCCAAACACCAACCAGCCTCTGCTGTTTCACAGACTCGTGATCTGACCGACTCCGGGTGCTGTCACGGGGATGGAGAAAGGCCCATCTTCTCACTCAAGGGACACTTCTTGCCAGGCCTGGAGGCAGTGCTGCTTCTCAGTAAAATGGTTGTAATAATGTTTTAGCATGGGCAAGAGAAAAAATAAAGAAAGAGAAGACCTCCCTAAAACTCGTTCAAAGGGCTGGTGGAAACAGAGTCATGGAATTTTTTTGACAAATACAAGACAAAACACAGCCTGAGGCAGAAACCCAGCATGGAAAATTGGAGCCCGGTTAAAGTCTGGCAAAACTGTAAGTGGAGAAACTTTTATTCTCTTCTGTCCTGATCCTAAAAAGCTGCCTGATATCTCTTCTCAGCTGGGAGGAGAGAGTAGGGAAATGGTGGGTACTCACCTCAGAATGCAACTGGAATGTGTTTGCATTCATCATGGGGATGATGATAAAAGAGGCCTGGAGAACAGAAGAGTGTGAGATGTTGCCAGGGATTTGGAGGCATTGTGGAGGTAGTAGGAAATGAAGAAACGCAAAGTCCCAACTCTGATTCAGCCACTGATCCCATGGTACCAAGGAAAACATCAGAATTCACCTTTCTGTCTTCCCTCCTGACTCTCCTTTGGGCAAGAACTATGGAAAGGATCTTCCTGTCTTCCTGGAGCTGGTTTGCAGAACGGGTGTGCAGGTGGGGCAGAAGAGGACTTCAAGCATGGCCACAGCCCTGTGAGCATCTGTGCCACCATGCAAACTACACACCCCATCCCCCAGCATGTCAAGAAGGAAGGGCAGGGGCAAAAACTGTGTACGGGTTGTGGCAGAGGGGATCTACTTAGTAAATCCAGCACGAAATGTGGTTTATAACTACAGGGAGATAGAGGGACCAAATGATTTTCCCTGTTGGGATCTCTGGGCAGTGCCATGTGCTCATGGTGTACAGGGAGGGCTGCGAGTGGTGCAGGGCTGGCACTGTGCCCCAGGCCAGGCTGGCCATGTCCTGCTTTCTCCAGCTGGGACATCCCTGGCCAGTGACTCAGGCCCTCAGGGATGTGTGTCTGAGCCACTTCCCCTCAGCCATCTGGGGAGCATCCTCTCCCCACAAGTCATCCTCATGAGGCCAAAACCTGCTGCATCCTTGGCAGGTCTGCTTCAGGCGCATCCACACATGGATGTGCCTCTGCCTTCTGCCTCCACAACTGTGTCCAGAGCTCCTGGCTTGCTCTGCATGGATTCAGTTATGGCTGGACTGCTCCATCACCCTGATAAAAAGAGACTACTCTCTTGTCCCAAATCTGGGCCTGGGGGAATCAGTCACGGGAAGAGACTGGAAAGAAACAGCAAGCTGCATGTGGCCATGGTACATCTCAACACTTAGAGAGAAGAAGCTGGGGGACCCCCAAAACTGCCTGGATGGGGGAAGGTGAGACAGCAGAGAAGGCATAGTTTTTGTGGATGGATGCACAAATAGGTCAGAGGAACTGGCCAACAGGGAAACCTGTCACTGCAGAGTGCCAAAGTGAACCCAGTTGAGGCCCGTATAAGACTTGGTGGATGCCATTTCATACAGCATTTGGATTTGTGTCTCATGTTCAGATAAATCTGGACTAAAGCCAGCACATTGCTATTTGAGCTACTCCAAATGCTGCAGCATATGAAGATGAAAATAAATTATCAGTCTCCTGGCTGTTTAGGCCCTGGGAACAGAAAGCTTTTGAAGAATAAAGTTAGGAGCTTTACTCGCAGTCTCACCTTTTCTAGGTGTCCAGCCCCCCAAACATGGTAAAAGTCCATCTGCTGGAGAGCCTTTATGGACTCCCTAGATCCAGGAATGAGTTCCTGCTTCTTTTTTTTGTTTGCTTAGGATATTTATTCAGCATTGCCCTGACCAGCCAGGAGGACTGGGCCAATTCTTGATGCTTTTTTGACAAAACCATCCTTTAGTCTCAGGTACCTCCTGGATGCTGGCCGCTGGGATGAAGACAGTGGAATCTGAGTGCAGACATACCAGAAGCTGTCTGTTGTACCTGGTCTGGATTGAAGGGGGACAGGCTGCCAGCTACAGCTCCTGGACAGACACACTGTGGTTAAAGTAGTCTTGATTTTTAGATGGCAATGGTATTAAATGTGTGTAAAGCAGACAGACTGGTGCTAAAGCACTTACTGGGAACAGTAATACGCCATGGACCACCCTTCTTCATCATATAATGTGGTTCTGTCTATAGGCAAGATATGTAAAAACAATTTAAAATTAATTTAGCTTTTAAACCTTTTAAAAACATATAAACCCCCCAACCTTTTGATATGAGATTGGGCTGTTTTTCCAAGTGGGAAAGTGTTCACATGAGGATTGATTTAATTTTTTTCCCCCCTTTTAAATCATAAACAGTCCTAGTACAAGAAACAGTAGCTGTTATTGATTAAAAGTTCATTTGCCTTGTCTTTGCTGATGATTGATACTTGGTAAGAAAGGATAGAAGAAGGGAAGGGTGTTGTACTTTGGAGAGCAAAAGAAAATGTGTCACATGTTACCTGCATCTTAGAATAATGTTAGTGTTGGAAGGCTCATTATCCCAAAGAATAACAGTTGTTTTAAGGTTCAGCAGTTCCCAGTGCTTCCCGCGTGTGCGCGTGTTTGACTGTGTCGGACGCGCCCTCTTTAAAAAGCAATGTGATGCAGGAGGGGAGCAAGGCAACTGCAATCCCAAATGGGGTTTTTATGACCCGTTGAAGGAAAGCAGCTCCCCACTGGATCACACTGCACCATTTCCAGTGGCAGGCTGTAAAGGCTTCCTTTCAGGAGCGCATGTGCCGTGCTGTCAAGCAGGCAGCAAGCACGGGAGGTGCTCCGGAGCTGGTGGGTTTGCCTTGACACCTCAGAATTTTTATTGGACTCCCCGAAATCCCCAAACTGCTGTGACGAGCTGGGAGTGCAGGGTACAGCTGGCAAGCGGTCCGGTCACAACCCAGGCTGAGATGGTCCCTGTGGGGATTGTGGCGTTGGTTCCTCCCCCCAGGAACGGTGGGCGTGGATGCTCCCGCTGCCCTGGGTGCTGCCCTGCAGGTGGTAAGTGGGTAGTCCACAGGTTTTATAAAATCTCTGACCTTCCAGAAATCTCTGGTTTCAGAGAGTTTACATGGAAACTACACCAGGATGCTGGAGGTAGAAGACCCCTTTGCTCTTAGGCCTTCAAAGGATTTAGACTCAGTGGGGCAGGAAAGGCATTTCTCTGTCAAAACATTTTCCAGGCAAAAAGGGTTGGATTCAGAGAAGATGAAATTCTGTGAATTCATCTCCATTCCCCAAATTGTTGAATTGGGGAAGAGGGGAAAAAGGAAATGTTTTACTGAGACGTTTTCAAAGCAGAATGTTTCTGAGGTTTCCTTTCTTGGCCCAGTCTTTGGTTTCAGGACCTCCTTCAGTTTCAGTAAAAAAATAAAATTCTTAAAAAAATATTTAAAACATCTGTCAAAACAGCAACTTCTCAGTAGAACCAAAATCTGCTTTTTCCAAGACTTCATAATTTGCTGAAAATATTTGTGGCAAATTTTCTTCCCAGCTCATTCCCAGTGCTAAATGCCTGTGAACTGGCAGGGCATGAGCACGCCCTGATTTGCAGAGCTCCTGGGCGGCTTTTCCCAGCACTTCTCTGAAGGTGCCTCAATGTGTGAAGAAACCATGGCAAAAAAAACCAACCAAAAATCAACAAACAACAAATTTTCCAGTAAAGGAGCACTGGGGTTGCATCACATGTACTTTCAGACTTTTTAATGGAAATTTATTGATTATAAATAGATATGTGATCCCACGGGAAGGTGGGACTTCTCTCCATCAGCTTGGCTTGCTTAAAAGTTAAAGACTTCATGGAGGTTTTGCTGTCTTGGATGTTCCTGCCCACCCTGGTGCTCATGTATAAGGGTGATGGGGTGACTTGCTGCTCTCTCCCATGGCAGCAGGGAGTGGATCCCCATGGGGGATGATATTCAGGGAGATGGTTCTGTGATGATCCTGACATGTGTTACCCACTTAATGCACATATCATTGGCACTGATTTACACCTCAGCACAACGAGGATGTTTTCTGGCCCACTACCTGTATAAGGGCAGGTTTCTTTACAGCCTCCTGATTTTACTACTGGCTTGCCCATAAACAACGTGCCCTGCTACTATTCTCTTATCATTATGGGAATGCCATACGGCTCTTCTGAAGCAGTTTACAGAGGCAGGAAGCAGGAATCCATCTGAGACACAAATCCAGAGCCAGGGTCTCTCCAGGGATCAAGTCTGCCCTCATGTCAGTGGCACTGGACAAGGGGCAGATCCTCTGCCATTAAAATTGATTACTTACGGCAACGCAGCCACACTCATCCATGGGAGAGAGGGCTTGGCCACATCTGTTCACAGGCCTGAACCTCTCCCAGTTTATTTAGATGATGCAAAATCCCAGCCCACAAGGGTCCAAGGTCTGGGATTTTTCAAAATAGGACAAATTGGACCAGAAGAGCTTGGGAAGACCCTTCCCCTCCAGCTCATTAATGACTATGTCGATTACCATTAACCCCTTGCATGGCCTGGCATCATTCCCAGTGCCTTTCATCCCACAGCACCAGGATCGTGTCCACATTGCAGCGTCCCTCTGCATCCGGGATTGCATCCTTTGTGTCCACCTATCCAGTCACCCCCACAGACAGAGCAAAGCAAGGATGAGAGATCCCACCTGCCACTGGGTGAGTCTCAGTCCTACAGGCAGACACAGGATCTGGGCAAAATGACAGGGGACAAAGTCACACAGGCAAGACACCCCCTCTGCAAGGCTAAGGGGCTGGCACCTTGCCAGCCTGGCTGACCTGCCAGGACATCACCCCCCAGTTCCCTCCCTCTCCAAGGGATGGAGTTTCAGGCTTTGCAGCACATCCACCCTTGCCAACTCCCCTTTCCAATGCAGGCGTTCCTAATCACGCATAAATACGGCGGTGGATATAGCCGTCTGTGTTGCTTCAGAGAAAGCCTTTGATCCTGGATTGAGAGCTCATGTTTCAGGTGTTTGGGCAAATCAAAAGTACAAAATAGAAACTCCAAATTGCCTTGTAATTTTTAAGAGGCAGATCAGGAAGACACTGCTTGCTGGATGGGGAACAGATGTCTCCCTGCCGACTTCACCACTGTCCGGAGCCGGGAAGCAGCGTGGCTCCCCTTTCTATGGATGTCTGCAAGCTGGGATGGAGGGGGTTTGGAGAACGTGTCTCAGAGCTTTACGGATCCTCTCTGGGGAGGGGCAAGTCTGTTTCTGTCTGTTCAAGCCCCAGTTTTGGTTCAGTGCTAGCCCTGCTGTCCTCCTCCTTTTCACCTATGTTATTTTGGGACTGGAGCCCACCGGCAACACTGCAGGCCCTTGTCCCAGGGGTTTCACCTGGGAATCAAGTCCACCTGGGGAGTAAATCAACTCCCTGTGAAGCAGGTGGGGTTGGCAGCTGGATGGTCCCTGAGCCAGGCAGCCAGGAGAGCCTGATGGAGCCACCTGAGGGATGCTATAAAAGGGAAGGGGGAGCATCTGCTCTCTTTTAGCTCCAGCAACAGTGGGGGCTGGGGGAAGATGGAGTGAGGAGGGTTGCAGCCAGCATCACCAGGGAGGGTGGTATATGGCTTATTTCTAGTGTCATTTTGTGGGCTTTGCCTTTCTGGAAGGGGACACCTTGTTTAGAGATGGTCTTGTTTGTAAGCTCCCTCCACCAGCCTGTGAGGATGCAGAAGGGGCACCCCATGGCAGGGGGTGTCCAGTGATGCCTTGAGGATGCAGGTATGTGAAGTGGGGGTGTACCAAAGGGGCCAGCTGGCTGTGATGGAGGCAGAAAATGTATGGGGTGATGTACCTGGACCCCATTACAGTTTGGTGATTGCTCCTTGTGCCAGCAATAGTGGCACAACCTGGTGACCAGATGGTGCCCCAGAGCTGAGCCTGCTGAGTCCCCTGGAGTGAGCCTGAGGCTGGCAGCCAGGTTGGATGCTCCAGGGAGCATGGTGCCTAAATCCCTTTGTTTTGGTGCCTTGGCTGGATCGCCAAACCACTTGAAAGGCACTGGGGCTGGTGCTCATGGCTGCCTGAGTCAGAGGAGGAGGCAGGCGGGAGCCTGAGGTTAGGGCAGAGCCTGTGAGTCACGGCTGCCGGAGCCGCTGGGGCAGCCACCGGGGGCCAAGACCATTTTTGACAGAAAAGAGCAAAAATTGCATTTGGCATTGAGAGTAAACCTGACCAGGGCCAGACCAAGAAGCTACTTAGGAGAGGAGACAGTTGGGTTTCCCCCTGAAGGCTGGTGGCCAAGGGAGATCTTGGTACATGGACAGTCCTGAGCTGCCTTGGTGTTGGTGTGGCAAAGGGCTTCCTTGGGCAGGTGGATGCATGGGGCCTGCTCCATCCATGGGGCTGGCCCTTAATGAGGCAGAGTAAGCCAATGTCCTGTAGAGAAATGGGATGTGGGGGAAGATTTTCTAGCAGTAATGGTTATGTTCTTCCCTTTGCATGAGACTCTTGGCTGTGTAATTCCCCAAGACATGAGATGCAGTGAATAAGCCAGCACAGAGTAAAGGTGCCTGAAAGCAGGGGCTGGCCTTGCTGATGCTGTGGAGGGGTGTGGAGGTGGTCCAGGGCCAAGCAGTGAGCAAAGGTCTTCTGTGCTGCGCTTGGGTTGTGGATAGGGTGAAGGCAGAAGCAGCCAGGCCCTGGAAATGGTGTTTGCTCTGGCAGAGCTGGTGGCCATCAACACTGGGGTCCATGCATGGCTTTTAAGGAGGTGTTGGGAAGCCAGTGGTGGAGGGTTGGTCTCAGAATATCCCTGATTATATCAAGAGGGTTTCAGGGAAATTCCTAGGCTAGGCTGGAGAGGAGCACCATCAGCCTTGTCCCCCGTGTGGCACCCACTGCTTGGGGTGTTGGGGAGCTTGGGTCCATCTTGCCTGACTGTGGCACAGTCCTCTTCATCACCCCTCTGCCTACCACCCTCCAGCCCCCCAGCCAAGAGAAGCGTTGTGCTGTCTGCAACCCCCAGAGCATGGGATGAATCTGCTCGTGCTTTGGCCTTCAGCGTCTGAGATTTATACTCCAGGCAGGGGGTCTGTCACCAAGAGCACAGCTTGGCCACAGTCCCTTGGCTGGGAGCACACCCAGTGTCTCATGCCATGTCTGACCTCAAGTTGATGGGTGCCAGCTCCAGCACCGTGTTTGAAACTTCAGTGCTGTGTTCCCCTAAATCCTCCTAAGAGTGGGGAGAGGGGTGTGGGATGTGATGGGGCAGCTGTTGTCAATTAGTCCCCTCTGCTAAATTGCTTCAGAGCCCACTCCCTTCCCCTCCCCAAAAGGCAAGCTGCAAACCCCTCTGACTTTATGATCTGTGAGTTCATGCAGCCTCCATTAATTTTATGAGTAGATTTTCCTATATCTACTCTCATATATCAGCCCCCTGGGAGCAGGAGGTGGTGGTGGCAGGGGGAGTGTGATGTAACCTGCTCTGACACACATCACTGCTGGGAGGGAGGGTGTGTGAGCACCCGGCCCCAGGGTGAGCATCGCTCCTGCCTCTGCCAGTCTCCCCACCTTTTCCCACAGCTCCAGGGAAGCTTTGGGCCTCTTCATGCACAAAGGAACCCTTCTGAAGTTTCTGTGGAGGAAGAGCAGCTTGCTGCCTGGGGAGTACCAGGAAGGGGCCCTTGATGCTGTTGGGTGAGGGACTATAGAAAACTCCGTCCCTGATCTAATCAGGATAAGGAATGGGAAAAGACCATAAATCACTCAGGAAAGCAATACAGTTGGGAACCCAAAAGGCTCCAAGTCCCAGAGCATGGATTGCTGACCTAAGCCCCATCTGAGGAGGGCCAGCTTGTGCTCAACTAAAGGGGTGTGACTTGTGCATGCTGTGTCCGTGTGTCTTTAGAAAGACTGAGGTATTGTGGGAAGCTGGGA
This sequence comes from Gymnorhina tibicen, assembly GCA_013399875.1. Lineage (NCBI taxonomy): Eukaryota > Metazoa > Chordata > Aves > Passeriformes > Artamidae > Gymnorhina > Gymnorhina tibicen. Next base: position 479,406 of record VXAZ01007367.1, read on the forward strand.
TGATGTACTGAGTCTGGAGTGTCTGCTGGAGGTGTTGAACTGGGACTTGCCATGGAAGCCAAATGGGTGGTACAGACTGGTTTACATTCCTTAGGAAACCTTGAGACTCTTCCCCAGTGAGTAACAAGAAGGGGCTGGGAAAATGCCCCTTTTCTGCTTTAATTTGCCCAGTGCAGGCCATGTAGGTGCCTCTGGCATGCCAGGAGTGTTAACTATCCCCAGAGCCCCTGGGGGCAATGGGCTGCTGGGGCAGAATGAAAAAGGGATGTAAACCATCAGAGCTACCTATAAATTTGTGGGGTAATTGGCAGCATTGCACTTGTGATGAAATCCAAGAAGGAGCTAAGCCCTCAAACAAGGAAGAGCTTTGGGAGGAGGGTGCAAGGGAGCCTCATCGAAACCCTGGCTGTATTTAAGGCTTGGGTTCTCTTTTACTTTCCCCTGGGGAGCAGCTGCTTGTATGGGTCCACCCCAGGTGGGACTTGTTCCCCATCCTGGAGAGTTGCAGCTGGGGATGCAGGTGTGGGGACCCCTGATGTGGGTCCTATGTCCCGAGAATTGCCAAAAAGTCCTTGTCTGAAGCTTTGATTTCTCAAATTGCTCCATGTCTGAGCAGGTTAATCCATCAGTAAACGCTGTTTAAAATTTTGGGGCAGTAATTAGTGCTGGCTGAGTTGTTCCAAGAGGAACCTATGGGGCTGCCAGGAGCCTGCGGTGGGCTGGGGCAGGTTATGGGGTCACAGCCCCACAGCTGGGAGAAGGTGCTTGGCTTTGCTCCATGGTCTTTGCCCAGGCCATCTCTAAGGTGGTGCAGAGCCCTCTCCATGCTGCTGGAGTTATTATTTTTGAACAAAATCTGACCAATTTTGTTCATCTTGCCAGTGCTTTGTGTCTGTTTCCCAGTTGGCAACACTTGGTAATTTTTTTTTTGCAACTTTCTGTTTAAAGACTTTGGGAATTTTTTTCCCCCCAGGATCAATTTTGCAGTGGAAAAATCCCATTTTTCAGCTACCTCTCTGCATGGCCTCTGACAGAGCACCCTCTCCCAAACCAACAGTAACCAGACCACAAAAATTGTTCTCAAAGAAGCAATTAAAAGGAAAGGGCACTGACCAAGATATTTTTCTATCTATATTCTGAGAAAGCATGTGAATTACCCTGCTTCCAATTCTTCCCAGAACATCATAGTAATGTTACAAATTTAGTCATAAAGCTGCGGTTGAATTATAGTTATCATTGTTAAACAATAATAACTATGCAGATCCTTATTATGGTGCATTAAGTTACAATGATAGTAAATCTGTCACAATAACCATGGCAACTCTCTTAGGCACACAGCGGGGCTCCGTGATGTTATTGATAAAATCTGCTGAACTCTGCTGTCTTACCCTCCGCAGAGCTGTGGGGCCAGTTTATTGGGGATGGTGATTAAGTGATGCAAACCATCTCTCTCTCCCCTGGCATTCATTTGTTCTCCTCATTTGTGTGGAGCCCTGAGGACGAGGCATTAAACCCTCTGTCATGGGGCATGGGGGAGCAGCGATAATGGGGGACCCCAGTGAGACTCGCATTTGTAGAATGGGTCCAGGCTGAAAGAAATGGGATGTGGGAAAGGGTGGGTTTGGCTTGCTGAGTGCTTTTTTGGGGATGGCTGGTGTTTGACTGGTCTGCATGGGATTTCTGGGATCTTGGTGGCTTTGGGTGGACTCTGGGCCAGCTGCTCACCCTGGGGTGGCTTTGTTGGGTGGTTGGTGACTGTACCTGAAAGCAAAAAGTGGTAAGCAGGAGGTGGCCCCCAAACCAGCACTTCATGTGGAAGATGCTGAGCCCTCCCTCGGGCTGAAGAGGGTTAATGGCCACTGGTCTGCCTGGGCCAGAGCTGGGAGTGTGCCGGAGGCAGGTCAGTGGATGGGCTGACTCAGGCTGTGGTTGGGCGTGAGCACCCAGCACAGAGACTCTCATCGTGTGGCTGCTGCTCTGACATGTTTTATGGCCTTGTGTCATCTTACTCCTGGTCCTGTCCAGCCCCACTGCTGCCAGAATAACCCACAAGAAAGGCTGTTCTCATGAATTTCCCTGACTTGCTTTGGGGCAAGGGAAGATTACACTTCTCTTGATGCCTCTGGGAGCCAAACCACAGCAGCTCCCTCCTAGTTTCCATCGACCTCATGCATGTGCAGTCTCACACAAATGCACGGGGCAATGCCAGGTAGGGGCACCATTTTGCCCAGGAAGGGATGTGTATGGAGGCATCAACAGCTCCTGGTTGCATCTCTCTGGGCTGTGACAGCTTGGAGGACCCACCTGCAGTCTCTCCCTCTCTGTTCCATGAAAAGTGAGGCCGTTTCATCCTAGAACAGACGTTGGGTTTGTTAACCCAGTTCCCCAAGGACTGTGTGGACTGCTGCTCCTTGAGGCTTATTTCAGATGAGCACAGCACAGGCTGCAGCTGGCAGAGATGAGGGAACCAGCAAGCTTCTTGGGGTGGTGGGAGACTGCCTTGATGTAGGGCAGGGGGCTCCTGAGCCCAGCTCAGCTGTATTAGCCAGCGGAGAAAGCCACATGGCTGTGCTGGGCTCTGCTGCAGCTGGTGACAGGCTCAGGGACACACTGGCATGTGCTGGCTGCTGTGCCCGTGGGTGACATGGGCTGCCTGGGGCTGAAAACCCACGGATGAGGGCACACTGGGGAAAAGCCACTCTACTTGCTTTGCTGGTTCTTGCTTCTTCATCCCCTCCTCTTCCCTGCTGGGGCTGCCGAAAACGGGCATGTTTGTCCTTTTGTCATTTTTCCCTTGTAAGGTTTCATGCTGGTTTAGGAAAAAAGGCTAATAATTTATCACTCTAATAGGGTTTTTCTGGCCAAAGAAAAGCTCATTAAAGTCTTGCTAAGTATAGGAACCCAAGTTTCATTGTGAGTGTTTATACTGTCTAATTACTTGCAGATGATGCCAGTGTGTTGCTGGATATTGGACTGTAAGTGCTGGCTGGTTTCTGTGCCATTGGTTTTCTGGCTACTTCATGCAAGTCTGCCATGGTTGGAGAGTCAGAGTTTATTTGGGAAGGAGGGAAGATGCTGGGAGGTGCCTTACCTGTACAATGATCCTGCAGGATGCCTTTGGTGCTTGCTCTTCTCCCACCCTTTTTGCCCCAGGATGGGAGAGCCCAGGATCTGCTGCTCTCTGGGCACAGCTGGCATAGGTCAGTGAAGTTGCAGTGAAGTGAGGCAACCCCAGATCTTGCCAGGAAGACAGCTGGCCTTCTGAGGGATGCTTATTCTTTAAAATATAGCATTTTTTAAATAATTCCGTGAGGAAAATATTTGCAAATAGTTCTGCTGGGGCATTTTCATTGCTTCGGTGATTTTATTTAAATACCAAGTTGGGTGAAATGTGTATCGGTATAACACGGCCTTCTTCATCCTTGTATTTGGAAATTTCCCAGCCCCATGGCAAATCCATCTTGATCCCTCTATGTATCAGCTTTCAGGATGGAGGGAGTATCTGGGATGTTCTCATCCCAGCATTGTGTCTGCCTTTGCTCATGCAGGTGAGTGGATTCAAGAGGCTTGCGTAAGGTCAAGCAGAGGGAAGGGCTGGCACATCATGGTCCAGCAGGATGGAGACAGAGTCCTATTTCTCCTGACCTGCAGCCAGTGACCATCTTCCCTTCTGAGCCTCACTGTGTTTTGCTCCTAAAGACCCTCTGCAAATCTTCCTTTTGACTGCTGGGAGCTTTTCAGTTCTGTGTAAGGATCTGTGGACAGATTTTGTTTGTTGCTGATTGGAAACTTATCAGTATAATTATGCAAGCATATGTTTTATAGGTTGCATCTTAACACTGTTAAACATCAATCTGGTACTTACTGTGAGTTATATTAACTGTTAGTGATGCCTATTACACAAATGCTGACATAATTATTGAACGAGAGCCATTTTAAATTGCAGGCTCCATATATGTGCCACTGTGCAATACTTCTCTGTATTACTGAACTGAGAAAAGGGACTTCAAGTATCCAGACCCCTTGACGTAGTTATGTGGCTAAAGGCATGATGGATTTCATATGTTGCAAAACCTGAGCTTTCATTTAAAAATAATAACTGGGCTCTCCAGGTTGCCAGCCCTGCTCAGTGCCTTCATTCCCCCTTACCTTGATCAACAGGAAACCCCCAATGGCTAACACACCTTTCACAGACTCCGAACTCAACCTTTATTGTGTGGTTTGGGGTTTTTTTGTTTTGCCCAAGTCTGCAGACACTCTCTCAAGGGCTTGCAGTTCTCAAGACAGCTTTCTACTGCAAGGGCATAGAGAGATGTGCCATGGACAGAGGGGACATTGCCACAGAGCATGATGGCCTCATTCCGCCATCACCATGGGACTATTTTAAGGTTGGGATCATCCTTGATGTGAAATGTGTGGAAGTGGGGTTGCTGTGTCACCTTCTCTGTATTGGTACCCTTGGAGCAGCTTCGATGAGATCCTGCTTTCCATTGGATCTGATGGGGAGGAAGGACAGGGAAGCTGGAAAGGTTTGGTATGTCAGGAAAGCAGACACTTAGGAGCTTGTTAAATTGGGGAAGGGGCGTAGAATATTGATTTTATAAAAAGGAGCTCTAAATGACTCAGGATGCAATAAAAGCTCCATTGCCAGCTGAGTAGATTGGGTTACACTTTGGATTGTGGAGTTCGGGGGGAAATAATGCTGTGCCTCTCATTTGGGTGTGTGTGCAGAGATGGGGCGTGACCTTCTCCTGGGCTCAGGAGGCCTTGGAGGGAGATGAGATCTGGGGGCTGGAGCTGGTCTCAGGATCTCTTCTGCCCTTTTGCATGCAGGATGGCACAGTGCAGTCTCTGGTGGCTGCTTATCAAGGAATGTGCCTTTGATGATATAGGACACCTGGGAGTGGGCCAGATAAAAATAAAGACTTATTTTGTTCTGGTTGTGGCTCACAAGTGGGAGTTCTTTCCAGCTCTCTGAAGGGGCTGGGAATCCTTTGCTGTCTTAGCAGTGTGAAACCTTGGGCTGCAGGATGGGAAATGAGGAGGGGACTCAGGTATTGTATGCTGGTGCTGTGAAGCCTTGAATCTCTGTTTTGAAAAACTTTCTCCCTTAGTGATTCTCTGAGCGGGGGAAGATGGATCTTGAGGAAGTCTCCTGAACACTGTACTGAAGTTGCTCATCAGGGACCTGTGATGGGACAGCCATTGCAGGTACCTCAGCCATGGCTATGGCAGCTGTGTGGGGCTGCTCTGCTGGAAAGCTTGGGAAAGCTGCTTTTTCCCCACGGTTTTTCTGCTTGTGGGATAGAGCAGGTGACTGAGACAAGCACCATCCAATATGGCACCTTGCCCACAAGTGATGTGGAGGGTAAGGCTTTGCTGGTCTCATGCACACCTTCCCTGTGGGTCTGGCTTCTTCAGGTGGCCAGGACAATTGGCTTTGAGTGTCTTTGGTCACCCCGAGGGGAAAGGGCTGCACGGAGAGGCAGATCAGGGCAGGGAGGGGGTAATGGAGTAGCCCTTGCTACCATGGGATGGCATTGCTGCTTCACATGGCTTGGGAAACCCTCTCAGACCAAATGAACCACAAAGGGGGAAAGGTCCAGCACAGCAGTGTCCTTACAATGTCCTTACTGCAGCCCAGGGAAGGAGCATCCAGCTCCTGCTATCCCTAAGATATCCCCAAGATGCATCAAAACCACAGCTTGTTTTGTGCCTGCTAGTGCTGTAAAATCATAGTTCGCTGTGCTTGTTGTGCTTCTGGTCTACTTTCCCAGGAAACTGAGCCCTGCAAACAGCTCTCTGCTTGTTTTTCCCTTTTCCACCTGATAACTCACTTCCAGATTTGACTCACCCAGCAGTAAGGCAGAAGTTGTTCAGATTTGTGAGGAACAGGAGGTGGTGAGCAGAGTGATGCCCCAGTGAGGGTGGGCTGATGTGGGAGCTCAGCATCCAATGCCCAGGAGCCCGTGCCTTCTTCTGATTGAGGTTTCAATCCCTGGGTGCTGCTGGGGCAGGGAAGGAATCCTGGGCTGCTCTGCCTTCTGCAAAGCACAGTCTGGGGTGTCCCCATAAGCACAGGCAGGTGCTGTTTGCTCTCAAGGCAGAAATAAAGTTGGTGGATCAAGGGGACTTTACTGCCGTTAAGGAAAAGCTGCTGCCCTGCCTGCACCTTCCTCTCTGGAGAAGCATTAAGGTGCAGAGCTGCAGGGGAACAGGACCTGCTGGCTGGGCTGCAGTGTTAGGCATTGCCTGCCAGCCCCAAGGGCTTGCTGATTTAATATTTTTTACATCTAATAGGAGCAAAGAAAGGCAAATAGTCCATGAGGAGAGTCCCACAGCATAAACTATTGGAATAACAGATGGAAATATTATATTTTTTGAAACATTCTTGCTGCAGAGCCACCTCTTTGAAGTGTGTTTGAGCAGAACACACCATGCCAAGAACAGGGGGAAAAATTATTTGTGTCAGCAGAGCTGGGAGCTTGGGTGTCTCAGATGCTGCAGAGCCCCAGCTTGCTGGACCACTCACCCTTGCCAGGGAGGGGATGAGGGTCTGGCAGGACCTGTCCGCTGCAGACAAATCCAGCAGCTGTGCTCAGGTGAGATGGTGAATATGGGGTTTTCCAGAGCTGTTACTGCCCGAAAGTGGTGCTAATGTCCTGTGTTCACTCACAGCACTGCCTGACTACATTTGCTTAGACTTTTTTCTCCCAGATGGTGAATTATTTTGGGGAAGGGAGGAGGATTAAAGGTTTATGGGATTTTTCTCCAAAAAGTGGAAGAGTACAGTTTTCCATTCCACCTGATTCTCTTGTTCTTGGACTGAAAAATTCCATATTCAGTCAATTTAGGGGAAGTTCAAGAGGGAGTGTGGCACCCCCAGGGCTCTGCCTGGGGATGTGGCATTAAAGAGGAGGCTGTGAGGAAGAGGTGAAGGAAATGTTGAGGGAGGCAGGTTGCAAGCATCCAGCACCTCTAAGGGAATGGACAGAAAGCTCTTCAACTGGGGAAGCGCTCCACTGCCCAGCTCCCACCAGGGTGGCTCTGCAGGCCAAGGGGACACCCAACACCACGCCAGGCTCAGAGCAGGGGAGCCCCATCTCCACTGGACACCAAGGGCAGAGCTTGGTGTGCACAGTTAGTAGGGAGAGGTTTAGGTTAGAAGAAGTTCCCTTCAAAGCATGCAAGAAGGAATAAAACAAGGTCAGGCAGAGTGACAAGGCTCTCAGCTCTGTTTAAGGGGCCCCTTTGGGTGAATAAACACTGCTTTGATCTGCAGAAGCTTTTCTTGAGCCCTGACTGTGGAGGAAGGTGGCTCTTGGTGCTGGGCTGGTGGGTTTGTTCCTGAGGTGCTGGTGGAGGGCTACAGCACACCTGGGTGGTCCTGACCTCAAAGCAGGTGTCCTGGGAAGACTGTCCTATGAATGCAGCATCCTCCTGCTTGCACGCGTGTGCTTGGTGCCTGCTGTCCTGGGCATGGACAGAAGAGTCACTGGCGGAAGAGTAGCTGTGTCCCCTGTACCTGAGAGGGAAATGGGGTTCCTGTGTGGGAGAGGGACAGGGCAGTGCCTTTTCTAGGTTGTGCTGAGTGGGGAGGAGGATGGTTGTGCTGGGTGCAGAGAAGCCGCATTGCTCTGGCTTTTCACCAGCTCAGGCTGGCCAAGCCGGGACATTGGGACTCCCCAGAAATGTTTTTCTGCCCCTGAGCAGACAGATGTGACTGTCCTTAGAGCTGCCATGTGCTATGGGTAAGTGAAAATATGTAGACCCCAAAGGATGCTGTGCCTCCAAGGGATTAGCAGGAGAGGCTGCCTTTGTGCTGGTGAATTTCCTGAGCTGGTCTGGCTGTACAACATCAGGGTGAGCGTATGTGGGTCCTCTCCATCATGCAGCCTCAACATGTTTTCCCTTCACAGCAGGGAGCAGCACTAGCTGCTGGGGGCCGTGCTGTGACAGCAGGCTGCACTGCCATCCCATACCTGTTTGATCTCGTGGTGCAAAGACGTGTGTGTTATGAGCTTGTGATAAAGTTCCTGTGATAAAGCAGCGAAGATGTGACAGCTCCAGACAGACCCCCACCCCAGCCCGGGCTCTGGGATACAGATGTTGGCCATGCCACTCCACGCACTGCTGGTGGATGGTCCCGGCAAAACTTCACCAAGAGGAGTATTTAGGACTTGCAGAGGTATTTGGAAATTTGTTTCCTTTCTGATGGGCAGTGAAGTTCGTGGTGATGTAAGGTGCTGTATGGCTCTCTCTGAGGGGAATCAGGGTATGAGAGCTGCTTGCTGAGTTGTGCCAGCATGAGCATGGCAGCCCCACATCCTGGGTCCCCCTTGTCCTTCCAGGGGGTGGACAGAGGAGACTGAGGACTGTGAGCAGGTTTCCATTCCTGGCTGGAGCTATGGTGCTTGTTAGCAAAGGCTCTGCTACTTCAGCAAGGAGACTTTATTTGGATGAGGCTGCAGAGAGTGTGTTTGCTCAGGGCCTTCCCTTCCAGCTCTGAGCGACGTTCTCCCTAAGGAATGGGGAATTCGAGGCACAGGGACAACAATGTCCCTGCATTGCCAGTGGATGTAGAGCAAGGTCACCTGTGTCCTGCTCTTGGTCCGGTGCAGAGGAGTGGCTGGACACAGCTCTGCTCCAAAGCAGCCCTGGTCTTCCCATGTGCTCCAGTGAGCTCTCAGGCAGCCAGAGCCAGCTTTGCTTCCATCGGCCTGATGGCAGTTCCGCTCCTAATAAGTTAATCTGATGGGTTTTGTCATGAGCAAAACAAGAAATCACGTTTTTAATAATAAAAAAAGGGTCCTGCATCTTGTTAACATCTGGAGTTCAATCATTTCTGTGCTCAAAACTGTGGAATGCTTCAGCACAATATAAATCTTGCCACTTGCTGTACATGGGCTCCAGATGGGGAGGGAGAGTTCATGTTCACTTGTAACCCAGATGGGTGCTGGCAGCTCTGACTGGAGCCTCCACGGCATGTGGATCCCCTGCTCCCACGCTGGGTGAGAGTACAGAGCCTCCCAAAATGGGCTTGGCATGGCAGGGTTGTATCCCAGTGCCCCTCAGGAGAGGGGGGGATGTCTCCTCACTGCCTAAAAGCTTGTGCCGAAGGCTTTGCAGCACCATGGAGTGATGGAGCTGGGGCCAAAGCAAGGGCCAGGCTGGGCATCTCCACTGGGTGATGCACAAACCATTCCTGGGAGCCAGTGGCAGGGCTGGGGCTGTGTCTCCTGACAGCACCCAGTGCCATCAGACAGGACCATGTTGGGGTGATGGGACCCCGAGCCCCCATGGGCTTGTATCCTCTGCAAGCATCACCACCTTGTTTTGCGCCAGGTCACTGATAAATACATGAAATCCTGGAGGAGAGATGTGGGATGCCTGGCTGTTAACCTAACATCAGGCTGAAAACAAAGCATTTATCCTTGCTCTGCTCCTTTGCCAGGCTCTAACCAGTTCCTTCCCTTTTGCACAATGACTAATTTCCTTAATAATCCCTGGAGGTAGGGTTTTCTGAAAATCTGAGTGTACCCATCACACCATGAACATTTTTAATGAAAGCAAAAGAATTTATTCTCTCTGGAAGTTTAATTTTCATTTAAAAGATACTTAAATTGCACTTTTTGCTTAAAAACCACAATTTTTGCAGCTTGAGACCAAAATTCAATCTTTTTTTTTCTAGTTTTTTTGACATTTCAGACAAGTCAGGCAAATCTCCACAAAAATATTTTCTGTGCTTTTTAAAAAAAAAAAATCTGCCTTTGACTGAAAAATGACCTGCTACAAACCGTTTAGGTGGAAATTTTTCAAGCAGCCGTAGTCAGGGTATTGATGTGAGAAAGGCAGTAGTAGAGCTGCAGGCGGGAGTAGGAAATATGTGCTCAGAGAGTTGGGGAAGGTCCGTGCTGCTTGTGGGTTTTTTGGTGTTGTAGGTGAGGCACGGCAGTTTGGCTTTTCCATGTTTTTAGGGGTTTTGGGGATGTCTAGAGTGGAGACACCACAACCAGGCTGGAGGCTGGGTTTTTTGTGAAAACGTGAAGCTTTACAAGCACTGATACACAACGTGTGTGTCTGAATCTCTTCAGGAAAGCCACTAGGAATGTTTTTGTTGGGTTTTTTTAAGGCATGTGTGCACTTTAAGACCCTGCCCACAAAAGTAAGCTCTTAATTTCCACTAAAAACACTGTTTGCCTAAATACCTTCTGAGGCTCTGGGTTTGCCAGCTGGTATCTAGGTCTTATCTGCTCCTTTAGGCATTTAGATATCCCTAAACTGCCTAGCTCTCAGTTCTCAGGGGCTTCAAAGGAGAGCAGGGATATGCCTGCCGGCTTTCCTAAATAGAGATGCTTTCCTGGACGAGGGCTGGATCAGCGTTCTCAGTGTGGCTCTGATGGATGACCTACTGCTCTGACAACCCCCCNGCCCCCCCCCCCCCCCCCAATTTCCATCTCTGCCTTATTTATGGGGAAATAGAGTCCAGGCATATGAAAATCATTTTGCTTTTTTATCAGTTTGGCTGGAAAACTCAATCTGCTCCAGTGCGAAGTCAGTGCTGCTCATAGGCAGCTCTTGGTCAAGAGGAGAGCAGTGAAGTGAGGGTCTTGAGGCTGGATTGCTGCAGAGAATCACAGAATATCCTGTGTTGGAAAGCTCCCATAAGGATTATCATGTCCAACTCCCTGCTTCTCATAGAACTGCACAAAACCACTGTGCTCCATCCTGCTGGATGGGACCTGCTGTGTTTGTCAGGTGATCTGGAGGGAGTTTTGGGATCTGCATGAGCTGAGATCACCTGTGAGTTTTTAAGCAAGGTGTTTCTCTGTGTCAGGCTAAATCTGCAGAGGAAGATTTTGGGATCTGCATTGAAACATGGAGCTGTTCTTAAGGAGGAGAGGTGATTAATTAGCATGGGTTGCTGCTGGGGTGATGGTAAGGAGAGTGTGTCCCTGCCTCAAGTGGAGGGAGGATCTCGAGGTACATGAGGAGGCAGGTGTTTGTTGCCAATACAGCCAGACTGATATGTTAGCCTTTGAAACTCATTTTTCCACCCAAGAAGGCTTGACTTGCACAAAATGAATGTTTCCACATAAAATGTCAGGCCTCTTTTCACAAAAGCTCCAGTTTTAACTGAAAAACCCAAAAGAACTAAACCGGAAATTAAAATATTTGGATTGTTAAACATTGGGTTCCCAGAAATTAAAAAAAAAGGCTGAATTGTTTTGGTTTTGGTTCCCAGGTTGGTTTTTTTTCCCCTTGGGAAACTATCTACCCTTGATTTGACAGAGGAAGAAAGAGAGAGGCAAAATAAATCCGTGGCAATCTCTGCCAAGCTGATTTGGGGGGGTAAATATTCCTTCCTGACCTTAAAATCACAGCTCCAGTAGCCCCAAATACTGGCAGGATGCTCACCCAGCCCCTGGGATGGTTTTCCAGCACCCCAGGACTCCCACCAAACCCCTTTAACCATCTTAGCTGGGAGAGAACGGGGAAAAGACGGGTTGGAAATCATCTCTCTTGGATCAAAGCCACTTGAAGCTTAAGAAGCAGGCGTGAAAGTTTTCTCTCTGGCTGCCCCAGTGTGGGTTTGTTGTTGCTGACCAGGCTGTGGCTCTTCCATGCTCTGATAACCCAGTGAGGAGGAAGGGTCCTGGCTTCTTCCTCAGCTCTTGTAACTGAGATGCAAAAGGCGTTCCCTCAGTTTGCTTTTCCCCCTGTCTATGGTTGAATATCTGTAGATGTTGTTTGCTAAACGATAGTGCCGGTGGCAGAGGAATTAGAAGAAATCCCTTCTTAATTGAAAACAGTGAGTCTGTGTATTTTTTCAGTTGTCTATTTTGGGCCTTGTAAAATTAAAGTTATTAACTGTAATGCAGCGGTTTCCAGATTCCCACAGCCCTTTACAATAGTGGGGAAATTCATCCCAGGTCACTGGGAGCCTTTAATGAATACATTAAGGCTTATTATTAAAATAAAGTACTTGCAGCTTTATGGGAGACATCTGGCAAGGCTGCTTGTCTCTCTGAAGGCTCCTTGAGTGTCCTCTCCCGGCGTGCACCACGTCAGGCCCGGCAGAGGCTTTCAGGAGCTGTTCCCCACACAAGGATTCCCACAGGAGGCTCTGGAGACACAGAGTGCCTTTGCTGGATGTGATGGAGAGCAGTTGTGCCAGACCTGCCCCTGCGGTGGCTCCAGTGATGTTTCCGGAGCCGAGCAGCCCCTTGCTGGTACTGCAAGTATCTGTGTGAGCCCTGCTGGGATGCTTCTGCTCAGCAGAGTGGATGCACCGGGGTAAAGCTGCCTCATTCACCAGCGTTATGTGCAGGCAGAGCTGAGCTTGGACTAACCCCGGGCAGGAGGAGGAGAGTGTGGGCAGAGCCAGCTGGCCTGGGTGCAGGCGGGCCAGCTTGGAGCCAGCTGCTGGCCAGCTGTACTCACCCAAAGCAGGGTGCTACAACTGATAAGCAGCTTCGTATCGCATCGTATGGCTGCACCCACACAGCACCGCACAGCTACATCATACAACAACTCCTCGGGTTGCACGAAAAGCTGGAAGCCAAATCCTTGGGGGTTAGGGCCAGAAAGCTGCCCGGGCTCCCTGGGCTGGCACTGCTGGGAGCAGGTACCTCGAAGCCAGGGTGTTCGCGTGCCGACGACAGCAAAGCTCGGCTGTAAAGGGTCTGGAATGGCGTGTGATCTTATCGCTGCTTTATCTCTATCCAGCCTTGATCCCTGCAGAAAGCGGGGCCACGTGGCAGTAATTGTGTTAGGAAAACAAACTAATCTCTGAAGGGACAGAGAGCAGCTGTTGGGCTATCGGTGCTATCAGGGAAATGGATGTGTCCTGCCAGCTCGCAGCGCTGCTCCGCTGGAGCAGGGGCCAGCCAGGGGATGGAAGGGGCAGACAAGGAAGGAAAATAAGCTTGGGCTGCCAGGCGAGACTGAAGGAGTGTTTGTCGTGGCATTTGCCGAGAAGCTCTTTGCTTGCCAGAGTGTTTGTGAGACATGGTCTGGCAGATCAGGTGTGGGAGTGGGGAGAGCCAGGTTTAGCCCTGGCAGATCCTTTATCGCCATCTGCCTGGTGTCTCCTCTGTGCTTCCTCTTAATGTGCTCCCTGCAAGGATTTCTCTGTACCTCAGGCACCCCAAAACCTGCTGCTGACTGCAGCTTGCCCATCCCGGGGTTGGGCTTGCCCTCCCTTGCTACCCTACTTCCCTCTGCAGCCCAGTCTGGTGACTCCAGAAAGGGTGCAGGGGCCAGACCCCAAGAGTGTGCTGGGGAGATGAAAGAGGTTCCTGGAGATGCATGTGGAGATCAGGCTGCAGCAGGAGGAGCCTTCCTCTGCAATATTTCCCCAAATTTGCAAGGGAGAGGAAACACCCAATGGTCAGGCTGGTTTTGAGCTGATTATCTCTCCTGTGAAACCACTGGCAGGAAATTAATTATGATGATCCTATAACTGTTGTGTTTGGCCCTCCCCACACCTCTCCTCTCTGCCCAGGTCTCTAGCCCAGGAGTGCAGCCATTGCCCTGCAGAGAAACATGGCATCCTCCCCCAAATCCCCAGTGTGAACATCTTTGGGATGGTGGAAGGTGAGGAGGAAAGCGAATGGCAGAGGCAAGTCAGCCCCACAGGTTGCACATGTGCCCCCTCTCCCCAAAAAGCTGAATCAATCCCCTGGCTCTGAATAACCCCAAACTTGGGGAAGGTTAAAATCTAGCTCTGAAGTGTCTGGCTCTGACCCAACACAAACGTTGTTGCTTCTGGATTATATGTTCAAGAGAAAAGAAAATCCTATCACTAAGTAATGGCAGCAAGATACACAGTTGTGTCTTGTATTTAGTCTGTCCTCCATACTCTACTAAGGCTCCAATTGAGATGGACTTGAAAAATAAAAAAAGCCCAGAATTACACAGCTCCCAAAAGTGTGCCTGAAAATAAATTTTTGCCATGTTCCTCCCCAGCAGTTAATTAAGGCTTCTATTAGATGCTGACAGGAGCTTGATAGTGTTATACGTTGCAGCAGGCTCTGTTCATGGTGTTATAATTATGGCAGTAAAACAGTTTCCATTATAGTCCTCCTTTTCATAAGCTCATAACTTCTGAAAACATTCACTTTTCATGTTGAAATTTTTGCATGCCTGGCCTTAACCAGGTGGGATTTTTTTTTCCACGTAGTAATTTTTGAGTTATGGGGGAGAAAATATGAGGTTTTTTCAACTGGAATATAGGTGAGGTGGAAAAGGTAATGACATCATTTTTCTAAAGAGATGGATAGCAAAAGCCTGTTATACCTGATGCTTGCTTTGGAAATGGATAGGCTCGGCTTTGCAGAGTGCCTGGGGCATTTCCCATCCAAAAAAAAAATCCTATCCCTGACTTAAAAGCCTTGGTGAAGCCAATGGCAGAGCCCTGAGGGAATCCACTTGTCACCCATGAGAAGTGACTTTTGGTTGCAGGTTAAAAATAGAGGTTGGTAATTAATAACTCTTCCCTTCTGGCAACATTTTTGAGGTACTGACAGTATTTCTCATCTCTCGTGGGGATGAGGAGTCAGTTCTGAAAAATTTTGTGAACTAGAAAACCAAAGGGTAAGATCTTTTAAGGTCAAGGAAAATATTTTTCTTTGATAATTTCAAGCTTCCTGTTTTGATAGGATTTTTTTTCCTATAAGCAGCTTAATTCTGAAGAGAGAAGACCTTTTCAACTAAAGCCCTGGGATGTGTCACTGAAGGAAGTGCAAAAGCCAAACATTTGGACAATTTGGACAAGGGTTTGAGATTTTTTCCCAGTTGAAACAACTGTCCGAACCAGCCTTGCCTGCAAAAAAAAAAACCGGGCATTTTCCCACCATTCCCCTTCCCAGGCCCATGGCACAGGGAGTTTCCCAGCTGGCCTACTGAATGGTGGACAGATGCAGGGATGGGGCAAATGGGGTGGAGCCACATTGGCAGGAGCAGCTTGAACCACTGTGAGACTTCACTGGACTCTTGATTTTCATTGTGGCTCCAGGATTTTGTCCTCCTTCCCAGCCACCACCATTGTGGTCCCTTAGCAGGGACTTCAAAGGCACAGGAGTCCCTTGAGACACTGAAGATACAGATGAGCTTCTAGTGCAGCCTTCAAAAACATTTAGGATGATTAAAAGTCTGCCTCCTGATGGGGCCTTTAACCACATGGAAAGTGGGATTTAGGCTCTTAAATTGTTTCTCTGCTTTTGAAATTTGCTTTTTTGGGACTGGTGGTTCTTAGTTGCCAGTCAAGGAAGGGCACTTGGGAGTGAGATCAGGTGGGAAGTGTGGCTGGAAAGCAATGCCTTTCCAGGTTCATGTCGCTTGGTGCACTGACATGCAGTTTTTCAGGCAGAGCCAAGAGAAAAGAGTGTCCTGGAGGAGGATGTAGAGCATGAATGGAGGCACAGACCTGCCCCTGAGAGCCGGCAAATGTGCTTTGGCAATGCGAATGAATGATAAAGCAGGAGTAGATTGGCTGCCCCCAACCCTCCTGGTCTACAAAAGTGGCTCAAGGGGATATCTAGCACTAAACACAGCAGTTACATTCTTTTCCTCCTCTTTAAAACGGGGCCCTGACTGCTAAACTTGGTTGCGTATTTATGTATGGCTTCACATTCCCAAGTGATGGCTGCGGGGAGTTTCCAAAGGCTGGCTGGGATTCCCGCAGCTCCTCTCCCAACCCACAGAAGAGAGGACTGGTTGGGCTGTGTGTGTGGCAGAGGTGGCTCTGCAGGCTGTGCTGGCTTTCCCCTGCAGCGCGCCCCTGCCTGGGGCTGTGGAGGGAGCGCTGCCTCCCCGGTGTGCTGTGCACAGCCCCTGGCTAGCCTGGCTGCTTTCTTTGGCGCGGTGGGAGCTCGCTTGGCTCTGGCGAAAAGCTGTCTTGACACTGATGTAATCGAAATCCAAATATCGCTGAGGGAAGCTTATCTGCAAACATGCCCAGCCCTGGAGCCAGCACCCCCAGCCCAATCACGCTGCCTGAGGCAGCACCCGCAGGGTTGTGTGGCTGGGGTGAAGTCAGCTCAAAATAATGGTGTGTAGGCATGCAGCTGAGACCTGGGGAGGAGATTAGAGCTGGAAAAAGCTGCCTTGACTGTGAGACCCAAGGGTCTTTGCTGACCTGGACCCTTTGTCTTTAGGTTTTGCTCCCTGGGGCTTTCCCAGAGGGTTTTCCTGTCAAGGTAGGAGGTAGCAAGAGGGATGTGTGCCCCAAGTGCTATCCAAATACCCTCTCTGGAGTAACTCCAAGGAGATCCAAAGGCAATGGAAATCTTGGTCCAGGTAGCAGACCCAATGTGTGTCCTTGCTAAAGACACTGGAGCCAAGGAGGAATATAGGCTGCTAGGTAGGATTCAGGCCAAAGGTACATACTGGAAACAAAAGAGGAAAATTCTCCATTGATTGGAGAAAAAAAACCCTTAAACAAACTGTTGCTCATGGTGTTGAGTTGGACAAAAACGGAATGAGAGAGGGGTCAGAAGGTAGGAAATTACACCAGTGCTGCTCCCATTGAGGGAGAGGTTTACTCCATAGAGTGAAATTTCAAAACATTTGTGAACACTACAAACACCTTTGGGTGAAGAACACTGCAGGTGTGGGATGGTGGAAAGGAGCTACAAAAGGAAGGTTATATGTCATGATGATTCAGTCAGGAGTTTCTGGTGTCCGTGCACAGGCAGCAGAGACTCCTTGGGGATGGAGCATGGATGCTGTGACCTTTAGAGCCAAGGATTGCACCTGATGTGTAGTTTTCAGCTAGTTCCCAACAGACCAGCTTTCTTCAAGTGTGAATCCTCTTGTCCTTCATCCCTCCATGCCATCCTCTGGTGTCAGACACAACGGGACCTTGTGTCTGTAGGAAGCAGTCTGTGGCTTTTGAGCTGCTGGCAGTAGCCCGGTGCTAATTTTCAGCTTCTGACCCCACACTTCCAACAAGAGTGAAAGAACCTTAATCAGTGCTGTTCTTGGCATGTACATGTCACTTAGTCTTGTTGCACTCTGAGAGGGTTTGTCACTGGGGTGCTTCCCCTGTGGCATCAGGCTGGTTGTGCCTCGAGTCTGTGCTGGTGCTGCACCTCGTGGTTGGGTTCCCCTGCTCTCCCACTAACCTGCTCCCTGAACCCCAAGTGTTTTTCCAGACTGCACCAATAATCGAATGTGCAGAGGTAGCGGGGCACGGATCTGTGTCTGAGCCCCGCTCGCCTTCAGTACCCCGGGAGGGAAGAGAAGAAGTGGGGGTGGGGGGAAGGCTTTTATCCCCTTTTAAAAAGCAGGAACATGGGATGTGCATTAGGCTTTCTTCTTCAGGGAGTATTCCTGTGTTTCGCCTCTCACAGCTGTCCCTGGACGCGTGCACCCCGCGCCCCTCCCCGCGCATTCCTGCACAAACCCCTTTTGTTCGCTGCCCTCAGCCAATATACAGGCAGCAACAGCAGCCCAGATGTTCCCTATCAAACTCAGAGCCATGCCAACAAACTTTGGCACACATGAAAGTGTGCTGAGGAATGGGCCTCCGCAAATACCATTTCTTTTTTTCCCCCACCCTTCCATTCCTGTAAGTATTTTTTAAACACTAATGGCTTCCACGCCGCGACAGCCGGTGGGGGGCTGCCGGGCCGGGCTCCGGGGGCGTCTGGCAAATTAGTGCTGCAGGTATCCCCGGCGCCTCGGCGGGGCTGTGCTGACCTTGAGCCCCTGCCCTGTGTTTTCCCCGATGGCTTTCCAAGGACGGGGCCGAGCCGGGGCTGTGCTCCCGTGGGCGATGTTGTTTGGAGGCAGTGACCCGCAGCCCAGCCGGCAGTGGGGAACGCAGGCAATGCTTTGGGGGGATTTGCTGTGAATCTGTTTTCTCCCAGCACTGTCAGGACTGGCTTGTGATGACCTAGAAAAGCATAATTAAAAATACTGTGGGGGCTGAGTGGCCCCTTTAGGCTTGGCTTTACCACAATCCCAGTGCTGGGTAGGCGTGTGGAAGTGAGTTGGGTTTTTGGCTGGGCTGAGATACAGTTTTTCCTCATCTCTTTCTCAACATCTTCCCCGCAGGCAATTCCTGCTGCTGCCATTCAGCTGTGAGCCCTGAGTCACGGTGCAGATGGGGCCACAGCACTTCCCAGGAGCACTGCCGGCACCACAGGGTGACAGAGGTGACCTGAAGGACCAGGAGCTGAAGGACAGCATGGCCAGGACTCAGCTCTACAAACCAGAATTGACCTAGCTTTGGCCATGAGCAGATGGGTGAGTACATGAATGAAAACCTTCCTCTGTCCACAAGATAGAGAACTACTTACTCTGAGTAAAACACAGTCTTGAGGCTGTGCACGGATGTGCTTTGATGGAAGAGCTCTCTGTTGCGCCCTGATGTATAAATGCAGTTAAAAGTTGCTGCAGGCAGCAGCTGCCAACCCTCTCTGCTCCTGTGCAGGCTCAGCTCTGCCCCTCACTGCAGATGTTTCTCCTCCCACTTCAAATGGCAGAGCCATGTCCCACCTCTCTGGCTCCACCACGGAACTCCACGGGGTCAGTGCCACATTTGGTGCCAACCACCCCAACCATGGAGAGATGGGCTTGGGCTTGGGCAGCAAACGCTGTCCCTCACTGAAGCAAGCAAAGGCCATTTCTGGCAGAAGAACAATTCTCATCTCACCTAAACCAGAGAAGTCCATTTGTTTCAGCACCAGGGCTCTTCAAAGACAGCCTGAACTACATTCTTACCCCTCCACTATAATGGCAGCAATGTATTTTTTCACCCTTCTCTCACGCTGTAAAGATTGAAGCATTTTTGCTCAAATTTAAATTAAAAAAAAAAATCTCATCTGGATGAAGACCAGAGCTTGCAAAGTTTCCATGGAGGGTGGTGAACCTCTCTCCCCAGCAGTGTGCTTATTTGAGATCATCTACTTGAGGAGTGTGCCAAGATTTCCATGCTGGAGAAAGACCCTTCTCGGAGGGTTTTGCATAAGAAAGGATGGAAGGATCCGTTGCACAGTGAATTTGGTTAAGTGAGGAGGCACTTGAGGTCCCAGGGGAGGGAGAACAGCTCCATTCCAGCCTGGAGTTGAAGAAAGATGAAGCAACGATTGCAGAGAGGTTCAGAGGAACCACCAGATGTGCACGCAATAGCCAGGGCTGGGGAAGGGGGAGAAAAGGAGTTTGCACAGTCCAAGAGCAGGAGTCCGCTCTGGCTACAAGGACGTGCTCTGATGGCAGCAACGACAGCTGCTGTGGAGGGGCCTGACTGGGTGAACTGGGCTGGGTGAGGGCAGGAGCCATTTCCAGAGATGTCCTTCCCCCTAGGCTTGTGCCTCTTGCAGTGATGACAGTGATCCTCAAAAGGCAGTGTCAGCTGCACCCTCTGTATCCTTGTCCTGGCTGTGGACCTCAGAAAATAAATGTAACCTTTTCTCAAAGGTTAAGATAAAGAGGTGGTGGAAGAAAAATGGTCTGAGCTGATGAAAGCCCCCTCTCAGGGGGGAGAGAGAAGGGGAAAAAGATTGTGGTTATTTTCTACAAAGGATTTGTAGGTACTATTTCTAGAAAGTACGAGAAATTGAGCTCCAGTCTCTGGTTCCCTTCATTAAGGAGGGAAGGCAGCACACTGAATTTGCCATTAAAATAGTAGTAAGAATAATAATAAGAAGAACCATAGCCCCTAAATTATCCCATTTAAGAATAAAATATAAAATCAAGAGGTAGTAGTTGCCATTTCACATGTGGTATGGTTTAAATCCTGGGAGCAAGGTGGCCCCTGAGATCTAACCTGTTGGAGTCGAGCCCTGCTGTGTTCAAAGGCAGGGGCGAACCCTTGAATTTGCTTTCAAACTTGGGCTGGGGCTGCTGAGGTTTTCTCTGAGGTTTTCTTAAGCCCTGAGCAAGCTGGGGAAGATCTCTTTTCATGACCAAACAGTCTGTGGGAAAAATCCATCAGTAGATTTGCATGGAGGGAACAGTTTGGGATGTGACGCAAGTCTCTCTCCAGATGCTTGCTGGATTGTTTTGTGGCTTACACAGAAAGTCTGCAATCTCTGGGGCTTCATGTAAAACCTGGAGGACAAAGGTCTTCTCTGTAAGCACAGACAGAGTTAGATTCTCCAAATGAGGCCGATTTCAGCAGTTGATCTTCATTTAACACTCTCAAGCCAAATGAAAAATTGCAGACTGAATGTGACCATGTGTACTCAGGAGGGTTTGCTAGTTGCTGGTGCACAGGTGTTGCTCCAGGCAGGATGCAGACGTGCCCTGATGTACGCTGCTAAATAATCCTGCTTTTCTGAGCTGGACAGTCCATACTGGATTTGAAGTTAATGCTGGCTTGTTCTCAAAACTCAGAGTATCTGTTTGTCCTCCCCGGCTCATCTTCAGTTTCTCTGTTTGTGAGCGCATTGCTACACTGAGCACGTGGACAGGGATTGCAGAGCCTTTTCTCCTGCTAGGAGAGGGGTCTGGAAACAATTACAAGCTGCTCATGCTTAATCACTCGGGTAAATCTTAAATGCCTGTCTTAATATTTTGCAGGACTGAAGATGGCATCTGAATTTTTGCGGCGTGCAGGTTACCCAGCAGAGCATACAGACTTTGACAGTTTTGTTCTATGCATGTTTTGGGGGTCTTGAGTACCCCACAGCTTCTTGAAATTCAGGTACAATTTCAAAGGAAAACTAAAATGCAACGGGGGAAAAAACCCCCTGAAGTTTGCCTGATGTTTGTGCACATTGTCAGGTCAGTCATGTTCTTATGAACCTTTCCTGAACCTGACCATTTGTACCTTGAACTGAACAAGCAGAGAGTATTAAATGAGTTGAAAAATAAAAAATTAAGTCCCCTGTGAAAATGAAGGCAACCAAATTAACTCACAAATCTAGGCTGAAGTCAGTCAATGACAAAACAAAACAATAGAAGTCTTCCTTTCCTTCCCTAAATACTGAAATGTTTCACTTCAGCATTTTCAGGCTGAAGTAGTTTGCTTTATTGAACATTATTTAATTTGAAGCTTTCTTTTTTATTTTCATATTCAATAGACCTAAATTTAAAAGGAAAAGGGCTGTGGTTTTTTAGCTTGACTTTTTAAAAGGATGGAATAATCTACAAGCAAATCAGAAGATTTTGTTACTGGTCAAGCAAAATATTTTTGGTTGACCCAAAATGAATCGAGCTTTCCTCATTATATTAAGTCTTTCCTCTTCAGTTCAGCTCCAAAACCAGAATCTTCCACCACTAGAAGAAACCAGTCATCCTTGTTTTCACCCTCTTGCTGCAGCAGTGAAGGGTCTAATTTTGGTTGCTCCTGTTTCAATCAGAGCTTGCATTATTACCCTCTCGATGTATTGCAGGCTGAGGTCTGTGATATCAGAGTTTGCAGCCAGGGTGTGGTACAGATCTCTCTCCAACTGTCTCGGATACCTCACCAAAGAGCTGCTAAGCCTTCCTGGCCAGCAGCCTGCTTGTCTGCAGGCTTTATAGCTCCGGTTCAAACCCTGCCAGTGACACCAACACTTGGAAATCCCCATTAGTACCTGGCCCTGGTAAGCCTGTGGGTGTCAGCTGGTGTGCAGTCATGGCATTGTTCAAAAACTAAACACTCTCTTCCCACAGAAAGTGCTGCAAAAGAAGCCTCTACACAAACATTGTGAAAGGTAGCAACCAACTGATGGGGAGGACTTTCCAAAGCCATGGAAAGAAGTTACCCCCGAAAGCCCTGGTGAGATCCAAGCACTGCAATCCTTTGAAAACCTCCTCACAGATCCAGCCTTGGCAAAAAGCAGTTCACTAAGAGCATCCATAAACACGTGGGTTTTTATATCTTCTTTTTGTGTGCTTGTTACAGAGACAAAGCATCCACATTTTGTGAACTTTATTGCAGGAAAGACACAACGTTTCATCTTAAAGACTTCCAAATTGTAGCAGGCGTTATCTGTGGGGTGGCCAGTGGCCAAGGCTGCAGGTGGGGGCAGATCATCCCCCGGAGCTCAGTGAGTGCTCAGGAGCTGGGGGGTACAGCCCCTCCAGATGTGGGTAGAGTTTGTTCAGGGTAACACTGGAGTGCTGCACACACAATTTACTGTGCTATCTCTGAGCAGCTGTTCACAGTGCTGAGGACATCCTGGCTGACCTGGGCTCCCTTCACCTCTCATTGTGGCTGCAGAGCAGTACCAGGCAGCTGAGGGATGGTGAGGTCCTAACCCTGCACATCTGCTTGTTACAGCTTAAGTGCTTGCAGGATGGGGAGAGGACGCAAACTAGTGCGTGTCCTGAAGTGTCTGCACCTTGCTGGTCTTCACATTGGCTCCTTGGTTGTTCTGCCTTGTATGTCTTCTTTGTATTTGTGTTGCAGACATCTCCAGAGACCCTGAACAAGGTGGCTGTGCTCTGGACAAGGCTTAAAGGAGGGTGTCTTGCTGCAAGGATACAGGAAAAGTGAGTGCTTATTTTGCAAACAGGTAGGTGTTGTCACACATCCTCCTTTGGCACTGAACACGTGGTGTCCCTTCAGCCACCCGGGCTGAAGGAGAGCCAGAGCAGCTTGCACTGATTCAGTGCCAGGCCTCCAGCACACAAACAGCAGCACTTCTGGGGCACTTTGTGGGAATGCAGCAGGATGGGAGCAGAATCCCTTGCCACTCCCTGAGGGTCAGCAGCATTTCACTTGCAGAAGGGAATTGTCTCAGCCCAACGTGTTGCGTTGCAGAGCTGGGAGAGGTGAGAGGAAAACATCCTCCTTGTGTAGCTGGAAGGAGAGACATGAACTGGCCAACACACACCAGGCTCGGCTGTCACGTTGGGGCTAACTGGCACTTTATGGTAATAAAGAGATTTTCACATCATATAATACTCTACCGCAAATACATATTACAAGCACTGCTGGTTCTTGGGTTTGGCAGTCATCTGTCCTTCTGTCTTGCCCTGAAAAGACAAGAATTTCCCACACAGACTCTTGCAGAGGTGGCAGGAGCTGCATGACTGGCTGGCACCCAAAGTGCTACAGCTGGTGGTGCAGACGTGTGTGCCCGTGGGGAGGGAGATGGGGCTGTGACAGCAGTGGGAAGAGGTGGGAGTGGTGTGGGAAGCACCACAGTCACAGGAACAAGGCTGGGAGAGGTGTCAGGAGCTGGCCAGCCCTCAGCTGGCAGCCAGCAGCCCCCGATGGGATGTGGGTTGTCTCCAGTGGGACAACATAAACGAAGCAGAAAGTAAGGTTGCAGAGCAGCCTGAACCCATGAGGGGTCTGTGGGTCCCCATCTCTGGAACCTGTGTGGGGATCCACACACCTGAAATCTCCCAAACCTGCATCTCCCTGTTCCAGGGCTGCACTGACCTTGCCCAGCAGATGTTTATTGTTAAAAATATCTGAATGGAGACTCTGTGGTGGTCTTCAGTCAATTCTCTCCACATTTTGCTGCCCTGACTCCTCATCTCTAGCTTGAGTCTCACTTTCTTCTTCACCTATCCTCCACAGGCCCTGAAAACACATTACCCTGTCTCTTTACAGCTGTGCTTTATGTATTTAAAGACTATTATCATGTCTTCTCCCCCACACTTCTCTCCCATCCAGACTAAACAAGCACAGTTCATTCTCTGGAGCGAACAACAATAAGTTTGTTTGATGAATACTCAATTTGTTTAGTGCAGTAGTTCTAATCACTCAAGTTATGCCAAAGATAACAAACATTTAGCAAATTTCTCTTAAAATCTTTAGTTTTATCAACTTTTTTTTTTTTTTTGACAGCTAGATTATAATTTTTACACAAAGGGTTAGAATGAAAGCAATTGCTTTCTAGTTTCTCTGTATAAACATTTGATTTACGACTTTTACATTAGGCAATGCAATTAAAAGCATTCTAGAACTGTCATGAAATATTAACCTTGGGGTTATAAAAAGTATTCTTGTAATGATATGTAGTATCTTTTAAAAGGAATTAGCTGCAACAATATTCCTTAAACTGTATAAAAAGATATATAAATAATTGCTCATTTCCACTTGTTTTACTGCTCAGCTCTGTTTTTGCCAGCCAAAATGGTAAATTTATAATCTTCAGGATATTTCTGGTAGTAATGATCTTTATTTTGTTTTACCAGCTTTTTTTTTATTATGGTGCTTTTAATTAGCCAGCTTTTAATCCTATTTAGATTTTTTTAATACAAATATTTTAAGATGAGGAATTACTACACAATATGTTTGTCTGTATGGAAAATTTATCTTAAATACTCACAGCAAAGAAAGAAAGACTCAAAAAATGTCGGTAGGAATTTCTTTTTTTAAAAGAAAACATTTATATTGCATGCTGAGCTTCCTTCCAGTTCAGATTTTAGTTTTTGAAAGCCAAACTTACCTTAAGGTAAAAGCTCAGAAGTTGAAACATGAAAACATGGGGTGGGGGCCTTAAAAGCTGAGAAGTTTTGAGGCTCAGTTTCAAAGCAAACACATCACTGTAATGAGAAGTGTCCTGCAAAAACAGCCCGCTCTCCTCACCCAGCTCTGCTGGTCACCAGCTCTGCACGGGATGCAGAGAGGAGCAGGTTTAGCCCTGCAATGGTGTGGAGTCCCTGTGGGACCATCTCCCCCCAGATTGGCTGCTGACAGCCCAGAGTTCCCCTGGGACTCCGCGTCTTCCCTAGAAAGTGTGTACAGATCCACAAAGCAAAAGATGTTGAAAACCTTTGGTTCATCTTGTTTAAAAAACAGTAAGTTTTATGTCACTTTCTTCACTCAGTAGCTCTTTAGATAAGTGGATTTTGGTTTCCCTCTATGAAATTCTTACAAACCAAAAGACTGCCTTGGTCCCAGAAAATGACAGTGCTCACTTAATCCCACTTACCAGGCAGTTAAGGGAACAGAAACTGAGGAGAAGGAATAATGCTGTACTTTTAAATTCACTTTTCTCGCCTTACTCCAGAATGCAAATAATTAATTTCACAGCAGAAATACTACTTCCATAGCTACACTGGCATTTTTGCATCAATCCCCAGGCCAGCCCATTGCAGTACTGATGGTAACTGCAGGGTAACACTGGGGTTACATGTCTGAACTGTTGCAGGGGTTTGAATCGCTGCCACTTTTAAATGCAGACTAAGGCAGAGTAAAACACCCAGCACCCACTGCTAACCTCCCCCAGAGCTGAGGGGCTGTAACAGCCTCCTCTCATTGCACTTGGAGCCCCGGCCTGTGGTCAGGAGGAGGCAGCTGCAGAGCCTGGCACTTCCCTGGACCCGCCCAGAAAGGCCCAGTTAAAAGAACTGGGTGTCAGCACTTGGCTGAAGTTAAAGACGTGCTCAGGCTGTTTTGGATCTGGGCCTGGCAGCCAGGCTAATTCCCACCTTGGTTTCTGTGTCTAGAACGTCCTGACAGAGCGTTCTCAGCCTTTGGGGTGTTTAACCACTGAAAAAACCTGCTGCATGCAGAGAACAGTATTGATACTGATATGCGGCAAGACTCCACAAAAGTTGTAAAGTAGGTATGGTTTATTTCAACATTGGACGCATGGGAAATCTCTTTCCAAAGACATGCGTACCCCAGCACTATTCATCTTGGTATATATTGAGTTAAAATTACATATGCATTAGATTACTTAATGTGTTTACACATATTCATGACCCATCTCCGCTTCGTATTACAATGAGTTCTAAAGTCATTTCCATACGATGGCGCATGCGTAGTGCCACTCGGTGGTTGTGGGCCGGGGTCTCTGGGATGAAGTAAGGTCTTCCTCAGATGAATTAAATGATCTGTTTGGGGTTGAACTTTTCACCTTTCTTCTTTGCGCATGCTCTCTAGGTCCTTGGCCATAGTCCAAATCTTAAAGCTGATTCAAGCTGGTTTGAGGGTCCGAAAACAGGATCTCTGGTCAAGCTGCTTCCTATTTATAAATAGTCTTGCATCCTCTCTTTCTGTTGAGCAGGCTACATACATTGTTTAGCGAACAGCCAGCCCCTAATCGATCATTCCCTAACTTCCTTGAATCAGTACAAAGCTCTGGGCAGAATCTAATCCACAGCCCCTGGAAAATGGGCAATACTTGGTTGCCTTCAGCAGGCTGCAGAGGAGTTACAGCTCTGTGCACATGTGTTTGCAGCCTCCACACCTGAAGTGCCCTCTTATGTTCAGAGATGTGCTAAGAAATTAAATTATTCATCTCAGGCTTTGAAGCCTGAGACAGTTCGGCAGAAAATCAACAAAATAAATTTTCGTGGATCTCAAAAGTGATTTTAAAGGACAAATTAAATCATGAGTTATTATCAAAAGGAAAGCTTGCTCCTTTCTCTCACAGTGCTATGGCTTATCTGGACCCAATGGTTCTTCGTAAGGCAGCCTGTGTTATGATCTGGTAAAAGATAGGGTAGTATTGACAGGGATACAGTTTGATAGATTTTTTTTCATTAGAAAGAGGGCTAAACTGATTTAGGAATTTTTGGCTCTGCTATTTTTAGGAAGTTTTTTTCCCCAGGTCTCTTGAATGCAGAGTCCTTGAAGCCAGAGTCCTTGGAAGGTCATGATAAAGTCTGAAATACAAGCAGAAAGGAAACTGTCCTTCCCTATGCAAGCCTTTCTCTGTCTCCCATTAGGGCTCAGTCCTTTCCTGGGAAAATATTGCTTTGTGTGTTACTGTGGCAGCGTGCAGAGCAGTGCAAGAATCAAATTTAAAATATACGTCTAAGTCAGGGAGACCCCCGATGGAAGATCTTATTTGGCTCCTAAAACCCCCAGAAGTTTTCAGTATGAAACCGATGCAAATTGAAGTTATGCCCTGGTACAAATTGCTTCTATCCTGGGTTGAAATGTCATCTGAGGTCTGACCCTGAGGTCTGACCTGGGCAGCCCAATTTGCCAGCCTGTGATGACAATTCCACACTGATTTGGGAACTGCACAAGAAAAGATGTTTTTGTGATCTGTTGGTGCTGGCTGCTTCTACTCACCAGACTCCAGGGCAATTAGGCCAAGAGAAAACGGATGCAGCAGTCACAGAGGTCTCCAGGTCTGCTCATGAGAGAGCAGCTCTTGAAGCACAAAGATACGGGACTCAAATCCAGCCCCAGATGTTAAAGGAAGGTTTGTGTTGTTCCTGGGGATATCGGTCCAGGAGGTGGAAAAGGTTCCTATTTTCTCCTCATTTTGCCTTGTCCGGCCTGCGCTGTAGCAGCCTTTGCCTGGAAAACACTTCATTCCTAGGTGGCAAACATTCAGTGTCATGCTCCGCTCACAGGACTTTAATCAGCCGGAGAACACGGCCAGCCTCTGTTTTCTAAGCCTGCTGTTGGTAAATGCTCCATGAAATGACTTCACTGCGTCGTAATTGTTCCTGGAGCAAGCTGGCCCAATGGCTGGCAATTAAACCTTGGGCTGATGGAAACTGTTAACAGGGATTGCTGCTTTGCCCACAGCATTGGAGTTAACAACTCCAAACTCTTTCTACTTTTTCCATAAAACACGTGGGAGCTTTGTGCCTGGCATATCTGCAGCAATAAACTGAATATGGTGCTTCACTTTTGTATGTAGCGCCAAAACTTGCAAGAGGAAAGAACTGAGGTTCAAGATGAGATCTGGTGTTTGTACTTGGCAAAGCACATTCAGTCGCTATCTGTGGGTTTGGTACAGCCCATTACTGTGATTTAGACGTCAGATTTAGATTCATGATTCTTATATAGTCATCTAAAAGGGAATTAGGTGCCTACGTGCTGTTGTAAGCCAACCCTTGTAGGGCTGGCCAACACTGTTCCATTGTAAAATTCAAGCTGACACCTGGTTCTGCCATCTGGACTCCCTGGAGTTTGAGAGCGTTTGAGTCAAGGTTGGATTATGGTTCCCATTCAGATCTCTCCTGTGCTCAGTCAGGTTTCCCAGAGAAGCCAAAATCCTCTGTGAAGGGCTGCTCGGCATCCCTCTGCCACAAGCTTACCTAGGAAGGACTTCCTGGATGAGATAACCACGCTCTCCTTCTCCTCTGCTGGATCAGCATCTCTGCTTGGCACCAAGGCCTACAGCTAAGCTGCAGGTGAAAAATGGTGGCACTCGTGTTCCCCCAAGGCACTCAAATCCGATCAGAAGCACTTAATGCCTGCCAGCTCAGTGCTGCTTCCCCTCCGAGTGGTATTCATGGGACACGTTAGTCACGGGAGCTGCTGGAAGTGCGGCCGTGTAAATCGCAGTCCTACACAGCCATGGAGTTACGGAGTTGCTTGGGGAGGCAGCAGTGCTTCGGAGCTTGACTAATCCCTTACAGATTGGAGCTGGGCAGGGACGTGGTGAGGCACTGAAAACATTCCCGTTTACTGCCCATGATGTATTATTTAAGCCTCCAGGACCCTGGGCTGCTGCAGCTAAGCCCAGGGCTCGTGCCTTTGTGCTCCCACCGGCTCTTTCCCAGTGGGAGGTGAACTCATCCTTAGGGCCTCTGACAGGCTTACAGCAGCCACAAGAGTTTGGGATGGACAGGAAAATGTTTCTTTTTGTGGATACGGAGGGATAATGCTGTAGGTTGCAGGGTCTTTTCAGTTTATACCTAAGGGTGAAAGCAAGTGTGTGTACTCTCGTGCACAATGGTCAAAGCAGATCTTAAAAAACATCAGTATGGGCAAAATAATACTTTTCTCTGATGGCCTTCCAGTGCTTAAAGGGAGCTTATAGAAAAAGAGGGAGAGTGACTTTTTACATGGGCAGATTGTGATGAAGCAAGAGGGAGTGGTTTTAAACTAAAAGAGAAATGATTAAGTTTAGATACTAGGAAGAAGTTCTTCCCTGCGAGGATGATGAGGCACTGGCACAGATTTCCCAAAGAAGTTGTGGATGCTCCAACCCTGGAAATATTCAAGGCCAGGCTGGACAGGGCTTGGAGCAAGCTCGTCTAGTGGAAGATATCCCTGCCCATCCCAGGGGTTTGTAACTGGCTGAACTTTCAGGTCCTTTCCAGCCCAAACCATCCAGGGATTCCCTAATTTCCTCACAGTTTTGTCACTGTAACTTACTAGACATGCTGCAGCAGGATCTCACCTACTCTTAAAACTACTTAATTACGAATTATAAATTACGTGGGGATACGTGTGACGTTCCTTGAAGTTTGTATGCTTTTTTCGGGAGCGGCTTCCCCTCTCCATTTAAGCCTCATCAGCCGGGACCCACTGAGCCCTGTACGCTCACAGGATGGACTCGATGAGCTCAGAAGTCTTTTCCAACGTAATTGGCTCTGCGATTCTTTACGGCACTAGATTCTCAGGAGCCCCGGGGATGTGCCCACTAGGGCAGCTTTGCCCGGAGCCCGGACGATCTCCGGACCCCCGACCCCACACGGACGGAACCCTCGCTCTCTTCCGCCCTCAGGCCGCCGTCTTGCCCGCCCCGCCCCGCCCCGCCCCGCTCCGCTGCGGCGCGAGGCCCCCGGCCGCGCTGTCCGCGGCGTTCGCCTGCGGCGGTGGCGCGGCGGTGTCGGGGCAGCCGCGGGACCTGTTTGGCGGGAGGAGGGAACGCCATGGCCGAGGCTTGGGCCGGCTTCTCGCAGGAGGAGCTGCGGCGGCTGCGGGGGCAGCGCCCAGGTACGGACCGCGCCGCGCCGGGAGCGCCCGGGGAGTGGGGGCAGCGGGGCCGGGAGCGGCGTGTAGGAAGACCCTGGGCCTCGGCACACCGTCAGCCCCCGCAGCTGCACCTGCCTCCCATCGCTCCTCAGCGCCTCATCTCCGCAGCCCTTCCACCCACAGCTCTGTCCCTCCTCTCAGCCTCTCCGTCCGCATCTCTGTCCCTCTTCTCAGCCCCTCCATTCACACCTCTAGCCCTCTCCTCAGCCCCTACACCCCTCTGTCCATCCCCTCAGCTCAGCCGGTCCAGCCCCGCATCAAACGCCTGCCCTTTCCCGGGCAGCCCCTCGCTTGCCCCAGGCAGCCCCTCGGTCCCTCCCACCCAGCCGCATCTCTCGCTGCTCTCCTCATTCCCCCGCTCTGTCCACCCGCAACTTCTCCGACAAAAATCCCAGACTTTCCAGCCCCTTGTCCTACACATCTCTGCTCAGTACCCCACTCATGTTTCCAGCCTCCTCTTTGCCTGCGTGTTACCTCGTTCTTCCCCGTTCTTCACTTTATTACCTCAGTTTGCCCACCGGGCTGGCAGGGACCCTTCCTTAGCCCTAGATCTGCCTCTCCATGATTATCCCAAGAGTCACCTCACTCCCGCCTATGGTTTCTCTTTTAGGCCTGCAGTCCAGGCCTCTTATTCTTCCCTCTCCTCACTTAGGGATACTGGTATCCTTGAAAATTCCTGATTCTTATGCTAACAAAACATTTCCAGGTTCCTGAGGTTTTCCCCACATTGCCTTCCCGTGACACCCTGGCTTGTGTTTTCCTTATTTTGGTTTTTTGCTTGCCCAGCACAGCTCTGTCAGAGTCTGTCTTTGATACTGAGATTTGTTTTTAATCCTGTTTCTCCACTGACAGATTTGTACGAGCCCTCGGAACCGCAGCAGCAGCAGCCTCGCCCCCAGGCTGTGACCAAGACTCGGAAGCAATTGCAGCGGGAAAAAGCCCTCCAGCAGCAATGCCAGAAGCTGGGCCTGCAGGGAGGAGCAGCCCCTGTCACTCCAGAGCAGTTGCTTTCTGCACCACAACCCAAGCCCTGTCACCCGCAGCAGCCCGGGCCAACACCTCGTCCTCCTGCCGCTGGGGATCAAAGTCAAAGTGACAGCCAAGAGCAGCAGGAGGGAGAGTCTTGTAATGGCAGGGACAGTGCCCAGCCCCACCCTGCAAAGCACAACACCCAAGTGGAGAGAAAGAAAGTGGAATTGTTAGTAAGTCGGTAGAATCAAGGGGTGGGGTTTGTTGTTATGTATTGATTCATTGTTTCATTGTGAAGTAAACTTTCCTGTGTCTGATAGGAAGCTTTGAGAGATCAAATCACTCCCTTTTCTATGTGGCAGCATCTGTGTGGAGAAGCAGCACGTGGCTCGCGTCAAATTCTAACCTCAAAAGGATCCAGGAGGTTCTGTTTTGCAGAGATGGGCCTTGAGAGACTGTGGCTGATGGTTGTGCTGCCTGTAATTTCCCTGCCCAGCTGCGGGCTGGGATCACCTGCCTGCAGTCCCTGCACCAGGAGAGCAGCACTTTGAGAAGTCAAATTCCTCCTGTGGGTGCAGCTCACCAGTAGTACTGGCTGTTCATCTCATTTTTGTGGTGAGAAAAGCACAGACGCTGTTTGACTGGGGAACTTTGCAGAGAATTTTTTCGCACTGTGGAAAGCAAATGACATTTAGCTGCAACAGTCACCTCCTGAATCTGCTGGATTCATCTCAGCCTGGATGCTTGAATTTAAATCTTACTAAAAATATTTCTCTGTGTGAGGTTTTAGGAATAAGGTGATGAAGACAAATCTGAAGAGATGTGCAGAAATGTTTGTTAATAGCTGAGTTCTTTGGGTATTTTTCATTTTGGGCTCCTTGAGAGAGGGCATGAATAATACAGTGGGGTGGAAAGCAGCAAAGCAGTTCTTTGTTTCTCCTAAATCCTGCCCAATTGTGTTGACACAGGTTGTGCCCCCTCACCTGAGACCTGGCCTTCCATCTTTTGGGATGGTCATATCTCTTAGGAGACGTAGCCTAGGAAATGGAATCAATATATCAGTCCTTCCCTGGCAGCAAAAGCGAATTCTTGTTCTTCCTTGCTGCTCATTTTCATTAGAACTCTTACCAGCCTTTCATTTGTATCCATTTAATTATTTGGGAGCTGTATTGTAAAGCAGACCTGTGAAAGAATCTGTTTTATGGAAAAAACATTTCCAAAAAAGAGGCTGTGCTGGCAGACTGAACAGATGGTGACTTGTAGCTGCCGGTAAGAAACTTGAAACTGCTTCTACCTGATAGGGAAGCACATCCTTTAAATGAAAAATTCCATCCATTTCTGAAAAAGTGCTTCATGCAGCTTATTTGGTTATGCAGATTTTAGTTCTGATCAGCAGATTTCATCTGGAAGTGTTTTATTGGTCTGAATGGCTTCTTGCAGATGATTCTTCTTTCCGCTGAACCAAAACCTGTTTATTGTTCCTTTGACTTTTTTGAGAGTTTGCTCCAGAATATATGATGGTGAATATTTGTGTTACAATATGGGGAGCAGGAAGAGAAATGAACTTTCTATTAATTTTGATGTTCTTGTCTATGAGCAGGCAGGAGAAATCCCGATGGGAAATCCTCCAGCAAGAGCAGCGGCTGATAGAAGAGAAGAATAAACGCAAGAAGGCACTCCTGGCCAGAGCTATTGCTGAGAGGTGGGGGCTGGGCCTGGGGAAGGGGTTACTCTTCATCTGCAACCAGTTGCATATCTTGATTTAAATTTCACTTTTTCCTCCTCTCTGTGCTCTGTGAGCAGCTGTGATGGACATTTCCGTTCGATGACAAGTGCTGGCTAAGAAGTTGTGACTAAGCTTTTCACACTTCCAAAGCTGCAGCTCTGTGTGCAGATGGAAAAGTTGTTACACAACTCGAGGATTAGCTGAAGTCCTTGAATTTGTTAGTGAGGTCATGTTTGGAAGTTGGGGTACTCAGATGCTCGTCCCTCTTCTGGTCCTGATTTGGTTTTGCTGGATGCAAGGGAAGTTTATTTGATTAATAACCTATGAGAAGAAACTACAGCTATTTTTGTTTAGACTTTTGGCTCATTAGCATGTGAAAAATGTTGAAAAGAGAAGACGATCAGCTCTAAGAAGGTGCTATTTTACCACTGGATGACTAGAAATTACAGAAATGCACATAATCTCACAGTTGTTAGCTCTTGCTCTTCAGGAGGCCAGGCTTTAAGGCATTGTACAGTGTTGTCCACCAAGGTGGTTTAAGACTACAGGGAAGGCAGAGTTTGTAGGGAAGGATGTTGGAACAGCTGATAACACTGGAGCAAGGATAGTAATGTGAAGTTTTCAGGCTTGCAGTGCTCTCCCAGGCTTGTGTTATGTTCTGCCCATCAAAGCCCTTGGGTAGCACAGGTGAACGCAGCCTGTACTCTGCTGAAGTCCTGAAAATTTCCTTTTCCTTTGCCAGGCAGAGATAAAACACAAGCACCTTTATTCTGAGTCACTGTAGGACATCAAACATGGGTGTGGCCACCAGGCTTGGTTCTTCCTCCTGGAAGCAAAGCCTGAGGAGAGAAAAGACAGGGAAGGTGATAGCTAAGGAGTTACTTCTGTCATTCAAAGGCCTTTGTCAGGCTCCCAGCAATACCACAGGATGTCTGTTCCCTCCACCTGCATCGGCTGGTCAAATGGGAGATGGTGGCACTGCCTGCACACCTAGTCTTGCTTTCAGGTACCTGCCTTGGGTGTAAAGCAGTGGCTGAGAAGCGTCATTTTGCTGGTGGTGATGAATGATGGCAAAGGGATGTGGTGTAAAAGCTTGTTGAAAGTCACTTAGCTTGCTTGGGAGTGAAATCCATCAAAGCTTGTTGCCCTTAGTAACATTTCGTTTTCAGGATTTAGGAATGAATAGGCCTAGTTGAAAAAGGTTACATAAGGCTTGATTGAAATCCTTTGTGTTTGATGTAAAACTTTCCATTCACTTCATTGGGGTTTGGCTGGGCCTTTTGGGAATAATTTTACAAAATGGAAATCAAGCTTAGGTTAGGTGACTTTTTGGCCCCTACTAACTGAGCTTCTTTGAAAGGGGATATTTGCAGGGCTAAAAACCCTTCCCCCTCTTGCTTCCCCCCCCAAGCCATTTCCTGTTTCCTTACACTGAGAACTACTTAGATACAGCAGCTTCTTGTGTGTTTCCACAGTGAAGAAACAATCCATTTTAGGCACTTTGATTATAGTCATTACGTAATTTTGCCATAGTCCTTTAATAGCAGGCATTTTAGATCCCTGTGGATGCTAAAAAAGATCAAAAGCCCTACACCATAAAGGAGAAACCTTCTGAATATGTTCTAAAGAAGTCAGTTGCTCTACAAATGAAATGGGGCACAGTATGTCAAGAAGAGCGGCTTGAAAAGGAAATTTAAAAACAAAATCACCTTCCTTTTGCAGATCCAAAAGAACTCAAGCTGAAACAGTGAAACTGAAAAGGATTCAGAAGGAGCTGCAGGCTCTGGATGACATGGTGTCTGCTGACATCGGAATCCTGAGGAACCGCATTGACCAGGCCAGTCTGGACTACTCCTATGCCCGGTAAGCAACACACAGGGAGGAGAGAATAGGGAATAGCCCTGCCTGAGAGGAGGGAAAAATGCTGTTTCCTCTCACTGAAGCACTAATGAAGTCATGTCACTGTAATAATGTGCAGTTAAAGCGGTCACAGTCTGGGGGGCTTTCAGATCTGGAAGTAAAAGTATGCTTTTTATTTCCTAATTTTTTCCTTGGAATCTGGGAACTGAAGCAGGTTTTCTGACTGGAGACTGCTGTCACAAGACATAGGTCCTGCTTTAAGTGTGCAGTAGTCCATAAGCCCTGTTTTATTGTTTCACAGTTGTTTATCTCTTCTCAGGGGGAAAGAGGTTTTTTTTGAAAAGTCCTGAAATGAAAATCCTGTTCAGGGAAATTTGCTTGGTCAGGACAGCTCTGGTCCTGCTGGAATCAATGGGACCAATTAAGCTTAAAACATGTAATCCTGCTGAAGTACTTTTGCAACTAGGACCAAAAATTGAAGGAACAGGGAAGCTTTTACCCTTCACAATGTGCCTTTAATCACTCTAGTTGCGATGAGTTCCTTAAAGGCAAGAAATTAATGGGAACACCCCATTAGCTGTGGGTAAACCACAACATCAGTAGATAAAAAGCAGCATGTTTGTGCAGCCGGTTCATAAAGCAGAAATGTTCACTCGTGGTTTTTGGTTCACCATTCAATGTGTTAAATCTCATTTCTCCTTCTGACTTCTGCCATACCATGACCACAGGCCAATAAACATCGTAATTAGTCTTGAAAAAAATAGCAGTGGTAGCTAAAAAAGTTAACATTTCTTTGGTGTAATTATCATTTGAAATGTCTAAAATTAACTGTAGTTAGCGTAGCTGATTGCATGTGAATACAGAACTTCATGTCCTCAAGAGGAAAAACATTTCAATGGATTTTAGGTTTCATCTGGTTCATCAAACCATTAAATGCTCCTGAAATCTTCTTACCCAAGTTTTGTAATAATGTATCTATTTGACATGTTTAGTGGCTGAAGAGTGCAAGCAGCTCTTGACATGAGGAAAGCAGTTTTTAATGACAATAGCAAAAGGAGATACTGTTAGGACAAGTGGGTAAACTTCACCAAAATCTTAAATGACTTTCATGAATTTAGTAAGTGTTTTCTTGAGGGAGGAATTTGGAAATGTGAGGTAGATACTTCAGTGTTGTAGTTTTTATGCATTATGAGCCAAAGCAAATTTACTTTTAAGTGGAGTCTTTTTAAGCAATTTCTTAATACTTGCCTTTTGTTCTAGGGCTAAAACACAAAGCATTTCAGTCGGTCAAAAAGTGCAATATTAAATAGTCCTGAGCACATACCTAGTTAGCAACATCTGACAATTGCTGTGGAATAGAATTTTTGTTAATATAATGTGACTAATAGGTGTGAATTCATCCCAAAGGTTTAGCTCTGCAGATGTTTCCAGCATAGCATTAGTTTTGCCACTTCAGGTACCTGACCCAGAGAAATCTTGTCTTTCTTGAGAGCGAAACGTAAGTGGGCATCTTCTGCCCACTGCAGACATAGCCTTTACAGCTGGGTAAAAGTCATGTGGTTATTATATGAAAGAACATATTTGGAAAGGATTTTCTATGTCTTATTTCCTTCTGTTTCACTAAGCAAAGGACCTCTCCTATCTTTCTGTTGTTTTGTTTAAGCAGATACTAGAATCTGGTTTTATAAAACTGCTGGATTCTGTATTCAATCACCTTACTAATAGTAGTTTTATGAGTGCTCTGTAGTCATGCTGCAAAAACCTTTGTGTGTTCCCTTTCCTGATGAGCAAGACTGCATCTATCTTACTTTTAATTAGAATTAATACACAGGTTTACTGATGTAGTGAAAGATGCATCCTTAATGTGGACACCCGCCATTAAAGTGCTAGATATTCTCTGTGTATTAACTCAATAAATACTTAGAATATTCCCTTTTTGCTGTATTTGTCATGACAGGAAGTGCAAATTGGCAGGAGGTGAGTGTCAGGAGGGGTGCTTGCAATAAAATTCTGCATCTGTATTGATGTCATGTGCTGTGTCAGTCTGTGCTGCCCTTGATTTTCTGAACATGTATATGGGTGGCCAGAAAAGTACATGATCCAAATGTCAACGTGCTCCATCGAGCATCTGTATCTGTGGGGGAGTGGTTGGGTTAGAAAAACACCGAACTGCTCTGTGGTGTTTCAGTTCACTAAGTGGGTGTTCATTAGAAGTGTGAAAACACTACAATTTCTGATGGGTGCTTTCTGCTGCTAGTGGTGCATCTCTTCAAACAGGCAGTAAAAATGGGTGTGTGTAATTCAATCTAAGCAAGTTAACTGTTGGAATACACAACAGCAGAGTCCCAAGTGTCCAGAGAAGTTTCAATCAATTTACCCTTATTTTCTTCCCTCTTGCTGATGTGTCAGCATGCCATGAACAGCTGGCACAATGCATTGGCAGAGCACGTTGCATTCCAAGGATTCTTAAAGTCCCTGTGTCAGGTTGTGAGGTGCTGTGAGAATTAACCTTCCAGAAATGCTGCTGGTTTTGCAGGAAGCGCTATGACAAGGCCGAGTCCGAGTACGTGGCAGCCAAGCTGGACCTGCAGCACAAGACAGAGATCAAGGAGCACCTCACAGAGCACCTGTGCACCATCATCCAGCAGAATGAGCTCCGCAAGGCCAGGAAGCTGGAGGAGTTAATGCAGCAGCTGGACGTGGAGGCAGATGAGGAAAATCTGGAGCTTGAGATCGAGGTGGAGAGGATGCTGCAGCAGCAGGAGGCAGAAGCAGGGAGACAATCCAGCCAGTCACACAGCCTCGCTGGGACAGCCAAGGAGAACCCTGCTCCCAGTGCTGTGGGGCAGGAGAGCCAGCATGCCAACCATGCTGCTGCTTCTCCTGCAGTTTCTGAACAGTCTCAAAACCCCAGGACCAAATCCCTCTCCAACATGGACAGCCAAACTCAGGCAGTAAATGTGACTTCAGGAAGCTCCCCAGCTTGTTCTGCTACATGACTGCTGGATGCAGATAAGCCAGTGGTTATGGATGAGGTACTCTCTGCAGGCTTGTGGCTGTATGTTGTATCTGGGCTTCAGCAGTGCCAGTAATATGCACTTCATTTTTCCTTTTATATTATTTTCAAATTTTAAAAGCTCTTTTCTTTCCACAAGACTCATTTGGGGTTCATCATCTATCATCATTCCGGTGTACGTTCATGTTCTGCTGCCCAGCTCTTCATGGACTTTTGTACCTTCCTGAAACACTTGGAAGTGGACAGTAGGGTTTGTCCAAAGATTCTCAGCTTTTTGCTATCACAGGTTCATGTTCTGAGCAGTACGCAAGAGAAAGATATCTACAGGAGGAAACATCATGCCTTGGTCTGCTTCAGAACACATTCTGACAACTGCAATAGGATGTTTGTCTTCCTTTGTATGCATAAGGGATTAGTTTCCAATGGTTTCTCCTGCTGTGAAACCCAAGTGCTTACTTTAATTGCCTTTGTAGAGGTTACTCTTTCCTGATTTAAAGGATATTTGCATATTGAGGCAAACTGCAAAGTCAGTTGTAATACCTCATATTTATCACTTCACCTGTTCCTTTCAGATAATGCTGAATCATAAAGCTGTACATTGATGACACTATTAGCTATGAAATCACAGCTGCTATGGTTTAACAAAAATGATGGGTTACATTTAAGACATTGCAGAATGTAGAAGTAGAAACACACAAAAGAGAGTGTGTTACATTTAAAACTATTCCATTGCAGAGATTTTCTCTCTTGTAGTTGCCTCAAAGTGCCAATAATTAGCCATAATTAGCCAATAATTCATCTCGTGATGAATAATCCCCACAGTATATTGGAAATGAGCCTATTTTTATAGAACATTCAATGCATTTTCTTGCCTGAAGAGCAGGTTAGTACCCCACAAAAGTTCACCTAATTTGCTCTATTGCTGTTGAAAGGCTTTAAAAAGCTATTCCAGGTGGAGAAAGCATCAGGAATTAAAAGGGAACATAGGAAAATCTCCCATAGACTGATTGCAGCTGCAGCCTGTGGGGACTGCACTCGCTGTTAACCTCTTTGTAACAGGGAAGTGTGGAAATGGTTCCTGGAATACCTGACCTGGGGATGCATTGGTCGGAGTTTATGAATGAGTTGCTTAATGATGCCACTGAGTTTATAAATGGGACACTGATTGTCTCTATGGCTTTAACAGTGGAAAAACATGTCACTACATTTCAGTTTTATTCTATTAATAAATCAGTGCATCTTGTACGCAGTGTGTTTACTTTCAGTTGTGGTATCTGAGACTAATACAGGGATCCAAGACTTTTTTTCCACAGGAGATGATAAATGGTAGAATCAGATATGTCCTTTGGCAACTTTCCGCTGTGTGGAAATAAAACCTCAAAAAAGGCTGTTCCAAAATATGGAAATGTATGAAGTAAAGACATGGCAGGATACAGCTTGGCAGGAATCTTTTCAACTACCTGCCTCAGGGCAATGGTGGAAAATCTTTCCTAGTGCCTTTCACAGACGGGAGAAAGTGGGATAAATATATTTCCTAGAGCAGCCGCTGATAATTTGGGCTAATTGGAGTTAGAATCCTACTCCAAAGTAGTATTAGAAGTACGTATGAAGCACTGCTCTGTTGTTGCTGGTGCACTTGCATTCCCTGTTACTTTGCTGGAAGACCTGACCTAAAAGCGGGAGATTTGATGGTATTGTGAGAAAATGGTATTGTGGAAAATGGTATTTGATGGTATTGTGACTTGACTTCCTTTGCTGTGTCTACAGTTGCAGGACACCTTGTAGAGACCTGCTGATGGTTTTCAGAACAGGATACCAGTAAGTTCAATAATAATTTAATTGCACCATTGTTGTTTTCATCCTCTGCAGCTGTCCCCAGTTGTTCCGCAGGAGATGCAAAGTCCTAGAGGATAGGTCTGTTCCTCATTACACTTGTGTTCAGCTCGTTGGGGACATGCAGAAGAGCTTCTGACAGAAGAGCTGAATTGCAAACGGTATTTACAGAAATCACACAAACACCATGTTGCATGTAATCTGTGGTTCTCTGGTAGGTGTCTCAGTTTGAAAGACAGGTGTCTGCTGGGGAAGGCAGGAGCCCCCCTTGGAATGGAAAATACAACCCCCTTCCCTCCGAATTATTATAAATTTGAAATTAAGGGGCTTTCCGGCAAAGATATGAGGACTAGGAATAACAGGGTTTTTTACTAATATAGATATATATATATAGATATATATAGATATATATATATATATGTAAAACAATAATACAGAGAAACTGGTTTAACCTGACAGAGTCAGGGGTACAACCTGACACCCTGCCAGGCAGGGTGTTGGTAGCAGTCCAATTCGGTGGTAGCTGCAGTTCTCTTTGAAGTGGTTCTGTTGAAGCAGTGATCTTGCAGAAAAAGGTCTGGTCCTCCTCAGAAAGTCCAGTGGTGGTTGTGTAGCTCTTGTCCTCTGGGACCCCAGCAGGTCAGGCCACTTGTGCTGTTCCAAACCCCAGATTTTATCCAGGTGGGAATGGTTGGCTCCTTCTCCCTGGGCAGAGCATCTCACAATGGGATGGTGAGTCATGGGGCAAGGCACTGATGGGCCTATTAACAGAAGCTGTTCCGAAGGGAGGAGGCAAGGAACATCGCTACACCTGGTTTCAACAGCTCATGGTAATAGAATACACTGTAACCCAGGACAGTAGGCTAAAATGTGGTAGAGTATTTCTACACCTTGTTGTCACAGGTAAGGTTATTGTTTGAACTCTGAAAATGGCAAAACATTCCAAATCCAAAGACCTTTTTGATAACTGCATAAGACCATGAGTTTCCTAGAAGGGAGTCAATTTATATGCAACAAAATTGCTTAAAGGCTGGAAAAGTCTTGCGTACCATTCTGATAGTGCTGGTGCTGTTTCTGCCTGAGAGGGAAGATACTGTTACAATCAGCAGTTTCCGTTCTCTTACAAGTCCCTTGTTGAAGTTCTGGCCAGTTCTCTCTGTCTTTAACTTCTGAGCCTGCAAAGTGAAGTGGACTGGCTGGAAGCCACGTGAAACAGCCGTATGGAATAACAATTGCAGCCCAGCATTAGGCTGCTCTTGCTAGCCAGGGAGCTCAAGAGTTAACTTGTTTGATCTCAGTTATGAAGCCTTTCTCTGACGTGTGATATAAACCACTACCATGGTGTCAGTTCCACTTTGGAAGTTTGCGAATGTTTTGATGGGTGCCAGTATGCCGGTTTAACATCCCCCTGTGCCGGAGCCAGGGAGTCCAGTCCTAATTGTAACAACATGTGTGCTGGTCAGAAATGCCAGGAGATGATTTTGGTGCAACAAAAGCCTTGGGGGTTTTTTCTTGTTTCTCCTTGAAGGAAAGAGAACTGTTGGAGTTGAGGCTCTTCAAGCAAAAGCTGTTTCTACCTTTGTAGTAGCTAATGTTACCTTTGGCTCTGCTGTCCCAGGTGTGCACTGAGGGCAGGTGTGCTGTCCACTCTACTGGTGTGTTGTATCTCTTCAGAAGAATGGAAAAATGGAAAGCTCAGCACAGCTCAGGAATGAGTGGGCAGATTTTTAGTGGGGACTTCTTGCACAGGTAGAGGTAAAACTCTTGAGTGGGGAAGCATGCTGGGGTTGAACACTGACAGCAGGGAAAATAGAGGCATGTGATGTCTGACAGTAACACTGCAGGGATTGGCACAGGGGACTGTCCTCTGGCAATGTGGCCATTTCTATGTTGGATCACCACATTACCATTATGGGAAGAACTGGAAAACACCAATGTACACCACTGAGAATGTTACAAAGCACAGTGTAATTGTCCATGTTGCATTTTAGCCAGGATGTCAGGATTAGCACTCCTCCTCTTTCAAGAAATGTTTAAATGAGCGCAGATGGTCATGACTCAGCCTGGGGTTCCCATGGATGTGTAGTGCATGGTGTAAAACACTTGGACAACCCCCAATCTGATTGTATATCCAGCCAGATGAAGCTGGGCTCTCAAGAGGTTTGAGCTTAGGGGAGCTTTCTGAGGAGGGACTCAGGTTCTCCATCAGCCATTTTTCTTTCTAATACCTTCTGTGATGCAGTGAAGTCTTTCCTTTGGGCCTGGATCCCATCTGAACCGAATGAGGAAAAACTAGTAAGAGAGAAATGTAGAGACTGGCCTAGTGGTTGGAGGTACTGTGCTTCCTGATCAGCTGCATTGAGAACCTGCTAGAGAGGATTGCTCATGGGAAGATAACCTCTGGGGAAGTTCTGGAGCCCAAGAAAGGGGCAGAGCAATACCGAATTCCCTCCTTTGCTGGGATTATGTCTAATCTGTGTTTTATGCTTAGGACAGGAGGACCTAAAGACTAACTGTTCCTAACACTCTTCTGTCAAGGTTCAGGTTTGGATTAAACACCCTGTGATATGGTTTGTCCCAGCCTGAGGCCTGGAACTTTACCAGATGCACCTTATGTGGGATCTTTGAGCCTCTGTGTGTCCCGGACCGAGTTTGGTACTTTAGTGGGGTTCTGTGTAACAGTGTCTTGGGTCTCTGTGCTCTGCTCTTGCACGTGCCATAGCAATGTGTAAGGGTTCATGCAGTTGCTGATAGCTAAAATTTTTCTGCAGGCCTGATCCATCCCAGAAACCCTATGTTCAGTACTTTGGTGTTATATCATGATCCCTTTTCTAATTCTGTGGATAT
Source organism: Gymnorhina tibicen (assembly GCA_013399875.1). Classification (NCBI taxonomy): domain Eukaryota; kingdom Metazoa; phylum Chordata; class Aves; order Passeriformes; family Artamidae; genus Gymnorhina; species Gymnorhina tibicen. Next base: position 521,232 of record VXAZ01007367.1, read on the forward strand.
AAGCAGGTGTGGCATGTAATGGACAAAGGGTTTTGCCAGTGGCAGTGCAAACAGGGTGTAGAGATGTGGGCTGGTATTATAGAAACCACATGCTTGTTAAGTGCCCCATTTAGGCTGGTCTGCATGGTCCCATTAAAGCGAGCGTTGGCTCCTTTGATGGGGCACGAGACTGGTTTCCTTCATGGTTTCCCTGATTTATGTCCCAGCAGAGAACTCGTACGTCAGTGGGGAAAGACCAAGTAATGAGAGAAGTGAGCCAAGCCTCACCCCCTCACCATGATAGGACACCAGATCCTTCAAATCCTTGCCTTTGGCAGCCTGTTAGTTACAGGGTTTAAATCACGCCTTTTAAGGCTCAGGTAGAGACACTAAAAAGCGTGGGCCTTTCTGAATTAGGGCCTGGATTGTGTAGTTAGAGTCATTTTCTCAATTAGCTAAACATAAATCAGTCTAATGAGGCACTTGGGAGCACTGGGCAGGTTTAGTACCTTGTCTCTCCTGCCTCTGTCCTTACCACTCCCACCTGCTTGTTTGGCTGATCAGCCAGTGATTTTATTTTTCCACGCTGCCAGTGCTGAGCAGTGGGTTTTGATGTCTGAACTGGTTTTCACACCTGGCACATGAGTGCAAGAGGGGAGAACTGGGAGAAATTGCTCTTGGGCAAGTAGGTAAAACAGCTCTCACGTGTGGCAGAGATTCAGCAGCCTCAGCTCTCCAAGCCACACCATCCTTCAGGGGCTGGGAGCGATGTCCTATTGAATAGGCAGCGCTGGGTGGTGACGTGAGTGCAGAAATTCCAGCAGGAGCAGGGATGTGATATCTGGGATTGGAAAGCACATGTTGGGGCTGCAGCTCTAGAGCTGGGTAATGGAACACGTGACTCCTTTTCCAGGAGCCTTTTCCTTGGCTCCACCATGTAAGGACTGTGCTGTTTTCTGGAGACTGGTGGAAATTTAAGGTGGGATAGGTTGCCCTGTACCCAGTTCAGCCCAGTGCTCTGACGGAGGCTTGGGATCCATTTCTGTAGGCAGCAAGAGAAAAGCTTGGAGGTTCCTCCCAGCAAAGAATGAAACCCCAAGAGATGAAAGAACCCATTTTATGACTTGTGATGCCATTGAATTGGATATAAATCATCCCAAGGGAAAGCTGCAGTGTTGGGGATATCCCTTCAGTCTCTTACATTGTTTAGAATGGGGGAGGATGTGGCAAGATGGCAGAATTAAGGAGCAGTCACTTCACCCAGACTGTGCATGGGCTGAAGCCGTGGCCCTCCCTCAGTCAGCTTTCAGGGGCTGGAGCTGAGTAAGACAAAAACACCCAAGCACCAAAAAAATGCTTTGTGGCTAATAAAAGTGAAACATGAGTCATAAATAAATTCCTGAATGATGGGCCTTTTTAACTTCTTCATGCAAGGTTACTTTTCTCTAGCAGTTGGTAGTGCTGGTGATGTATCTGAACATGATTGACTGGTGTGATCCTCTCATGTTCAGGTTATTGGGGCTGAATCTCATCCTTCAAATGTCTGTCTGACATTTTTCTCTGCAGTAATTGGTCTTTGTTCTGGTTTGCTGGTGTTTCCTGATTATGCAGGGCCAAATTGAGCCCCAAATCTCAGCCTGGGAAGGCATTGCTCTGAACTTGCTGTGGCTTGGGAGCCCTCAAATACTGTGATGGGTTTGTAACGGAACAGCTGCAGACAAGGACACACAGCAGGAACAGCTCTAAATGCACAATTGCTGACCTTGTGTTGCTCCTGCATTAGTCCCTAACTGTCCTGGAGGAGACCCCAGTGAGTTATTTCACATGCACAGCTTTCTCCTTCAACAAGCCAGTAAAGGAGGTAGTAGAGCAAAGGATAGAGTCACTCCGTGAACTACAAGATTAGCAATGGTGGCTGGCTGGTGATTGATACCGAGTGAGGCTGTGGCTGCTCTGCAGTCCTAAATCCAGCAGCAACAGAAATAGGAGCCCTTCAGCTGCCTACCGTGTAGCTGAAGGGCAGCTGACCTTCTTGACCATTGCCTCCACGTGGACCACTGTATCCCCAGGAGAACTGAAGGGATGGAGAGCTCTGGGAGTCATTCCTAGGCAGCAGGTAACGGCACCTCCCTGCTGGTGTGACTCCTTCACAGGTAGGAGCTATCCTGCAGATGGTGTCTCAGCAGGCCTTGTTATCTTGCTTCCTTCCTTCTTCCATATGGGAGGGAAACTCTTTGCACTACCACTGCCTTAGGAGGTCATGAGCCGTCAGCCCATCAAGGATACCCCACTAGAAGCGTTTGTTGACTGCATTTAAGCATCACAAACTGGCAGTCCCTTGGATTGTTAGCTTGGGCAACAAACTCATGGGAGAGCCATGCTGTGAGCCTCTGCCAAAATCTCTGCTGAGTACACTCACTGCCTTGGGCGCATGAGCTAGGTACAGTGGGACAGCTCTGCCTTTGTAGGCTTAAGTCACTTTCCCCATTCCAGTATAGACAGACTCTGTCCCAAGGAGAGGTTAATCCAATTCAGACATCATTTTCTTCAAAGTTTCCCAGTTTGCACCTGAAGTAGGTTTTTGAGCATCACCCCAAACCTCGCATCACTTAAACAGTCTTAAATAGTTCTGTAGCTGTTTAGGTGATGACTCTGGTTGCTAATGGTGCATATTTCATTGTCTGTAGTGCTGATGGTCTCCTAGAGGTTGTGTCTCTGTCTTGGCTGTCGTGTGAGCTGCAGCTGCTCCCACATTTTGGTGGTTTGCTTCATGGAGAAGATGATACTCTTTGACGTGAGGATGTGCTCATGAAGAACCAGGTCCGTTCCAGGGTTTTCCTAACGTGCTTCTCTGATTCTCCAAGAACATCCTGCAGCTGTTTTTAAAAGTCGTGCCTCATTCTCTGCAGGATTTTCTTCTTGCTTCCAGATAGTTTTTCCCCCATCTGCTAAAATACCAGTTGTTTTCTTTTCTTCATTCCTCAAATCAAAATATTTAGCAGTGGACTTTTCTCCATGACATCCCACTGCATCCCCTAACTACTGTGGAGTGTTCATCAGTCTCACTGACATTAACCAGTTCTGCAGGAAAGCAGCCCTGCCAAGCAGGCAGGCTCCACTCCTGGACTTGCTCAGCGTATCTGGTACTGTCAGTGACAGTCCCCCTGTGAGTCTCCAAGGGATGATGCTTTTGCTGGCAGAACTTGAGAAGCTGTTGGAAAATACTTTCCTTGGCCTGGCAAGTTGCACTTGGGCCTTCATGGTGCTCCTTCTGGCCTCAGCATTCACAAATCTCTATCTGCTTTTCATGGAAGGGAGTCACCACTTGCTTTTCAAGGACTAGTCAGTCTCCTCTGCCCCAGCTGCCTGCCACACTGGAGCCTTTCATTACTCAAACCCTTCCAAGCCACCAGTTTTCTTTTCTCCTCTGTCTTTCAAACAGTTTCCCTTTCTACTTCCAGCAGCTGCCAAGAAACTTTGTGGACCCATCTGTCCTCCAGGCCAGGCAAATAACCAGGGCTCCTCAGAGCCACTAGGCTGAGCAGAAGGTGGGTGAGCACAGGGTAGTACTGGAAGTGCTTTGATTCATAGAATTAAAACTCAGTGGGATTAAACTCACAGCCAATTTTAGAAGCCCACATCCCTGCTGTTCTTCCCACTTCTCACAGGCTTTGGGGTTATCCATGTTCACCATTAGAACCTAAACACTTGCACTCACAAATCTTTGCTTTCACCTACCATGTCTGTAACCCCAGAGGTGGCTGTTTTGAGTTGGTCACCTCTGGGGAGGTGACAAATGATAACCCATCTGGACATTCCTGGGGAGAGCCAGAAGGAGACTTCCTGGTGGAGGCGAGGCCTGGGGAAGGCATTTGGGATGGCTGCCATCCTCAAACACATCAAAGGTGTGAATGGCTTTTATCAAGAGGCAGTAAAACTAATCCAAAGCCCACTTTAATGTATTTGCCACATATTTGAAAGGGAACTGATTTCAGGAATGCTTTCGAGAGTTTTAAAAATTCTTCTGGACCTGTGTCTTAGAGCTCTTTCCACTCTGGAAACCCGATGCTTTTGTTTCTGGGATCCCAGATGTTCTGGATTCATGACTGAGGGAAGATTCAGAACTAAAACTATTTCTAAACCTCTTCTGAAATATGGGCACAAATAGTTTGGGTTTTTTTCCTAGTTCTAAACCTCTGTTAAACTCGGGGGGGTTTTTAAAACCCAGGCCATGCTTACAGTAAATACCACCTCCTCAGTCAGCAAGTGAGACGTCTTCCCATTCAGTTGTCAAAAACCCCTCATTTCCACCTCACTAAGCCTGCAAGACACTGGCCTTTTGACCTGCTGGGGTGCTTGCCCCTACTCTGGAGCTTTAAGCTGGTCCTGTTCTGCTGGAAGAAATCGACCTTTAGTGTTTAAAACAGGAGCAAATCCTTGGCAAGATCAGAGGAACTGTAGTCTTTCTCATTTTCTTTCTTTTTTTTTTTTCCCTGCAGGAGAGTTTAAACATCACTGCTTTCATTTGGAAAGGGCGAGTGACTTTCCCATGCCGTAATACCCAGCAAGTGTTGAGAGAATGTGGTTACATAAAACCATATTTTTAATACAACCGACAGACTGTCTTGAGAGCTAAGTGTTTTTTGACAGTTTTTATGCACCTGTTAATTCAAAGCTCTTAACATGTGCCAGTTAAAAAGAGCCAGGCACTAAAACATCCACCCTGTGGACGGCCGGGGCTCAGCTGCACACCAGAGCACAGGGGATCCATGCAAGGTAGAAACTTGCCTTCTCTTACAGCACCAACTGGTACAGAGCTAATTCAACTCAGAGCTTTTGTTTCCCAGTCCTGCTTGGCTTCGAAGATTCCTGCTTCTGCTTTGGACCTGAAGAACAGCTGACATTTCTTTGGGTTTCTTCTGTTTGCTTTTCCCAGCTGTGTCAGAAAGAAAAGATGCTAAACTTCCTGACAGGTCCATGTCCTTAAAAGAGTTGCACTGACAGTACTTCCCCAGGCTCCTCTGCTAAATTTGTGCCTCCTTGTTTTCATGATAATGGAGTTGCTTTTTGTGATCAGGTACAGCCCAGATGGAAACCTGCTGCACTATCCTCCAGTGTGCCTGCTCAGGTATTACCTCCACATCACTCCCTGCTCAGGTGGTCTCTTCAGACCCAGCCTTGCTACCAGTAACATACAGTAAGGCTGGGAAGTTCTCCTCCTCCTCCTCCTCTTGTCTAAAATTTTCCTTCCTCTCCATCCCTTCAATATTACAAACTCTCAACGTAGAGATTTTCTCAGGGTCATTTTAAACCCCTCACAGACAGACCTTCCCACTCCCTTCTGCGACTTTCTCCCCACACTGTATCTGCTCCCATCACAATTCCACAGTTTTGTCTGGCTCTGAACACTGTGGAACACCCAATGGCCTCATCCCTGTGGAGAAAAGCTTGAAAACTCAGCACCATCTGACAAAGCCTCAAAAAAACCCAGAAGGCAGATACAACAAATACAAGAAAGCTCGAGAATTTTAAATACTTGCAGATGTTAACACAGTAGTTTCTGTGGTAGGAATGACCAGCTAACCCTAAAATGAGTGGCCACTCATTTTTTGTGCAAGTTACTGTGCATTCGGGATGTGTTTCTGTGTAAGGAAGGGCTAGCATGCCACTGCCACTCTCCTGCTGTGGAAATTTAGTCAAGCTTAATCAAGCCTTCAGCTGATAATTGCACTGCCTTGAGGAGATGGGGCTGTGGCAGCTCTAGACCTTTCCTTTATCTCAAGGCCAAGAGGCATAAGCCAAAGCTTAACAAAGCAAACATCAATATTCCTTCTTGCATCTCTGCTAAGAGGCATGAATTTCCCTACAGGTATGATTGCTTGAGATTTGGAAACTTGTCATGAATAACCTGTCAGAACAGTATTAGTATCTCTGAATGCTGCATGTGAGCTTGAACTGACAGGACAGTTCTTTAAGCAGGAAACACGAGGTGAGGACTTGTCAGGACAACAGATGGGGCTAGGATTCCCCTTCAATACCACTAACTCTGTTTATTGCAAAATCACCTGGCAGGACAAATCTGCTCCACGTCAGGTGTGTGCACACTTGCTTTGTGTTGAATTAGCTAGAACATGGTATATAGTGTTTATATTGGCTTCACATTCTATACTGGCTGCAGGAAGACATATTATGCCCCATCTGGCATAAATCCTGTTGGACCACAGTTACCCTGTGACAATTCAGAGGATAAATTGTACTAGGCAGAGTGGTATACACTGCATCAGTGTTTAGCTGCATGGGATCACGACAGTGTTAGTCACGTCCTGGGTACCCTCAGACAAAACTTTCTGTCTCAGTACTGCTTAACCATGCAGGTATGTGTAATGCTTATCATGTTTCCTGAGAAAACGTGACTCTGCTCCTGCTGAAAGGTTGCATTGCTGTTATTTCTTACATTGCTACTTCAGCAGCTGCTGTGCATGGACTTGACCTGTAGCCTGTGTCTTTTCAGGATGCACATTCCAAGCAAGATTAAGGTGTAGCTGGGGTGATCTCCTGTTCTGGAGTGACAGAACTGGAAAGGACCTCAACACGTCCTCTAACTTATAGCCACAACCAAGTCCACCCTCTGTGTCCTGACTGGTAATTGTCTGATAGTTCCTGCATCCTGCAGTGATGGAAAATCTGTCTCTCAGCAGTGGAAGCTGAGTAGAACCCAAGGTCTAACTGGAAACTCCACTGCTACACTTGAACCTGGGTCTTCTCACCCCATTAACTGTGTTTGAGGAGAATGGTTTTTCCTCTTAAGGCACAGCCCTTTCTCTGTGTTACCCTTTAAAGCACTTGCACAGCAGGCTCTGCAGTGAGGCAGGGAGTGAAGTATTCATGGTGGGAAGCATCCCAAACTTGCTCAGATCTGCGCTGAGATTCCAGCAGTAATCGAGTCATCTGTGACTCATCTTCGTGCTTGTGTGTCAACTCATGGAGAGATCTTCACAGCAAGCAAGGCACTGATTCCCTGCATGCTCACACAGAACACAGCACCAGGTTCCTGGTGGTTTGTCCTCATGAGGGAACAGGGCTGTGATGCAAGATAAGTTCATAGGAAAGGTATGGTGGTTGTTTACTGCTCTGAAGCATGCTCTGTTTTCAGCTACAGGAAAATTATAAGAGTCATAATCCTTGCTGAGAGCTGAGCTATTTTTCCAAACAAATTGACTCAATTTCCATCTGATTTAAATTTGAGAGAACTGCTCATATCCCAAAGCTGAATGATTTTATCACCTCTTCACCAGCCCCAGTATATGATGACAGATTTTTTTGATTGAACCAGAGAATAACTTTGCTGAGAGAATCTCCCAGCTTTCACCCATCTGAGGAGCCTTGATGTTCCTTAGAATCCCTTTGCTCTTTTGCTGCAAAGATGGGTTGCTCTGAGGGCAAAACAGCTCTCTAGGGATGGAGAGCAAAGGGAGGCTTCAGGACAGCCTCCAGATCAAGCTTGAAGGTAGGAGCTTCTTTCCTTAAGCTCAAAGAATATGTGTAATTTTTAATTTTTTTGAAAGTGTGTGATAACTACATCCAGTTAGAAGAACTACTCATGGGGCGAAATGTGCAAACCTGATTTAGGATGCTAGAAGTTATTTTAATTGCATTGCTTAAAAATGTGCAGAGTAAAATCTAAGGGGCCTTTTCTTTGTCATGCTCTTTCTTCTTTGGAGAACTTCCTGAAAAACCCTTCCTTGGATTGGTGACGGTGCACTGTCTTGCAGCCAAAAAGCCTTTGGCAGAAAGGTAAATCCGAATGCAACCTTAAATATCAGCCGGCAGCGAAGTACTTGAATGCTGCTGCAGTTCTCCCAGCTGCTGCTGACAAATTAATTTCCAGGACAGATGCAATAGCTGATCTATCCTGGACAAAGGCTTTCCTGTCCACAGACACGTGCAGTAATGAAAACAGCAATTTCCACTGATACTTTCTGCCCAAGAATAGATCTGTTGCGGACTTCACATCCCCTCGCTTAAAGTATCTCCGAGTCCAAACTGGACAGCTTGGTTCCCTCTAACATCAAGAGTGGCTGGTCCTAAGGATCCTGGGCTGGAATTGCTCACTGTCAGCTATAGAGGGAGCCGTGATGAGAGGCTCGGATGTGAAAGGAACTTTAGGACATTAGGAAGTGCCCGGTTTCAAAGGGAATTACGCAGCCATTGCTGCAGGGAGAGCCGAGCTGATCTGCTCCTTAGGGTTTCTGGCCAGCGTGTTCTGGGGTGAATGACGGCGACCTGGGTGGATAAAGGATGCTTTGTACTGTGGTCAGATTCAGATACCTGGGGGAGGGGAGCAGGGAATGAAGCAATTCTGTTTGTTTTGAACCAAAACAGTCTCAAAAAAAGGAAAAGAAAAAGAAGGATAAAATAAACAAGAAATATTGAGTCAAACTTAGGACATGGTGTTTGATTCAAAACACAATGTTCCATTTTAGAGTTTAATTTAATTTTTTTCTAAAGTCGGGTTTTTCAATAAAACCTCCAAAAGGCTCATTTCAGAAACACCTACATGAAGTCAACCCCTTTGCTTTGAAAACACTTTGGAATGAAATGTTTTGAAGTTTAAAAAAGAGCCTCCTGTATTAGGCTTGTTGGTTTTGTTTGGTTTTTTGGAAAAAGGTGCTTGTCAAATTCAGCCCAACTTTGTGAGTGGTTTATGTCCCTCCAAAATTAAACTCTGGTCAAAATTACTGTTCACTGCACAAATTCACCCAGCGTATCTGCGGATCTGCCGAGGGCAAAACGGAGTTGTTGGAACCAGGGAGGAGAACCCAGGGTGTTTGCACAAAGGAAACGATTCAGCTCTCAGCAATCACACCCAAGGTCTTGCTTCCTTTCCAAGGACATCTGGAGTCCCCTGGCTCCAAGTGGCCAAAATTCCCATTGTCTCCATGAGGAGTTAAAACATGCTGCCACCAAATGAAGAAAGAAGAGCATGGGAAGAAATGGCCCCGACCCATTTTATTTATCAGCTTCCAAGGAAAAAATGCAAGCATGAGACATGAAGTTTCTTTTCAGGCACTTTCTAATGACTTGGATGATCCAGTGAAACAAATGAAAGCAGCCAGGAGAGTGCTCTGCTCCGAAAGGGCAGAGAAATATTTGCCAATGCAGCAGCTCTGCAAATGTGTGAGGCTGTTAAGCTCCTAATCCCATGTCTTATTTTTATGAATTTTCACACTAGAGGGATATAATGAACGTTGAGTCCAAAGACATTAATTACTCGGGTCCTTTTTTTGAGAGGAATTTCGATGGAGTGTAACGTTTTAAATTACAAGGTGTGAAATAAACTCTACAAAACTTACAGCTTTAGTGGAGGAACTCCAAAATCAAATAAAAATGCAAAACCGCTGATGAAGTCCAATTTACTGTAAAATGCCCTGGATCATGGTGTTCCAGTAATTTTTTTTTTTCCCCTACATACTTTGGTTAAAATAATTTATATCCGCTGCAGTGTTTATGTACCTTAAGCTTTATTTATTAAAGGATATGTATATTTCAAGCCCAGTTTTAATGAGACATGCTGAAATCTGTAAGGTACAGTGCGACTTTTGTTCTAATCAGCACTAAATCTCTTCTCTTTACTTTTTCTGAGTTGAAAACATTCATGTTGGACGGAAAGGGCCATGTGTGTATATAAATTTCAGATACATATAAATATATATGTAAAGTAACAAGCAAAATTTATTTCTTTTTTTTCTATCGTCAGGGCAAATATTCCATCATTGTTCAGTCTGAGCACTTAAATCACGGATGGATTTTATCCTTATTCTTAGAATGGGACAATTACTTCTTTTTTTAGGCAAATTATGTATTTGCCAAAGATTTTGCTTTAGGTTGGCTGAAAATGTTTGGGAATTCACATCAGCTTGACGAACTGTTTTGGCAAAGGAAGAAAAAGAAGTCTGAGCATTTTGGCTTTGTTTTCTAATGAAAAGTTTTGAGATTTCAGTTTGAACCAACACCCTTAAACTAAAGTTAACATGAACTAAAAAAAACTTGGGAAGCTGAGAAACTTCTTAAGATTCTGAATTAAATGGGGCCTTAGGGGTGTTCTTTAGGGGAGCTGATTTGAAAGTTTCTTCACGTGTTTTTGTTCTTGCAAGGAAATAGAAACTATTTTTGCTTAAATAGATGAATTTGAAAACTGTAATGTCTATGGCAGTTTCAGTGTAGCATTAGGAGTAAGTTTGAAAATTCTATTAGGTTTTAGGAACTTAATCAAACTTAAGCCATATTTTCAAGACACTATAGAAAGCTTGTCTTTCATTGACACCTCAGGATGAGATAAAAGGTATTTAACTTCTTAATCTTTACTGATAGCTCTCGAATATGGATATGAAGCAGGTCATGCAAGTGTCCCATGTAGTCCCTAAATCACTACTGAAAATGGTACAATGGCTCCTAAATCCCTTTAAATGTAGTAAAGGGTATCATAGGCAGGAAAATCACTCTCTTTCCGTAAAAAACAGCTTTTGATGAAAATGAAAAAGTCCATTTTGCCAATTTTTGTTTTGATATAATAAAAGAAGGAAATACAAAAATCTTTAAAGATTCCTGCCACAAGGAGGGCAAAACCTCTTCTGTTTTTAGAGATGTGGCAAATGGGAAATTTCTGGTAAAAACCAGCTTTGCTCAACTTTTGCCCAAATATCTATGTTTCAGAGGCAATCTGTAAAGTACAGAAGGTTTCAGGTCTGATGAACTTGACTTCCTCACCATGCTTCCCTCTGCACAGAGAACCACCTATTTTTCTGATGAACCTGAACCCAGCAAAGCCAAGTGAAGTCTGAGGGCAGAGGGGGGGCTTTACTCTGTCTGTTCCATGGAAAATGTTTGCTTTAGAAATGAATGCATTTCTCAGAAGTGAACCCCAAAGCCCAGAAATGGCTGACAAAGGAATTTAAAGCGAGAAATGCTGAGAATCAGGGAGCAGAGTAATAAAGTACAGGTTTGTTCTGTAACAAATTCCAGCACTTGCGAGACTCTTTTAAACATATGGAAGTCCATTTAGGAGGAAAATTGGTTGCAGCCGCTGACTCAGAACTTATTGGAATCAGTGGAAACATTTCCATTGTCTTCTGTCTTGAAGAAATGCTGTTCCTGTCCTTCCTTCCATCCCCAACCTGTGCTCACTCTCTGGGCCATATGGATCTCATCTCCCTCAAAGACATGTAAGAGAAGAGGGTTTGGCTGTTTAACAGCACAATGGAGCTGTGTGGACAGGAATGGCTGATTTCTACTTGATTTGCTACAAATCAGGTAACCAGCGCCTGGGTTTGGAGCAACTGCCTTCGGACAAGTCACCTGAGTGCATCTGGCTCTCACATCCCAGAGCCAAACATGGCTTTAATCACATCAGCACGTTAATTGTGCCCCTCAAGGAGAGCTCAGAGGAATAAGGGTCTGTCTTTCCACAGCCATCCGATTCCTGGATTCTGACCATAATTGCCAGGCTATGCCTGGGAAAGAGCACTGGGTAATTGCTTACCTGGATAGTTCCCCTCTTCAGCTATTTCATCTCAGAGACTTTTCTAGTGTTAAACCCAAAGCTGCCTGCAGGGAATGAGTGAACCAAGCCCAGCAAGAATTGATCTTAAAGGATCGACTCCTGTTTCTCTTTCTGCAAGGCAGGCTCCCAGAAATGGGGGCACAGAAGGGGATGGATGCCTCCAAACACTCCCTGTTCTCACAGGGTGTCACCTCCAGATCTTCTTGGGATCATCGCCATTTTCTGCCTCCTACCACCGAGGCCAGGACAAGTCCCCACGAAAGGGGTGACAACCTGCAGAGCAAGAAATGTTGAAGTATTTCAGCCTGTAGAAGAAAACATTGATATTTTCAGACTGGAGCTAGGCTTGAGGGAGAGCATGAGAACAGATGGATCAGTTCAGCTCCCACTGCCACCTCAGACCATCAATGTGGTCCAGACATTCCCTTCACTGTCCCTCATTCCCTTTTGTTCCCTCTGCCTTTCCCTTCTAATGCTCCGTGTGGGGTGAGAACTGCCTTGAACAGAGGTGCCTGTCTCCTGTCTGTAATGACAATCCCAGTGCCACTGTCAGCTCCAGCAGAAGTGGATGTGCCATCACAGAAATCTTCCCTGAAACCAGTTCTGGTATCAGCTGGCTCTGCTCTCCTCCTCTCACCACTGAACTGCGAGTATCATGGCAATCTCTTCTGGGTATTTTGGACAATGAATGTGTTTCTTGCCATGTAGTTAAATTATCCACTTGAGAAAGAAAAAGATGTGGTTTTGTTCCCATTACAAAAACAAACAAACAAGGACTGATATTTATTACAGGCCAAGGCTACTCAACAAGTGTTTTCTGGAACTCTAATAAATTGCTGAAGAAAGTTTACAGCTGAGCCCTAAAGATGGTTTAGTTTTCCAAGGGGCTGGGATGTATTTATTTCCCATTTTCTTAACCCGCAGTATGGTGAACAGCTTAATGTGCTCTTTCCAGGGTTCAGATGGTGTCAACCCAAACCCTTGCTCTTCACCCTGAAACAGTTAACCACTTTTTAATTAAAACCACACCAATTATTCATTTGCAAGTTTTGCATTTATTTTTCCCCTTTTGCTCAGCCTGCTATTTGGTTTTGCTCCCACTTCATTAAAACAGCTTCCAAAAAAAATTAAAAAATAAAAACAAACCTAAAACCTCCAGCCACACACCAAACCCAAACAACAGAAGTAGCCAGCAAGGAGCCTTTCAACCAAACGATGCTTTGGGTGTTGAGGGCATCTCTGTGAGGCAAAGGGCCATGCAGGTTAGTGAGGATCTTGGCCTGTGCAGCTGTGGGGTCTCTGTCCTGTTGTGTTGCCCATGCAAGGAGTAGTCCAACAGGTCAGCAGCCAGGGGCTCTCACCCTGCCACAGTTTAAACCCTCTCCTCCCTTTGAGCACATCGTTTGTGCACAGAGATGAGCATGGACAGATGTGGGAGCGAGGCACTTAAACACAAGTTGGTTGTTAAGCATGTGCTTAAGTATTTGGCCGGATTAGCAAACTGGTTTTGAAGGGTTTGCATTTAGAGAGAGCCCCCAAAACATTAGAAAGTTGATTTTTTTTTCAGTTCATTACTGGGCCTGCCAATGACATCATTCGTTTGCAAGATGAGAAAAAGTGTTTAAATGAGATTAAAAAAAAAAATTAAACAAGACGCAATTTTAATGGCCACTTACAAAGGAGATTTATGGACGTGCATAAAGCTGCTTTCCATGGGAGAGGGACTAAGCTTTTAACAGTTACCTTCCTTTGGATTTTTTTCCCTCTTGCAATATAATACCCACAAATATTTGTGAGTTGTGACTGTGCTCTGAAGGGTTAGTCCTCTTCCAGAAAGAGGGGGTGGAGGGAGAAAAGAGTGGTGCCAATTTGTCTGCCCAGACTCTGATTATGGGAGGTGGTGGGGATTTTTTTCCTTTCCTGCAGGGGAGAGAAGCTGGTGGGACGCTTTCTCTCTCCAGGGTTAGGGATATCTGATACCCAGCCCAAGAGCAGTCCAGCAGACTGAACTTTCATCTCCAGCAGTGAGGGATTTAAAATAAAAAATCCAACCAAACCTTGTGGATAAACTTCTTAGTTAAATTTGCAGGAGATCTTAAGAGTTTCTGCTGGGGAAATTAGGGCCATTTGAACATCTGATGGTAAGGAGCAGAATATGTACATGGGGAAGGGGACAGAGAGAGGGGAGATCACTTGAAGGAAGGAGGTGGTTTCAATACATCTATTTATTTATTTGCGTGCCCTGGGCCCTGCCCTCCTCCCTCCTATCCTGCTATCCAGTGACCCTCGGTGCTGATTAAAGTTCCCGGGTGACCTCTGAGTGCTTTTGTTACCCTGCCTGGTAATAAAACCCCGGTTAAACGGCTGGCTTATCCAAACCTGCGGCTCCTTACACAGCCAGCTCTGGAGCCAGCTCAAGTCTGAGCCCTTGGGAACATGCGGCTTAGCCCTCATTTAGCTTGGCCAGCCTGTTTAGCTGGCCTGGGGCAGTGGGGGAGTGGGTGGAGGTCCTGGTGGCTGTCTCAGTGCCACCAGGTAGCTGTCATAGGGGAATAGGCAACCTGAAAGTGCCACAGCCTGGTTTCTTACCAGGCAGGTAACTCCACTAAAATCCTCAAAGGTGATGGAGCAGGCTCAGAGCAACAAACACAGGCATCATCTACCTGCCCTGTCACCCTGTGCTCACATGGCTCACAGCCACTGGAACAAAACCATGGTGAGGAGGTGTTTGTGCTGATACTTCTGTGGTTTCCTGGTGGAACCCATGCTTATGGATTGTCTTGAGAGGCCACGGTGTGTGTCATCTGCTCCCTCCACCCCAGACATGGTGCCAGTCCTGAGGCCTGAGGCAGGGCTGACAGCCCCATGGCATCCCTAGCAAGAGCAAAGCCAGGGCAGGGAAGAGCTGAACTCTAGTTCAGATCCACAACCAGCCACAACCAGCCAGGCAAGCGATTGGGACATTCCTCACAGCCCCTCTTCCATTTGGTGGAAAGTTTGTGGAAAAAGGAAACAGAAAAGTAGTTCCTGCCATTGGCAGCTGGTGAATGTGCTTGTCATCTCTGTTGAAAGCTAGGTGACAGCTGTGGAAGCTCTGTCTTGGAATCTAGAAACCGGGACTTGTGCAGACAAACTGATAAAGAAATTTCGACTCTCTCAGCCACCTCCTCCACTTGTGTTTTACAAATGACAAGGCAAGGGAAAGGCTCCAGCCCAGACTGGGACAGAGGAAGTCTGGGCAAAGCAGGTTGGAGCCCTGTTAGTGAAAATGCTTACCCAGGTGCTGCACAGCCAGCCCAGCCGCCCCTACCCTGAAAATCAAACCTCTGAGACTTGGGGATACTCCCAGGAGCCATCCAGATGAGACTTGGCAGAAATACCATTCAGGAGGAGTTGTCCCTGGCTGCATTTGGCCCAGAACTCCCTCCCCAGCCCTTAGCTGAGCCTGCTACATGGTGCCAGTTCCCCTGTTGGTTCTGTTGCTGTGAGGTGGCTTCATCCCCACCTTGGGTAACGCAAAACTTTCCATCCTTCCTCCCCCACATATGGCCAGGGGAGATGGCAAACAGAACCCTTTAGCTGCTATCCTGGGCACCTCCTTTATTACACCTGGTGCACAGCAAAACAAAATATAAGTGCGTGGCCTTGCCCCACCATCCATATGGGGCTGGAGCACATGTGCAAGTGCTCTCCTGCCTCAGGTTCTAAATCTTGTACGGTGTCAATGCTGTGATATTCCTAAATAAGTTCCCGAAGCCAAGTATTTATCACCCCCATGAACCAGTAACAAGCCACCTTGCTCGGACTGGAGATGTGATAGCACTTCCAGGAATGATTGTGTGTGATGTGAACTCAGCCTCTGGTTCAAAATATTGTGCAGAGGAATAATAAATCTCAGTGCTAAATTGCTGCCCCATTTAAGCTTTGATTAGACTCTGATGGTCTGTTCACCCTGGAGCTGCTGGTATTAATCTGCATGCTAAACCCTAATTATAAACTGCTCATGGCATTTCCAGATGATATCAAGATGTTTGGGATTAAAAGAAACCCTGATGTTGAGTTTACAGCTTGGAATGACTGTAGACTACCTGATCCCCACAGATCTAATAACGCACCTCTATGTGGGGAGGAAAGAAAAAAGGGAGGTTTGGTCCAAGTGTGGAGCAGGAGTTTGTGGGGGAGAGGTCTGGCTGCAGACCCCGATATGTGCACACATACCCAAACTCTCACCCACACCTGTAAAGGGATGTGAGAGGCACACATGTGTTCCTGCAGGTGCTCCCTGTCTGCAGCTCCACTCAGATCTTATCCAGCCCTGACCGGAGCAAGTGCAGAAGGGCTTGAGGCCAGGCATTAAAGCGAACCAGCATGATGGGATGACTGAGGGAAAACTTCTCAGGGTAAAAGAATTCTGGTTTGGCTCCACAGCACTGCAGCATCAAGGAGTCCAGCAGTGGGGATATCACAGGGCTGGGCAGGGCATAGGACATTATGGATGCAGGCTGAGGAGAGCTAGAAGCAGAGATGCTCTGAATCAATGTCTCTCATCAGTTTCCCCTAAGCAGCTGTGGCTGATGTTTTGGAGTGCAAAGGGGTGGAGGTCTGTGTTGGAGCACTCCCTCTCCAAAGCTGCTATGGGCCTAGAAGAAGAGTAAACATCATTTGTGCCCTCCTGCCCTCTCAATCACCAATCTAAAGTGCTTGCACCCCATCCAGGCCCTCAGGAGAGCAAAGCTGGAGGGCATTAAGCATGTCTTCAAATAGCTGAGTGCCTTGCGTGGAGCAGGAATAGATGGTGTGTGCATTTTGGTCAGGTTTCCTACAGGCACAAGCTTGTGCAATGGTTCTGGCTGTTAGCTCCTGCTCCTCACTGCCCTCCTGAATTATTTTTTTCTTTTATTCCTAGGAAGAAACAAATTTGGCAGATTGAAAAAGGGCTCTAAGACTTTACACGCTAGTAAGTTTCATGAAAATGAAGTAGGAGAGACCCAAAGTACTGTCCCTCACTGAGCAAAATGCTTCACCTGAGAGCCATGATATGATCAGCTGGCTGAGGACACACACCTGGGTATCACGCAGGTGGAACAAAAGATACTTAGGGCACCTGAAAGAAGGGGGTAATCCATGCTGGTAAAGGCACATGGTGTGCTGGTCAGTGCAGATGAGTTGGATGTGAGGGCAGAGCAGGGGAAGGCTTGGCTTTCTCAGTGCTTTGCACTTTCCTGCATCCCACTAATGCCAACCCCAAGGAGTGTGAGCTGCCCTGGGGATGTTACAGCTGCTCATCTGCTCTGGGTGTTTCTTGTCGGTTACCAGGCCCTTGGGAGGCTTGTCAGGTCTTGCTTGTTGTACCTGAAAACTGTCACCAAGGCTGCGGTGCTATGAAGCCGCTGCTCAGACAGATGTGAAGGCGAGGGGAATGTTTCTGAGGCCTTAGAACATACTTGGGCAGTCCATATATTGGAGCTGGAAGCCATGGCAGCTGCCAGTGCTGGGTTTCGTGGGAAACTTGAAGAATCAAAAATATATTCAAGTTAGGGACTTTCTCACTGACACTGTGGGGTGCATGTAATTTTCTATGAGAAAAGAAAGCAGAAGCAAAATGTGCTGGTCATCTGCAGAGATGCAGATATTTGGTTTTCCCCTTCTTGATATGCAACTAGGGAAGGGAAAATGGGGGAGTTTGTGGTTTCTGCTTCACTTTCTCTGAGTGTTGGACATGATCACAGCATAGGAGAGATAGGTTTTGAGACAAGGCTCCAGCTGGTGAGTCTTGCTGATGTCCTTCAAAATGATAACCACTTTGGGGAGCAGGAAGGGTGTCTGGCTGTGGTGCAAGGTTGGGCCTTTCAGCTGTGGGTGCTTTACCTGGCAGCTTTCTAGCTGTTTCAGGACTTTTGGGCTTTTTCTTCTTCTCCCTTGGTAGAAGTGGCTCAGAGGCTCCTGCCCTGCTGGGAGTGTGAGCAGAAGGCAACCGTTTGCTGGACAGCTGGGAAAGGGAGGAATGGGGCTGTAAGCAGCCTCCAGGCAGGTGCACATCGGAGAGGAAAAGTGGGATGGGAGGATGGGGGGGAAGGGGAGCTACCTGTTCAGCTTGACACCAGAGCAGTGGTGAGGTGGGAAATAAATGTCTAATCAACTACTTGATGGCCTGTGGGATGTTAAGAGGGTACCTGCCTTTGCTGCCATGGGCCATCTGTGGCATGGGAGTCCTTCCCAGCCTCGGGATTGTACTGGGGTATCCTATCACCTCACTTTGGGTTTGATGCTGAGGACAAGCATCATAAACTGAGGTGGCAGCACAGGCACTATCCCTGTCAGAGCCCAGGAGGTTCCTGCTACATTCATTTCCACATCATAGGTGTGCCTAGGCATGGGGCCTGTCTGGTCATAACAAGCTGAGAGATGAACTGCAGCCCTGTAGTGTTCTGTGCAGTCTTGAAGGCCTCCCACTGCTTCCAGTGTCCTTTCATCTGAGACAGACAGAGTTGTCAGAGTTTCCCTTGGGTTCAGCTTGTCCCTCCCACACAGTGACAGAAATCCAGTCATGTTGCAGGAGGCACCTGGGATAGGATGGGTTTAGGTCATGTTCAGAATGTGAATCAGGCATCCTATATTGGAATTAAGCCTGTGGGTGTTGCATGTGTTGGGAGCACCCAGGACTCACTTCAGGGTAAAGCCTCATTCTTGGAGCTGGGCCCCTTTATTGCCTTGCAGGTGAGACTCTGCCCTTGTAGCAGATGCACTCATGTTGATGTGGTCACCAACAGCACCAGCATTCCTTCACCCATTCTCTTTCCAGGGGAAATTTGGGCTGCATTCCCAAACCCAGGGCTGGGAGGGAGTGTTGTCTGGAGGATGCACTTAGATCTTACCAGGGATGCCAGTGAGGGCATTGCTGAAGGTGGCACAGAGACCTCTTGGTCTGGTTTCTGTGGCTTCTGCTGTCACCCCCTATGGCAGGGGTTGCCTGGGGCTAGGAGCAGACCCTGCTACCAGTGGAAAGAGATGTTTATGGCTGGGCCTCTGCAGCACCCACACAGGAAAGCCAGTTACAACATCCATTTGAAGCAGGTCAGAGAGAAAGAGGGTAAACCCCAGCTCACCAAGAAAGAAGGGAGCAGCCAGATATCTGGGAAAGGCAGAGAAAAGGGCGTTTCATGATCAGCGTGTGTACAGGTAACCACCCACCCTGCTTTGCCTGAACCTGGAGAGCCAGGGTACAAGATGCCAGTATACAAAAGCCAGCCAGATACAGCCTCACACACCCGTGTGAAGGCACAACTCCTTCCCCATCCAACATGTGGACATGTACATCACACACAAATCCTCCTTCAGATGCAGAAAGAGCATGCTCTAAGGCACTCAGTGCTGCATACATAGATGCACACACAGCATTTTGGGTGTATGTATACCCACACACTTCTGTGCACATGCACAACTTGCCCCAAGTTCTTTTTTGGCCTTTCCACCCAGTGCCCACCAGCTTTGTTTACCCCATCCCCCCATCCCCCAAACTGGGAACAACAGACCTCTGCAGCCCTGCTCTGCTCATTTGGGTCTTTGAGACTGCAAAGGGTAAACTGGGACTGGGGG
>VXAZ01007367.1:541448-621107 GCA_013399875.1 Gymnorhina tibicen
GGGGCGAGGGCAGAAAAGCCCCGCTCGGCACCATGGCGTCCAGCTATGCCCACGCCATGGAGAGGCAGGCCCTGCTGCCCGCCCGCCTCGACGGCCCCGCCGGCCTGGACAATTTACAAGCCAAGAAGAACTTCTCCGTGAGTCACCTGCTGGACCTGGAGGAGGCGGGCGACATGGTGGCCGCCCAGGCGGAGGAGGGCGGCGGCGAGCCCGGCCGGAGCTTGTTGGAGTCCCCCGGGCTGACCAGCGGCAGCGACACCCCGCAGCAGGACAGTAAGTGCGGGGACGTCCTCCCCTTCCATCTCTCGCCGGGGCGAGGGGCCGGGGCAGCCGCGGTGGCCGGTGCCGGCTCCGAGGGGGCTCCCCTGGGGAAGCGGCCGCCGGCCGGTGCTTAGCCCGGCTTCCCCCGCTCCCCCAGCCGCTCTGCCCCGCCATGCAGGGAGCCCCGGCGGGGTCGGCACCCGTCGGCGTGTGAAAACCGTTGTTTTCTTCCAGCCGCGTCCCGGGAAAGGGGCGACCTTCCCTTCGCCGCCGCGCCCGTCGGGTCCCGTGCCGTGGCTCCTGCACCCTCTGGGGAACCGGAGAACATCCCGGGGAGCAGAAGCGGGCAGGATCGGGCCCGCGGGCTCAGCCCCCTCGGCCATTCCTTGCCGGGGTGGGCTGAGAACGGCTCTTGGCCGGACGGGGCGAGGCGCGGTAGGCGCTGAGGCGCCCTCCATCCATCCCACCATCCATCCCATCCGTCCGCCCGTCTCTCCGGCCCGTCGGAGCGGGCACCGGCGCCGTGGTTTGTGAGACACCGGGAGGCTGCTCGGGGATCTGGATGGGGTCCGGACGATTGTCCGATGCCCTGCCAGGAGCGTCGCCGCTCCCAAACAGCCCGAGGGTGCGTGCGCGGCTCTGAAGTGGAGCCGCAGATTCCCTCTCCCCCGAGCCATGGTTCTCCCTGATCCAGGCCCGGCGGGCAGCGCAGGACAGGGTGGCAGACCTGTCTCTGAACTGCCCGTCCTAAAGAGTCCGAGCTCGGGAACTCAGGTAGCCGTGAACCAGCAGCCCAGCGGCCGGGGGGCAGCGGGATGGGCGCCGGCTTGCCCGGCGTTTTCCGAGCGCCGCGTGTTGTTTTCCAAGGGCAGCGCTGTCAGAAAGGCTGAGGTGGGTGTGCAGGGTCAGTAACCCCCCTTTACCCTCCCTCCGCTCTCTGTTAAAATAATTACGTCCCCGGCCGCAGGGACTGGCCGGGAGTTCCGTGGGGGTCCGGGCTTGCCGCGGCCGCCTCTGCCATGCCTCCCGTGGGGTGCGCAGGGGCCGCGGCTGCGGACACAGGCTCGCTTCCGAGGGAGCTTCCCGGCGAAAAATTGGGAAAAAAACAACAAAACGAAACGAAAAGTGAACGAAAATGTCAATTGCAATTTTCGTTCACTTTTCCATTTTTTGTTGGGTTTTTTTTTTTCCTCGGAAGCCGCCTCCGACCCTCTTTTCCCCGTGGATCCGACGTGGTTTTCTCGGTATTCCGAAGAAAACCGAGCTGGGGAAGCGGAAAGCCTTCCCAAAAGCAGCCGCTCCTTGAAGCAGCGCTCGTGGGATACCCGAGCTCGTCCCGGCCGGACGCGTTCCCGGCGGGGAGCATCCTCCCGGGAGCGTGGTCGGGAACGGAGCGAGCGGTGCGCGGCGGCCGGAGCGGCTCCTCTCCCCCCGAGAGCCGGACCGACCGCCCCTGGGAGATGGCTTAAAAATATTTCCCTTCCCAGTACCCGAAAATCTGCAATTTCTAGCTCTAAAGGTGTGTATTTTAGTGGGGAAAACAGTGATTGCGGCTGCCCCCAATTCAGCTGCTTGTGCTGCTGGAGAATCCCCAAGATATCAACCAACAAGTTATGTAGACAACACTTTTTTAAATTTCTGCTTCGTACCCAATTTAGTTTATCATATTTTATTTGGATTTACTCCTGATTTACTCCAAATTATTCCTGATGTTGCCCCTTGCCAACCGCTGAGCTCTCTGGAGTGAGCTTGGTCAGCGTGGAAAAGGGGGACTGTGTTTCACCAGTACTCACCTTGCTCTTAGAACGTGAAAAGAACCCAAAAAAAGCAGTCCAAGGGCTTGTTTTCTAGCCAGCACTGCTGAGCAGGGACCAAACTACAGCTTCAAATAATTTATAAATTCTCTGAATGCTGTAAAAGTTTTAATGCCGTTGCAGTGAATTAGAAAGTTTTAGGCATATTCTAAAGTAAGCAACAAAAAAAGGAGGGGAGGAATAAATTCTCCCAGGTTTATTGGGCAGAGCTGTCATCTGGGCTTTCTGGCTCTCTCATGGATGCATTTAGCACATCCCATGAGTCTCCGTGCCTCAGTTTCCCTACCTATTGCATGTGTTCTGTGAAGTGTTATGCAATCCATGCAGGAAAAGGACTGGAGTGCTGGAGCTAGGAAGTGCAACAGAGGTATGAGCTTTTCTCGGTGAAAGATGAGAACTGGTTCAGTGGAAAAGCTAACACAGGGCTCAGTTATTCTCCATGTTTCTAAGTGAGAAAAGGTAAAAGCCGTTTGAAGAAATTGTGGATTTCTCAAGACTACTAAAAATGTTCTTCCAACCTGAAGGAAAATCCGCTGGTTTGCCACAGATTTCTGTCCCAAACTGAAGTGAAAAACCAAATTTTTGCTGCTGTTTTTGTAAACAAAAATTAAGAGAAGAAGTCTGACACAGAAATGATGGAAATTTTTATTTGGACATTTGAGATTGAAGGGAATATTTCGCCACTATTTTATTTGAAAGAGGTTCAGGATAAAACGTTTCTCTTATTGAAAAGAAAAAACATTCCTGGGAGTAGCTGTGATTGTAATATTTACAGGAAGAGCTGTCAGTGTATTAAGGAGCTGAGTTTTCAGCAGTGCTGCAGAGCTGTCATTCTTACCAACTTCAGTCCAACTTGTAGCTGTGAACACCTTACCCTAAAAGCTGATACACATCAGGGCAAAGCTCCCTGCCTCTGCTGCTTAGCTGGGAAGGAGTTCCAATTTGTCACAAAATAACTTCTTAAGATACAACCAACTCTTGCTCTGGTAGCAGAGCTTTTACTAACTCCGGCTAAAACTGGGATGAAAATGCAGGTCCCAGCTCAGCTGAGGGGATCCCCCAAGCTTCCTAGAAAAGGCAGTGAGCTCCTATTGCTTTTGAGGGTGACAAAAACCTGTCAGTTGCCTGTGGGTTCCCAGAGTTTGTGGCTCTGGGCAGGGGTAATTCTCCAATTGTTATTTGTTTTTTTCAGATGGCATTTTTGACTTCTGCTGCTTTTTTTCTTTTTTTTTTTTTTTTTGGTTGGTTTGTTTGAGACTCACTGTTGATGGCTCATAAAATGGTGTGGAGAAAGCATGAACAGCAAAAGAAAAATTGTTATGCTGGGATTTTTTTTGTAAGGAGTGAATAAACCGTGCTTCAGTCTATTACATGCTCAAGTTCTGTGTTTTGGGGCTATTGCTGTCTTTTAATCTCTCTTCAGTATAAAAGTGATGGTGGTCGGGGGGCTGACAGATTTTATCAGGCTGGTTCACAATTAAAGCTGGGCACAGACTGCCTGCGTCCCCCATGATTTTTTTTCTATCTCAGTGAGCATCGTGAGCCCTCAGCACTGCTGCTCCTTCCCAAGGAAATCCCAGAAACCCTAGTGGGACAGCCGGGACGAGGTGAGTTCTGCTCAGGCAGGTCAAGCAGAGCATCTGTGTGGCTTCAGCTCCTCTTCTCTGGCAGCGGGTTGAGAGCACAAGGAAGGGCTTTTTCAGCCTGCACGTTGTTTGGTGATGGGGCTTGTCAGTCCAGGATTTTGCACAGATCAGAAATAGGCATTATTTCTGGAAAGGACTGACAAATTCAGAGAGGGCTGAGGATGGCTTCTCACTGCAGCAGGGTTTGGGGGCAGCGTCCGGCTCAGGGAGCCATGAGTCACAGACTGGGAGGATGATCTGGGGCAGAGATCTCTCCCTTGCTGCCTGGGCTTAAACCCTCTGACTGCTGTTACTGGTGGTCTGAAACAGGATCCTGAGCTGGAGGACTTTGGGTCTGGTCCCACATGGCTGTTCATTTTGCCTTAATTGCCTCTTTTTGATCAGAAAAAGTGAGGTTGCTGCAGGAGTAAAAGAGTGTGTGCAAGTATGGAATTGTCTGTGCTCCCGTGCCTCCCCATCCTTCACAAAAAGAATACGCCTTCGTAAAAAGAGGTGGAAAAGCTCTGCCACTGCTTGGAATTGTGAAAAGCAATTCCTTGGGCTGCTGAGTTGCTGAGGATGAATGCGGTAAGAAGTGCCTGCAGGGTTTTCTTTGCAAACTCTGCTTTATCTTGGAGTATTAAGTGTCCTTTTGTTAGTAAATCACAGCCCTTATTCCCAGAAGATGCTGAGTCTGTAGGCAGGGGATGTACAACCAATAGATAGAGGAGGGGAAAATGTAGGGTAAATTGGTTAAACCTAGGAGTTTTCTTCCAGTCTTGTCCTGCTGATGGGCAAAGAGTCCGCAGGCAGCAGCTGGTGCTGGTGTCCACAGGTTACACCCGGGTGAGCCAGGGAAACCAGCCCGTGCCTCGATCCTCGCGGACAGCGGCACATCCTCCTCACAGGATGCAGCCAAGAAAGACTCTCCAGAATTCTCCTCTTCCAGAAACAAACTGATGTAGGAAAAGCGAGGATCAGATCATTAGTATTTTTAAGGCACTTGTCGTATATTATCCGCGTGAAAAGCGCAGCTCTTTGTCGGAATAATCTTTGCGCGTGCCGGTTGTACTGCGCGCGTCCTCGAGGTTTTGAGGAGCGTTCACTTGAGCAAAGGTTGAGTAACAGAGAACTAACACCAGGCAGTTGTTAGAAGCTTGATTAACGTCTTTCCATTTATGTTCCTTGGACATATCTATCTAATTTTGGTCTCAGGCTGGCTGATGCGTGGTTATTGCGGCGAGTTATCGCGGTGTCAGATATTTTTTTTACGTCCCTGAATCCTACAGTTCAAAGATGAAAAATGTTTTGTGTTTTTTATGTAAATTTCTGCAGCTTCTGGACAAAGAAGATGGAAATGTGGCTCTGACACATACCTGGAGTCTTAAAAAAGAAAAAAAAATAAAGGCACAAAGAAATAAACAAAAGTGGTCAAGGTACTGTTACTAACAAACTAAAAAAATGTGAATTTGGAGGAGGGAGCTGGCCCTGTTTGTGAGTGCTTTTCCTTTTGACACGTGAAAAGAAACTTCTATTTGTTTGTGAATTTCCCTTTTTTTTATCATAATCAGTTTTGCTTCCTGGTTCTCATGGTCTCATAATTTGCTGGTGGTATTTGTGTTTTCAATCCATCCACACAGAGCTTCCAACTTTTTAATTTGAAAAAGATTTTACTGAAGGTTTTTACTTTCCCTCCTTCCCCCCTTAATGTAATGAAAACATTTCCATGAAAATTAGATTTTGAAATCTCTCGTAAAACTTAAAGGTTTGGTCTAAACTGCTCGAACGCTTTTAATGAACATCAGCTTTCTGTCATCTGCACCGAGTTTCCACTGCTAGCCGGTCTATTTTCCATCTTTTTGATGATGTATAAAGCAGTGATTGCATGGGAAAATATTATCTCAGGGTTAATTTGTGCGGGCCTTACTCACACGAGTCATTGCATGCGATTCAATGGGCCACTTATGTGTGTGCCAGCTGATGAGTATTAGTGTTTGAAGACTTGACCAGCAGCCTTGAGTCATGCAAAACACATCTTTTTTTCGGCCGGTGGAGTATTTTTGTGTGGGCACGGAACGGTTTTAGTGTCTGCAGTTAGGAGCATGATCCTTCTGCCTCTCGGCAGAAGTGCAGAATGCATCAAAATCTGTGATGTGAGGAAGCCTGAAAGGAAAAGAGCAAGAGCATGGACAGAGCATAAGCAGGAGGGGCTGGGAGAGTTGGGTATTTGACAAGGCAGACACAGAATTACAGGACTGTAATTCCTTCAAGGATATATTTTATTTTTCCCCCCGGTAACTGAGTTGATTCCCATGGTTTTTGACATCACCAGAATGACTTGATGGGATTATAGGTGTTTATTCCTGGTTGTGAGTTGTTTATGATATATTTAATCGTTTTTGAAACCCATATTAAGTAGCCCTGAGGGAGCTGTGTTCCTGCTGGCCTTCTGTTGCATAATGAAGTACATCACGAATATTTACCAAGTGTCACAGTATTCCAGACTTGGGCCTCTGTTTCTGGGGAGGATGAATCACTGCACTGCTGGTTCCCCACCCTGCTCGCCTTTCCTAAAGGAGGCTTAGATTTTGGGGCAGATTATGGAGATTTGAAGTGAGAATCATCACAGTCTGGCTGGAGGAGCTGTTGTCCAAGGCTCTGATGTTCGAACTGTCCTCATGGCTTTACATGCAGGGTACAGAAAGTTTTCAGCTTGTGCTTGGGTGGCAGACCAGGTTTTTAGTCCGGTTCCCCCAAGAAAAACCTGTTGTTTGGTTGCCACATATGAGAAATATCTTCAGAAGCCGCTGGCTGCTCTGGTAGGAGAGCAGACAGCTCAAAGGAGCGGTGGAATCCCAGTGGGTTTTATGGCAGTCTGGCGGGGTATGGAGAAGGATGGTAGCAGTGCCTCCTCCTGAGGGGGAGATGCAGCATAAATCCAACCTCTCACTACCCGCTGGAAATCTCCACAGAGGCCCTGTATTACAGACTGTGTCAGTGGAAACTCACACGTGTAGATGTCGGTGCCACCAGCCTTACAATGCAGGCAGGTAGGGATTTGTCCTTTGTCACCCTGTGTTGTGACAGCAGCACCCTTAGGGCCAGGGGTCCAAGGGTCCCTCAGGGAAGTCCAGCAGTTCTTGAGCCTACACTTGCTGGCCCTGCTCACCTTGGCGTTGTAAATGTAAGTTTGCACTGTAAATATGTGGTGCATTCCTAACCTGTGTTTCCTTTGCTGCGCTCTTCCTGCTGGACGCAGCTGCTCTCTGTGTGTAACCCTGGCAGATGCTGTGAGGTGGGGATGGGAGCTCAGCAGAGCTGCACTGCCTGTCTGCTGGGACTTGGGGGGCATCATTTAAAGAGAAGTTTCTTTCAGGGGAGGATGTCTGGAGGATTCTGGTTGGGAAGGGAAGGGAGCAGTGGTGCCAAAGCTGAGGGCCACCTCCTGTAGTGGAAAGCCTGGCATCTGCAAGGATGAGTCCCTGAAGGCCAAGAGGGAAGAGCGGCCTGATGAGCAAGCCAGGGAGCATCTATTTCAGCTTACAGAGCGTTCTGGGCTCCTCTCTCACCTCCAGAGGCCGAGAAGAGGTTACACCACTTTTTAAAGCATTGTCCCAGACAGTCTGGTTTTCATACGTGCCCATATGAAGTGAACATTTTCCTTGGGGTGGCAGCCCAGGACATCCTGGTGCCTTGTGTTCCTGGAAGGGAAGGTTAGATGAGAAGCAAAGGAAGCCAGCTGTGCTCTTAACAAGTCACTACATCCTATTGCAGCATCCAGTTCATATTCCACCCAAATTTTCCCCCATTCTGGCTAGAGAAATTTTCCTACAGGAGAAACTCCAGCCAGTCAGCAAGACCGCTGGGCAGGGCAAACATCCAAAGAGACACTCAGGATCTGGCTGGGACCCTCTCCATGTCTTGATGAGCTGCTCAGGCAGCAAAACTGCTTTTGCACCGAAAGCTGGAACTCATGAGGAGCTTGGGGACACTGCTTCCTGCTCCGAGCTCACCAGCGGATGAGCTTCTCCTGTGGCCTCCTTGACCAAAGTAAAATCAAAGTTACCCGTGGTCTTGCCTGTCTGGGGCAAGACTGAATTGCCAACAGCAGCTGCTGAGTGGGCAGGCTTGGAAAAGGCAAATGGCATCTGGCTCTGAAGGGACCTGGGATCAAAGTCACAGGGCACTGGGATCAAAGCAGAGTGCCTGGCAGTGATGGAGCAGGCTGGGTGGCTGCAGTAGGCAGCATCCAAGTAGCTTCCAGCCCTCTCAGTGTAGGTGCTGGACCAATGAAGGTTGAGTAGGTTTTGAACCCATGGGAACCTTGAGTAATCTGCTGTTTGCTCTGGGGTTTGTTGTTTGTGGCGGCTGAATGGCTGGTGGGAGAGCTGGGCTGAGCTGCAGCCAGTGTGCCAGTGAGGCCCTCGAGACCTGCTCAGTGCCTCTGGAAATCATCTTCTTTTTTGGAAGTGCCACTAATACAATCCACATTTGTTTAAAAAAAAAAAACTTGCAGCTTTCAAAGAGCTGTCACTTCTCCCCGTGTCAGCTCAGCTGCATCGGGGCTCTGTGGGGATGGATTGGACTTAAAAGGGAAAAGTGCCTGAGCCGTAACAGTGAAAACAGAGTGTTAATGCTCTGGGCCTGGTGCTGCAAAGGGCCGCCCTTGCTGGTGGCTCTGCAGGCAGCTCCTGTCCCCATGAAGTCTGGGCTGGTTTCCCACAAAGCTTTACAGCACTCTCCCTACCTTGTGGCCTGAAATGCCGGTAGCACCTCATGCTGATTATCCTGCCACGTCCTGCACAGCCTCGCATTTACCCCTGGATGGAAGGCACAGAGCAGAGGTTTGTGAACCCAGCACAGAGTTCCTGCTTGGGATGGATGGTTCCTGTGCTGACAGTGCTTGAGAGAGCTGGAGACTGGGCTGTGTCCCCTCCCTGAGCGTGTTTGCTCCTGTTAGGCACTGGGAAGGCTGGCTGTAGGCACGAGCTGGTAGCGCTGCCTGTCCAGTCATGAGTGCCTGAGCTTGTCAGAGCAAATGTGTTGGTGATTTCACACTGAATGAGAGGAAAAGAGCTCTCAAGACCAGCCCAGAGCCAAGCTCTGCATCCTGCTGCCTTTACTGTGAATGCTGATGGGACTCTGTCCAGGTTTCTCCACGGGTCAGGGATCGGGAGCTGAGGTTGTGGTGGAAGCACAGTGTGGATTTTATGCACACACACAAGGCAGCCCATTGAGGAGGGTGTTTGCTCCGTGTGTTCCTCAGCAGCAAGGGCTACTCCACTTGGGAGAACTGCAGGGCAGGTTTTTAGGGTAAGGTGTGTACTGGTGCTGGGAGCAGCCTACCTAGAAAAGGCTTACTCCCAAAATCTCAGTTGGAACAGTAGGACTTTTCTTCCTCCAAACATCAGACCGGATGACCCAACCTGTCTTTTGTTGCTCAAATATGCCTTTGTGTGTTGGCCACAGAATCTTGAGGTCTGTTTTTCTGTATACTCACTGCCATGACTTGACCAGGATCACCTTGCCTCAGTTTTCCTGCCAATATAACTGGATACAACCCTGGGCCCTAATTAGGGGCTTTGGAATTTTCTGGATGTATGTGTTATGTAAGAGCTTGGCTTAAAGAGCAATTTGGGAAGATTCTCCTCCTTCTGCACCATCCCTAGCAAATTGCTATTTCATCTGCTTGTCTGTGGGGTTAGCATTGAGAATATCCCCTTCCATGATCTGGAGCAACTTCCGCACTGTTTGTTCCTGCAGGGAACCCAGCTACTGCTCGGGTGCTCCTGAGTGCACCCCATGCCCTCTTGGGGCGAGAGCTGTTTGCTGTGTGAGCCCATCTGTGGGCTGAAACAGTTTTCGGGGACAGACTTTTGCACGTGGATGTGAGTCTCCTGAACATCTTGAGATGCCTGGGCTCTCCACAAGCCCGAAGGATGCGAGGAGCAGCACGTGCCGATCAGCTGGAAGGTCCCTGGAGCGTTTGGCGGCAGGCAGTGAAATTCTCAGCGGCTGGTTGGGATGGTCACACTCTTTTTCTTGGCTATAGCCCGGTCTTAAATGTTTGGCCAAAAAAGATCATTACTTACAGTTTGTTTCATTTGGAAAACTTCTGATATGTGTCATGGAAACTAGGAGGACTGCTCAGGAATAAATGCTTGCAGCACTGTGCTTGTTTGTGATTTGTTTTTCATTGTTTCTCCTTAAAAATTTTTTTAAGAATCAACTAATCAGTAAAAAGAAACAATCACCTGTGATTTAGGAGAGGGATCTCTCATTGTAAATAATAAATTAGTGTCAGGAGACCAGGCAGACAGAATGGTTGATGAATATCCTGCAGGCTGAAAGTTGTTTATCAAGCCTGTTTGAAGACTTATGACTAACAAGCTCATTTACAGAGCTTGGAGTCTGTTCATGAACCGTTCTCCAGCTGGGAGGATGTGGGAATCATCAGTAAATGTATTCACAAGTTACTCGATCATTTAAAAAAATGATCAAACAAACAAAGACTGGTTTTTGGAAGGGAACTGTAAATTCCTCTTCCCCCCCACTGGGTTTTCTGAGGCATTCCCGTTAGGAAAATGCAGGGCCCGGAGAAGAATGCAGAACCCCACGTCGCTCACTAATGACCTATTTTGGTGCTAACCCTCCTGCTCAATGCCCTGCCACCAGCCAAGCCCTCCAGCTGCGGGAGAGCTGCTCCCCCATGGGAGCCCTGATCATGGGGGCCTGACGGGATGGATCCATCTCGTCTCCACCAGTGATTCCCAGTAGAGAAATTTGGCTTGCTGGGGGAAGAAGCTGCCCTTGCTCCTCTGGTGAGATGACAGAGATTTCCCCACATCACAGTGCAGTGTTTCTGTGTGGTTCCCTGTAAAGGAGGGCAGCACGGGATCTGCTGGTGTCAAGTGCCGGGGGGATGAACTGGGAGCAAAGAGCCTCCGTTGGAGAGCTGTGGCTCCATGCCTTTTGCAAATCTGCTTGCCTGGCCTTGGACCAACTCTCCTGCTCAATGCAAAACACCACATCTTTATGAGAGGCAGATGTTTTTCACCCCCAGCATGTCCTACAGTTTTGCCTTGTTTGTGGGGCATCCTGTCCCTGTGCTGCTCAGCCATGGGGAGGGCTCCAGCTGGGCTCTGTTTGGGCAAGCTGTGTGTCAAGGAAGGTGCAAACTAAGTCAAAAAGAGTCCAAAGAAGAGGTAAAGAGAGCTCCAGCTCCAGTTTAGAAGGAAAGAAGAGGTGCTCAGGCTCAAGTGTAAACTGATTTCAAAGCCCACCTACTGCCATTGCAGATGTGAGGCAGTAGGGAAATCTTCCCAGGTCTAGAGAGGATAAGGAAACCTTGGAAGAGGTGGTGTGAGAATTTGTGGAGACTTCAATCACAGATCTGATGGAGACAAAGGTGTGAAGGAATAAACAGTGTAGAGCTCATCGTACCTTGGGAAGGGAATCCTTCTCCCAAGTTTCAGTGGCTGCGTGACTTTAATGGGAACTTGTTTAATCCTGAGTTTCATCTGTTCTGGCCAGCACAATGGTGCTGCCTCTGATTTTCCCCCACATTCGAGGCAAGTTGCTCTGTGTGTTTGGCTGGGATGCCTGTGGGGCAAGAGGCACCCATCTAGCTGAGGGAAAGCATGTGGTTGGGGAAGGGTCATATGGTTGGGGAATGACGGAAAAGAAAAACTAGGATGTGATTAGCAGGAAAACCACCCCAGAAAGCTGCCCTTCATCAGTCTGGGCAGGTTCATGTTTACCTTTATGTATTTTGTGTGTTCCTCTGACCAGAGAGAGTCAATGTCTGGAGGAGGTTACAGCCAGCAAGAGAAGGGGATGCCTTGTTCTGGGAGGGTTGAAGCACTCTGTGTGGAGCTGGGTGCTGAATCCTTTTTGATGCCAGGCTCCCCATTCTCCCTCCCTCTCTTGCTACACCCGTGGTGCTGCTCTCCAGGAATCCTCAGAAGGACTTTGCTCTCTGCTCTGCTTCCCTGATCTCCACTCTGAGTGGGAGCACTTTAGATTCTGTGATGTCCCTTTCAGGCCACGCAGTGGCAAGAGTTCTTCCAGATGCTTGTGGTGATGGGTTTGAATCCACATTTCTGTGACATTCTACGTACAAGTCTTTCTCCCCCATGCCTTTAATCCATCAGAGAAAGGGAATGAGAGCCAGTGGCTGGGAGCAAAAGCCAGACACACATTCAAAGGAGGTAGGAAACTCATTTTTTAACTGTGAGATGCTGTGTAATGACTAGAAATAACTCCGAAGGAGAGTGCTGGCTGCTTCATCCTTGAATGTCTGGAAGCCCTTTTGGAAGAGCAGCTTTTGTCAGTCGTGAATTATTGGTCTCACTAGTGGGGTAACTGGGTGAAATGCTATGGCTGAGTCTCACACAGAAACTGAAGAGCTTGGCTCTGGCCGAGGGACAGAGGATGTGCTGCAGCATTCCTGCACAATCCGATGTCAGGGATATTCCTGCCAGGAAATCAGAACACAGGACCAGATGGAGAACACAGATCCACTTGGTACAAGTCTGTTTACAGGTTTGAACCAAAACATAGCGAGAAACACAAAAGGAAAGCAATGTCCTCATCTCTGCTCATAACTCAGGCCCTTATGTGAACCATCTGCCACACATTTATAGGACAATCCCCTCTTCAAAATCCCACTGTTAGGAATAACAGAGATAGGAAAGCCTCTGCAGAGCTGTGAAGGGCAAACATCAGCCATGGGAATAGCCCAACCTTCTCTTGTATTTCAGGACCTCTTCAGAGTTTACTGCAGCTCTGAAAACAACAGGCTGTTGCGTGTGATTCCTGGTATTTCTGGCCAGGTTGAGGCTCTGTGTGAGCAGTGTCTCCTGTAACTGCAACCCTGCCAGCTTTGGGTAAAATGAGGAAAACAGGGAGAGCTGCAAATCTAATCAGTGGTGGGAAGAGGGATAAACTCAGGGACAGAGCATCTCTGTCCTCATGGATCCCTGTCCTCATGGGACAGAGCATCTCTGAACTGGTAGGGTGAGCTCCCCAGGGAGGTCAGAGGTGGCTGTGCAGGGCTGGTACCAAGGGAAGGGAGCAGAAGGGTTTGCAGGGTTGGGATGATCAGAGCCGTCATCC
Organism: Gymnorhina tibicen; assembly: GCA_013399875.1. Taxonomy (NCBI): domain Eukaryota; kingdom Metazoa; phylum Chordata; class Aves; order Passeriformes; family Artamidae; genus Gymnorhina; species Gymnorhina tibicen. The sequence goes on from VXAZ01007367.1 coordinate 554,266, forward strand.
ATCCCCTGTGTGCGCGCTCTGCTGCGCATTCAGTTATTCCCAGCAAGGAAAGAGCTGCTAAACCAGGAATGCCCAAAGAGCTGGAGAAGGGCAGCTCTTCCAGGATGGTTCATAAAACAAAGCCGCCTCTGCTCCACCACTGAGCCCATGGTAATGGGAACCTTTCTCCACCTCACTGGCGTGGTCATTTTCCAGCACCGATGCTCAGTGTTTGCGGACATGTAGTCATGGATGTACTGCTGGCCAAGGAGTATGGAGTCCTGGAGGTTTCCAAATGCGCTCTGTTCCTAGAAGGGACATTGAGTAAAAATGTGCCGAGAAATGGTTTGGCAAGCAGTTGGGTTTGGAGGAATTATGCTTTCCTTCAGTACGATTAATAATGGGGATGTGGGGAAAAGACCAAAATAATCAAACTGCTTTTAAAACTCTGCTGGGCCGAGCCATGTTCAAAATTCAGTCTGGGTGTGAAAAGTCAGAAGATCTCTGAATTTGTCCCAGATTGACTCCAGGCAGGATTCAAGCTTCTGAGTCAATCCTGATGCCTCCCTGGGCACACTAAACCTGCTCCAGGCAGAGCCATGGCCGCATTTCCGGGGTGTTTGGTGTCACTGCGTAGTGCTCACGTCCATCTAGTTATGTGTCACAGCTGAGACAGGGGCTGGGACAATCCTGTCTGTGCTGCAGACACCATCCCTGGAGACCACCATCATCTCTGCCCAGGTCCTTCTGAAAACATGGTTATTCACCTTGATGATCAGTAATGGGAATCCTACCACAAGGTAGGAAAGGGAATAGGATCATCCTTAACTCTCTGTGACATGGATGGATTTTGCTGCAGGATATGCACTGGCTGTTAACTCTGTTTTAGGGCAGCTTCTTTGTAAACAGTAAATTCTTGCACACCTGGTGTGCAAGAGAGAAGTGGGTACCCCCTGGGGAAAATACCCCTGGGGAAAATGCCTGATCTGAGCCGGTACTGTTGCTTGTTTTGAGAGAGTTGAGACGATGCTCAACCCACTGGAGTCAGGGATGTTGTCATTAGCTAACAGCAGAAGCTGCTGGGGTAGCAGCACTGGTCTTTCCTCTAACAGTGTTGACAGTCACAACAGCCAAAGAGAAGGGCACCTTCCTACCTAGAAACATAGCCTGGCACTTCTCAAGTGAATTGCTTCTACATCAAGAAGTGCAGATCCTGTTCAAATGCAGCAGGCAGAGAACTTCTGTCAGTTCTGACTGGACAGGGGAAACCTTCTCCAAATTAAAGCAATTTTGAAGAAGGCAGATGCTTTGGGTAAATACTTTGTTTCAGTGTTTCATTTAAAAGCAGAACCTATGTTGCAGGAGAGAAAAAAAGAAAGTTTATAAGCCTCAAAAAGGAAGGGTATCTCTTAGTTTGACATCTCTTTTTTTTCTCCCCAAGTTTTTGTGGTAAGACCACTCGAAGCCCCGAAGAGGTCAGCTCCAAACAGGCTTTTAAAATAGAGAGGTAAAAGCCATCGGTTGGTGCCAGTGCCCCGTGCCCTGTCTGTTGGCGGAGGGGGGGGAGGGGAGAGAATAGTGCTGCGGGACGATTTGGGGAGATGCAGAGGGGCTTTTCTGTTATTCTGGTGCCATCTACTGGTCCGAGCCCACAGGAAGGTCTGTGGCAGCGGGGAATGGGAGTGGAACACAGATGGCCAGTGTGGGGTGGCCAGTGTCCCCCCAGGAGCCGGGGCTGTGCTCTCTCCCTGCAGGGCACGCAGATGCAGTTGGTTCCGCACTCCCCATCATCTCCATCTCTGCTTTCTCCACGATTAATAGTTAAAAAGACCAAAATCTGAAGCTTGGTCTGCTCAGTCAGAGCCCTGGGCTCTTCCAGCTCTGGTCTTACCAGGAAGGTGAGGTGGGGTTATGTGAATGTGGCAGCGGATGGCAATGCTGCTCCTGCTACTGTGCACCTCCAGGGATGTCCGTGGAGCAATCTGGGCTGAGCTCTGCTGGAATTTTCCTTTGTTTTTTTAGAGCAGCAATGTGACGCTCTGGGTTCTTGTGTCTTGTAACGCCAGCTGCTTGGTGTTTGCTGCTGGCGTTAATAATCCTCTTTCCTTTTACCAAGCCATCAGGTTTTCAAAAAACTAATAGGAGCTGAATTATCTTCACAATTTCTGTTCAAATGGTCAAAATGTGGTTGAAATTGGCCAATTCTCCAAAAACTGCCAGGAGATCAGAGGCAAAGAGCATGTTGCATTGTAAGCATTTTCTCTGGTAAGTCAGTTGAAGCCAGCTGGGAAAGCTGGGCTGCCCTTCTGGAAGGCACCTCGAGGGATTTGGTGCCCAGAGTGGCCTGTTTGAGGACACAGTCTCCTCCCTGGACACCCAGCTCCTGTGGGAGGCTGCTGTAAGCTCTGCCCCATGGCTGCTTTTCTGTCGCTACCTCTCTCCTGCCTGCCACACATTCCATGCTGGCTTCGCTCTCCTGGTGGCCGGGCCAGCCCCGTGTGGCATGTCCCTGAGGAGACGATGTCCTCTCTGTTGTGGCTGCTTCAAAGAGCCGAGGCCCGTCCTTGACTCGCTTCGCTCCAACGTGGCAAGCCAGGCTTTGAGCAAGGCACAGCCGGCCTTGAGCTCAGCCAGCACAGGGAGCAAGGAGGATGGGAAGCTGGGAGAGAGGAAGAGATCTTTGATGGGGTTTTCCAACAGCTTTTCTCTCTTTTTTTATTTTGCAGTTTAAAGGCAAGACCCACAGCGGGAGACCTAATGGCTCAGGAGCAGCATCTCTGCTCTAGCGAACAGGAGGTACTTCCCCTCCTGCAACCCCTTTGGTTACTATCTGTAGTAACTTTTGAAGTGTTTGGCATTTCCCAGGCTTATTTCCTCAAATGATTTGAGAGAAGTCAAAGCCCTTTCTGTGTGAAAACTGGAAGCATGAGGAGTAGGTGAAAGTGAGAAAGGCTGGTCCTCAGTTACCAGGGGCTGCCAGGTGGGAGAGGATACCCCAAAGCTATCTGGGTAGTTGCAGGGATTTGGTGTTGTTTTGGGGCAGCCTGGCCTGTTTCAGCCAGTGCTGGTGGGAGCTGCTGGTGGAGCTATGGGGCAGATGTGTGATTAGGGTGGACATGAGCACCCTGCTCTCTGGGCATGGCTCTGGGTGAGTGCAGCAGCAGGTCTCCCAAGGCAGGCAGTGAGGATTTTGGCTATAGGCTGGCAGATAACCAGGAAAGGGTATAACCCATGCCCAGGTCTGAGAGTTTTAGTATTTTATCACCTCTGTGCCCAGGTAATAGATTCCATAAAAAAGTTGCCAGAGCAACTGTGAAACAAATGCCTGACCAACAGAAGAGGTTTGCGGGAGAAATCTGCATGTTGTATCACAGCCTGGGCTCAGCAAGCAAGAGCACTTGAAGTCAGCTGTGCATAAATGATAATCTTTGGGAGTACTTTAGCTCCCCTGAGCAGAGTCCTGTTAAGCAGAATGAAATGTAATATTTGTTTTAGTAACTCATCCATCCTTCATCGGGGATGAGTTTTCCAGCTTAAAAGGAGATTTTCATCTCCAGCTCCTGTAACACTTCTAATGCTGGGAACTGATTTGATTGAAATATTACTTGGGTTTACGTTGTGTGGAGACTTGGGGTTTTCTTCCTGTTGGTTTTGATTCAGGAAAGTGTCTCTGTTCATCAGGGGGCACTTAAACTATCTGCTGAGTAAAAGCAGTGTCTAAGCTGGGAGTGGTCCATGCATCCGCTGTGAACTGGGCAGGAATGAGCCCATGGCAGCAGATGACAGCGGTTTGATGCACTCCTTCCCGTCAGATGTTGGGAAATAAAACAGGATTCCGGGACACTCATTTGACGATGTTGGCTTGGTCTCTCCGTGAGTCTCTGTGTAAGGAGAGTAAATTTTAAAGGCCTTTTTTCCCCTAGAGGACTCCAGGGTCTGCCCTCCAGGCTCTGCCCTGTAGAAATTGCCATCTGACTTGTGGACTGGGAAATGGCTGAAATTTTCCTGTGCATTGCCTCAGACTGGGCATTTCAGCCTCTAGTTTGGTACCTGGCTGCAAGTGGCTGAGCAACAAAGGCTCTGCAGGTGGGTTTAGCTGTCACACTTCAACTTTTAAAACAGAAAAACTAATGATAGGCCATTACTACCAGGATGCCAAGAGTGCCCAGAGCCTTCATGGGAACACTGTAACTTACTGCCTGAATGTGCCATGCCAGCACAGCAAGACCAAAGCCCAGTCTCAGCGTTGCTGTGACTCCTTGAAGGACCGTGGCTTTTAATTATCTGTTTTATTTTTATTTTAGGCTTCAGATTCTGGAGTCATGTTAAAACCTAGGATGAAAAAAGCACAACTCTATCAGTGTGTGTACGGCAGAAGGATGAGACTCAGCCAGCTTTAAGGTCAAAAAAGAGCAGAGAATGCACCGAGAGAAGGCACAGCCAGTCTGAAGCCTGTGTCGATGCTGATCTCCAGCGGGGGCAGTAGCACAGTTCTCAGAGGATCCAGCTTAGGATCCACGAATATTTAGGTTGGTCCTGCTTTGGCTGCTCCTGCTGTGCATGAACAATGCTGAGTGGCGCCGCCATGGCAAAGCTCTCCCCTCTCCCCAGCCCAGTAAAGACTTGCAGACACACTTAATTTCAAGCCAGGTGACAATTCCTGGACTTGCAGGAGCAGGGACTCATGCAGTCTGGGTTTTACAAGTGCTGGAGCAGCGATGCCCACATGGGCAGGCTGCGTGCCACGGGCTGCAGCTGCCTGGAAAAGGACTCGTTTTCCCCTTTCTTCTCTTGTTGGTGCTGCACAAGTCCTGTGAATGTTAAATATCCTTCCAGGACAAGGCAGACAAAGGGTCTCTGCCCAATAAACCCCTGCCTCTGTAGGTCTGCTGCGACTGCGGGCCCCTAACTTGCGCTGGGGAAGGAAACAGCAAAGCTCTCGCCGAGCGGAGGGATGGGAACATTTTACAGCTCACTGAGCAGGCTCCGGGTTTGTGGCAGGAAAACGTAGCTCAGGCTGACCTCTCTGGAGCCACCTTTGAGAGCCAGGACGGAGATTATTTCTGACTGTGAGAATCCCTGTCACTTTTTCCAGGTTAACTAAAGATAGCCCCAGTGCAGTGCAGGCAGCCGAGTGCTGGCCTTTCCCTTCCCCAAGCGTGTATGTTCTCCTGTGTGGACACGGCATTCATCCCGAGCAAACACCAGCAAGGATTCCCAGCTCTGAGCTTTCCTTTTCTGGAGCACTCGGAGCCAGAGTGGAAAAAAGTTTAAGGCCTGGGGAGTTTGGTGGCAGAGCTCTTTCCTCCTCCCGGGGAGGTGGGAATAATCCAGGGACAGGGAAGGGAGGCTGCCTTTTGTCCCGGTTTGTGGCTGAGTTGTGCCGGATCAGGAGGTGATGGAGCTCCCAAACCTCCACGCTGGAAGCAGAGCCAGGTAGGCCATTCTCCATGCTTCTGACCTCAGTCTATCCCAGCTGACCATCCAGCCTGAAGGAACGAGATGCTTCCCTCATGTTCCTCCTCAGCGCTAATGTGCTTTGGGGCTAATGAGCTTGGGGTATCTTTGCAGCCTGGTTAGAGCTTAGCAGCCATCAGCTTAGCAAGGCCCTTGCAGAAACCACCTTGCTGTGTCCCAAGCCCTGTGACCGAACTTGGTAGTGAGCTGGAGAGTTGGGGAGGGGGGTATCACCAGTCCTAAACCAGACAGCAGCCTCCTGAGAAGGGGCAGGAAGTGCTGAATTCCCAATCCCCCCGCTGAACTGGCAGCTCATGCGGAGCATTGTAGCCGAGTGTGTTTGCAGTGTTTTATGGGGCATAATCTGTTGTCATCAAAGCCCATGGCAAATTCTGTACTTTCTGCAGCTGACACTAAATAGGTCTTTTGAAGGTTGTAATTTCTCGTTTAGCCGATGCCAGTATTGCAAATACTTTGTGTTGAGGAATAACCCCTTAGTGCCAAATAAAATACCGTGGAAGTCTGTGGCATGTTTTTCAGCGTATTGTTAGTTACAGCCCTCCTGACAGAGCACATTCTATGCTGAAGATAAATGCTTGGGAGTCTCTTGCCAATTTATGTCCGAAAGGGCTTTTCTTGGATCTCCTCCTCTCTGTGGAAAATGCCTTTCTGTTTTTCCAGCAAACATTTAATGAGCTGTGCTTAAAAGAAAAAGAAGGCCTATTTCAGGGCCAGACCGTTGTGCTTTAGTTCTCTCCCAGCTGGTTTGGGGTTCTTTGGATGCTCTGATCTTTGTTACACCTCGCTGCGTGGCAGTGGTCTTTGTGTAGCAATTTGCGTGTTCCAGGACCTGCATGGGGGATGTTTCAGTCCACCCAGCACCACTCTGTTAGTGTCCCTCATGCCTGGGATGGGAGGATATTTGCAGCCGACCTGTACCAGAAAATCCAGGCCCTGTCCAGGTTGCAGGTACAGTTGTTGGCATATCAGGACATTGGATTCCCATGCAGGAATTGAATTCAATTTGTGTGACCGCGGGGGAGCCTGGAGAGTTGGTATGAGTGGGCTGGGATATGGGGCCAGTTGGAGGACGTGCCCACAGGCATCCAGGCTAGTGGTGACCCATGGCCAGGAGCCTCTGGTTGTGTCTGGTTGCTCACAGCTGCTCACTGGTTCCAGCTCAGCATGTCCAGCACCTGGCTGGGCACTGGGGCTGGCCAGAGAGGGTATTTAGCCTGAGCTGTGCTGGCCATCCCTGGTACCCCTTTCTGGGAGATGTGTGGAGAGCTGCATGAGGAAGAGGGAGAGGGAGGAGGCCACCTCTGACAGGGAACCACCTGCACACTTGCTCACGTGACCACAGAGTTTGGTGGAGATTTCCTAAGTGAGGTTGAAGGATCTTGAGGTTTCTGTGAGCAGCCAGGAGCAGCTGAGCTTTCTTTCCTAGGGATAAGGTGATTTCAGAAGTCCCCTTGAGTGAAGCAGAGAGAAAGCCCATCCCATGGACGCTTCTGTCTAAATCGACCCAGACATCCAGGTCTGGAATTGTGGGTCAGAAGGTCAGCAAGGCTGAGGGAGGGCCTGCACTGCAGCACTGGGGTGATCTGGGGCTCTGTGCCCTGCTAGTACTGACAATGGCTAGGAAATGGGACTGCAGGACTCACAAATACACCAGCTATCATTTGTGTATGCCATTGAAATGAAATAGCTGCTATGTACCTTTATACCACACGCTGAAAGTGTTTTCATTACTTGCTGTTATATTATTTTCTGTGCTGTGAAGGTCAAGAGCGTGAATGTAGTGCCAGTGCATCACACTTCTGCTTTATTTGGAAGTGATTTGCTTTTTGTCTGCACCCCTCTAAGCATGGGGCTGCTGGATATGTTATGAGCAAGGAGAGCGGCACAGCACATCCTCGGAGAGAGGGATGTCTGAGCAGATGGGTGAGGCAAAGCAGGGAAGGAAGCAGAGGCTCAGAGGAGCAGCCTGTCCTGCCCGCAGTCCTTCAGCAAGGCAGGGAGTGTCCCAGGCCGCCAAATCCAACCCTGCTCTGCTGTCTGGTGTCCCCAGTTTTGATTTTTGCTGGGTTTGTTGCCATCTACTAAAGCTCTTCCCCAAATACAGCTTCACTAAGAGCTGGGAAAGTGGTGTGGGCTCCAGGGATGTGAGTCCGGCAGACAGCTGATGAAGCTGTGTCAACAGTCCACCTCTACTCCAGGGCCAGATGGAATTTTCATGTGCTGTTTGACCTACACTAGCCCTGGCACACATTCCTCTAGCCAGCTTTGAGGACCTCTGATGATGGAGAAATCTGTGGAACACACACTAATCAACCCCGCAGTCTTGAATCTGGTGGAAGGCAATTTGCTTATTTCAGGACAGCTTTGACGTGGATGGGTTTAAAGCTGCACTTCCATGCTGTGTTGAATGTGGTCCCAAGGCTAGGCATGCTCTCTCTAAATATTCTCAAACATTGCTTTTCCAGTGAAAAACATCACCTAACTCCCATAGGATTTGCTGAGTAGTATTTTTATTATTTGGAGATCATTTTTCCTACATTTCCATTGCAATTCATATTCACATATCAGTGTTTCTTGGCTTAAAAATACTTTGTACTCGATTTACTTTATTTTTACTTTAATTGTTAGCAAAAAAAATTTAATGAAATAATGAAATACATTATTTTGCCAGAGGGTTGATAAAGAAAATCATAAGATGTTTTCCTGTGTGTGTGGAGAAATCTGTTTAAAAATGTCTCATTAAACATAATTGACATTTCTGAACATGAGTGACACTAGGAAGTTTGAAAAAATGCCCATGCTAACAGGCTGGGGGACAGGAATTTGCTGTATTTGACAGGCTGGATATGAGAAGGATGCAGCACTGCAAATTCGGCAGTACAGCCTTGCCAATGTGTCTAGACAGCCCATCTCTATGGGAGAGAGAAAAGTTTATTCCTTGGAGCTGCTCCAATGAGACCAGACCACTCATGGTCTCCTTTATCCATGGAGACTTTCCCTCCAGGCTTGGGGTTTGTGCTGGGCTGGCTCAGCCCTCGCTGCCTGGTGGCTCACGATCCACGTGAACTGATTTGGGCGAGCCATCCAACCTTTTGCTGGTTTTGAGATACTCCTGCGTTAGGTGAGGATGTGGTTGGTCTGGCAGTGGATGTGATTCATTACCTAGAGCCCTTTAAAAGGCCTAAATTCTGTTACATTTTGCTAGAAGAGCAGCATTTGTCTGCTAACCCTGCACCAGACCAAAAGCAGTGTTTTGTGGCTGAGATATCCCATGTTCCTGCACAGGTTCCTTAAGTTGTCTGATCCTCCAGGTTAGAGTATCTAACATTTCAGACAGATTAAGGGTAGGAATAAACAGATATCCTACAATATATTCATCACCTGGAGGAAAAAATTATTACTCCATATTAAGGATTGTAATTTCCAACATATCCCTTGTGTGCCTCAATTCACAGGCACTCTCATAATCATTATTTTGCCTCCGCTGCTGGGAGTTGTGCTTTTCAAACTGCGGTGAACTCTGGAAAGACACGGGTTTCCATTCTTCAGCTTTTTGATTTCAGATTTCTGGGTGATTGTTCGACTCTGGCAAGGAACCATTCAAAATACATTCCAAAATATTCATCATTCCAGCAGGCAAAAAACACAAGATGTAGCAATTTATTAGCTAATGTGAAATGCATTCACTGTCCAGAAGAGGCAAAGGATGGAGGTGGGTCTGAGCCTGATTTCTTTTTGCATCCTGCAGAGCTGGGGTGTGGAGCATCCTGGAGCCCATGGTCTGCCCCATTTGCCTTCCTGTTTTGCTGGATGTCTCTCTGTCCAACAAAAATCTCCCAGACACCAGCAGCGGCCTTGTCCCATCTCCTTGTCCCTTCTCCTTAGAAGAGTAGGTTTTCACTGTGGACCTGGGAAGGAGAAAGTTGTTTTGAAATGGCCCTACATACTCTGATCCCTTTGCCTCCTGTAGCAACTGTTAAGGGCCTTTATCCCCCACCCAAGGAGTGTGATCCCAGTCGGGATGCTCAGCCCTTGGAAAAGGCAGGTGGGCTGGATGCTGAGAGCCAGGCTCAAGTTATGTTATTTCTGGACCTTGGATGCCATCGTTTTTCCAGTCGTGAACAAGAGGGACCCATAAAATCCATTAGCGGTAAAAATATGGATTTCTAAGTGAAGCTTTGCAGCAGCTCCAGTCCAGTTTGCTTGGGAAGGGGTGGTGGTGGTCCAATTTCCTTGAAACACATTTGTTCTTGGATGCTAATGAAAGGGGAGCACAGCCCTTTTTGAGCTCATTCCCGTGTTCTTGCCGCCGTTTGCACCTCCTCTTCTCCCGGCCCGTGGCCTCTGTGGTCCTGGCATGGCTGTTCTGTGCCATGCAGTTTGCAGTCCTGGATATTCCAGGAATACACAGATGAAATATCCATTGAGAGCAGTGTTCCTGCCTAACAGAGGAGCCAGCTGGCGTGTGCATCCCACTGGTCATTGTCAGTCTGTTTGTGCAGGTCCCACGTACCAAAAAAACCCGTCCAAGTGAATTTCCAGATCCAGTCGGGATGGCTGCTGAATAATGGCACTTCTCAGCAGCACGGTGGGGACCTGGACAAGCAGAGACATTCATGGAGCCAGTCAGCTTGAGTCAGTCTTTCCCCGTGTGGACAGGAGCTTGCTGGGGAACATTTGCAGAGTCTCGTGGCTGCCACAGCATTTGGAAATGAGCCAGTTGAAATGCCAAGTGGTTCATCTGCAATGTATATATGGACTTAAAAAAAATCCCATCCAAGGCAGCTCTTTTCTGTCTTGACAAAAACCCTTTCTTTTTTCTTTCCCCACCTTCCTTTCTATTTTTGCATTTGTCGTTTGGTTGCAAAAATATCTGATTTTCCTTATTTGAAAGATTTTCTAGCTGAAGTTCATGAGGATTTTTTGCCACTTTTTCTAAATGCAAGAGTAAATTTATTAAAAGCAGTGTTGCCCAGATTTCAGGTGGGCATGCAGTGCCAGGTCTCCACTTCATGGCTTCCACCTGTTCATGATTCATGGCAAGCTATAGGTCTGGGGGGGTCACCTCTGTACATAAAGAGAAGGGAACACTAGGAAAATCCAGCAGGGATGCAGGTGGAAATAATACCATGTGCCTTTTGCATAACGTGTAACCCTATGGAGCTCACTCCAGGGGGATATGAGTATGCAAAGTAGATTAGTAACCTGTCCTGTCCTAATTGCAGTGGTGCTTGTTGCCACTGTCTTTGAGGCAGCTCGTGGTGTATATCCAGGTGGGCATGGATATTGGCCTTCCTGACACTTCAGTTTGACTTGCACGGTCAAGTTAAGAGCAGTGGTGGCTCTGAAGGACACTCGAAGCTGATGTGCTGGTTTGGAATACACCATGTGTGCATTAAAGGGGGCAGTGTCCCACAGCTTGGCTTTTCAAGTCTGCAGAGAAGGGAAGGGAAAGGGTGCTGGACAGGAGAGGAGAAAATGTCTTTTTTTTTTTTCTTCTGGAATGAACCAGGGCAGGGAGGGGATCAAGAACATAGAGAGGCGTCTTTGGAAGTGAGAAGATACCGATGGAGCAGGGCGGAGATTGGGAAGTTTGATCTGTGCTGAATAAATGCCATTCCTAAGATGAAACATCAGGACACGTGGCACAGGAAGGGGAGCTGATGGGAAGAGGACGTGGGTGTTGAAAGTCAAACCCCTGATCCTGCAAAGCCGTGAGCTCACACGTGTTCCACCGATCAGTGCTGAACACTGATCCAGGATCTTAACCAGGACTGAGGGAGGGGCTGTGGAGGCTGAGGGGCTCCAGTTCTCCAGGACGGTCTGAAGGTCACGCTGGCACCATGGCAGCCGAGTGCCATGCTGGGACATTTGGGGTGTGACACCTCTGGATGTGGTGGTGGGGTGTGGCTGGCGCAGCTCGGCGATCGCGTTTCTGCTTCTCTGTCACGGGCCCAGTGTCTCTGCAGCGTTGGGCTGATCTAACAAGGGAGTCGGGGGAACACAGCCCCCTTGGATCCTGTCCCCTCCCAAGCCTGGTGAATCCACGCTGCTGGATCTCCGCCAGGGTCTGGTGGTTCGGTCTCTTTGTCAGTTACAAAGTGCAGTCTCACAGAACATGATTTGCCGCTGGCAGGCTTTTAAAATATGTGTTTGCTTTTGATTATGTGGATTTTTTTTTAAATTAATTTTCCAAGGATCAATGTGGTAATGCATATAAAAATTACAATATGTAAAACAAAGTATAAAAGCATACAAGGAATTCCAAACACATAACATACTGTGCCTTGGAGCTTATGAGATCCATACAGCGCTTATTGTATTATGGGAACACTCTGACCCCAAGACCCGTCGGAAAGGCTTGTTAGAAGAGCGGGACTAAGCCATGTGCCTTATGAGCTGTAGGATGCCCAGAAGGAAAACCCTAGTGAATATAAAAGCAGAGCTGTTACAGCAGAACTCAGACCGGTCTGTGGGATGCAGGGGGACTTTCCATGGCTTTGTACCAATTCCTGGAGGAGGATGTATACTTCTGCCCCCGCAAATGTTGTTCTCCCAGTAATTAACACTTAACGTTGTATCTTTCCAGGGAGACTCTCTGGATTTCCATGGGATCATGATTACTTTTTTTTCCCCCCAAATATAATTTCTTCTGTCAGCTCCAGCAAGTGGAAACATTGACATGGTTAGGGAGGACTCATATCTTAGCTGCTGTAACTGCCCATGTGCTCCGCAGGTTGCCACCAGATGAGAGGCAGAGCACCAGAGCTGAAACCACCTTGAAAAGGAGTTCTGGCTTACATTTGCCTTAGGATAGGGCTCTTGGCTTCTTGCGCTGCCCTGTCTATGGGTCAGGAGCAGGGCAGGTTGGGATTTTAATGGGACCTGATCCCTGCAGACCCACAGAAACGCAGAGCAGAGCATGGGGAAAGCCTCTGCAGTCAAGTCCCCAGTGCCTGGTAAGTCTGGGTGAAGGTTGTTTGCATGCTGGAAACTATTTTCAGGAGCTTGAAGGCATCTACAGACTCTCCACCTGGAAAGTGACTCTGGTAGGCAAGAATCACTGACTGTACTGTGCCTTGAATCCCACCTGGGAGTGTCTCTTTTGGCCACGGTGCAGGCAGGAGGTCCCTCTGCTTGAGTGCCTGTCCTGAGGGAGGACAGCGAGGGTTTCATCCTTGATGCCGGTGAGGCTGTGGTTGTACAGGACCTCAGCAGGTCTGGCAGGCAGAGCCAAGTGCAAGAGGAGAGCCAGAGCAGTGCTCTCCCTGCTATCCATGCAGCAGCCGTTCACAGCTCTGTAATGATCTGTAATTGTTTGTATGCAGTCAGCTAAAAATTACCCTGATAGGTTCCACATTGCAGACGCTTCGGAGAGGAACTGCTGTTGCCCCACGGGTAACGCTGAAAATATGCACGTTTTTCCATTTAATATTAAAACTCAGGTTTGGTATGAAAAATTCAGTATCGCCTTTCTGAAGCTTCATGCTCATGCACAGAACAACTTATTATTTATGTGCAAAACTTGAACCTGACTGTGAGATAATCACAAGAGATGGCTTTTAAAGGAAATAAAGCATCTGTTTCTTTGTTATGTTATTTTTTTCTGTGTTCCTGGTGCTCTTAACAAGACTGGAACTTTGGATACTTAATTTTTCTGTGTAACTGAAATAATTTAAACATTAAGATAGTGCAGAAGAAAACAAATAAACAGCAGAGATCAGGAAATAAGCTCAGCTGGTGTTGTGTTATGAGAGGAAAATGATAGTTCAAAAATCTCTGTAGTCTGACCTGTAATCCCAAATAAAAACCTCCTGTTATCACTGTTGTACAAGTGGGCTTGTCAGGGCCAGCTTCAGTACATGACTTAATAGGCATCTCCTACCTTAACATATTTACTTTCCTTTTAAATGTTATCTCTCATTCCATATTGCCTACATTTGTGATGGCTGCTGTGGGATACTTACACCTTATCCATGTAGCATTTGTGTGCCCTGAAGTGAAACCTTATTTCCATTTGAAAATACTTCTCTTGTGCACAGAAATACCTGTGAGCTGGAGTTCGTTCTCTCCTGGGAGGTCTTGGAAAGATACTTCAGGCAGCTCTGAGCATGAAATCTTACCCATGTATGTCCCCCTGCCCCTCTTCTGTCCCTGCTCACATCTGGCAAAGACACTGGATGCTGCTGCTGGACGATGGGCTCCCGGTGCCTGGAGCAGAGGGGTGGAAAATCATGTGAGACTTGTCTCAAATCAGTGGGGCAGGGCTTTGTCACCGTGTGAATTTTGTATGTCCCCATCCCTGTTTCCCATTCCTCTGCTTGGAGCCTCGTTTTCGCTTTGATTAAACATATTGGGTATTTTTAATTATACCAGTTGACAAAGCTGCCCTGCACCCAAAGTGTTGCAATATTTTGGAAGGATGTACCGAATTGAAAGCAAAGCAGAGCGTGAGTAAAACTGGACTGGGAGTCTGTGACAGGCTTTAAACTGGATGGCTGATGTTGGGGAGAGGAGTCTGCCCAGGGCTGGGGGAACACACAGAAATGTTTCTATTCAAGCTTCATTAAATTTAAGTTTAAACTCAATAAAAAGCCCTGTTCCTTTCCTTTCTCTTCTCCCTTTTCCTTTCTTTCTCCACCAATCTGAATAAAACTTTCTCTTTCTCTGGCTTGCAGTATTTTTTGTATTTTAAGAGTTTTTAGTTGCTGCCTTTTTAGTTTACAGTTTATTATTTTTTTCACCGTGAAGTAATTTGTCTTGCTTGTTCTTAAATCTGTGCTCAAATATTAGCTTCTTATTTAGAAGACTGTGATTAGAGTGAGATTCCTTATTTCCTTGCTGAAATCCTTTCTCAGTTCAGAGTTTTTATAACTGATGTGACAAATCTTTCCTGCCTTACCGTACATTATATTGTGGTTAAGTGTCTCTGTCCCTCCCTTAATTAAATCCAATTGTTTACTTTCGATTCAGATCCAATTAATGTACTATAATAGCTGGTTCTGGACTTAATAGAACTGGTCAAAACTTTTCCAAAGTGCCCACACAATGTAAATCCCATCTGGAAATTAGCCTTTGTTCTGACCTGGAATGAATGCAAGTATGCACAAGCATTCCTGCAAACTGGAAATCTAAAATATGTTGCGGTTGTAAATATTGATGGAAAAAATACCAATCTTGAAACTTCTACATAGGCATTTAGTTCTCAGCTCTGTTTTGTTTTTTTAATGCACTGTGTTTTCGATGTGGCAGCTCAAGAGGAGCTGCCTGATGGTCCCCCAGTGATAGTTACAGGCACTGGGACAGACACTGTGCAGTGAGAAGAATCGATTGGAGTGTCTGCAAGTGTGGATCTGCCTCACTGCAAGAGGAAAAAAGAAAAGGATGTTTCATACTGTATCATTTAGGAGCACTTAAAAATGCTTTGGTGCGCTTGTGTATGACACCAGGACTTGCATGTTATGGGGGAATGTAGAAATAACACAGGAAAATGCAAAAATGGAAACAGGAAATGAAGTCCCCCATCCCAGCATGAAAGGTTGGGATTTGGAAATGAAATTCCCAGATTTTCCAGCACTGGGTTCCTGAGAGGAGAACACGCGTTTCAATCTCTCTGCAAGGCACATTTGCAAGCTTCTTGGCTTTTGAGAAAGCTGCTTGTAATAAAAATTTTCTGATTAAAAGAATGTTGATGAAAGACTTCTAACCTATCTGAAAGCTTTAGAGCTGTTTTCCTCTCCTCTCCGTTTCTGCTGACTCCAGTCACTAGGGCTGTCAACACTGTTTAGGAATGCCATTTTTCAGTGTTTGGCGTTGTTTCCTGCTAAAGAAATAATGACAGAGAAAAAGAAATACCCTGCTGACATGCTGAAGGCAGCCGGGGACTGCTGTGAGCAAGGTGACATTTGCAGGCAGCTGGGGTTTAGGTGCGTGCAGTCCCTCGTTAGCAGTGTGTAACCAGCATACGGCAGATGCCTGCATGGCCAGACACAAGGAGCAATCAACCCAGTGCTGCTCTGCACTAATATTCTGTTATTATTTTTTCCCTGCTACCCGAGTCGCTCCTGTAGGTCTTTGGATCTTGTGCTGTTCCAGAGGTGCGACAAAAGGAGAGCCCAAAATTCTGAACCTCCCTGTCAAAGGCTGTGCTTTGCTGTCATCTCCATCCAGTCCTGGAAAAAGGGGGTGACTCACAGCCCTGCTCCGTGCCAGCTGGGGCTGGGGGTGCTTTAGCCGGCGGTGACCCGGCCGTGAGTCACTCAGCACGGACACTTTCCGTTCCTGGGCCCGGCTATTTTTGGGCGCAGTAATTACGAGGTGAGCTGTGAATCACCGGCGTCTCGCTTTACGCCGGGAGGAAACCAGGCAAATTGTGTTAACGTGCTTGGCAGGGGGAACTCTTGTTCTCCAGTATTTTACAGACTTTGGCCCTTCTTCTTGCTCCCCAGAGGGATGTGCTCACCCTTCCTCATGTGTAGCTGTCACGCAGGATTGAGCAACGGCCAGACGGCCTCGGGCTCGTGTTCCCTCCAGCCGGGTGTTGTCTTCTGGGCAGAAACTGATGCTTCAGAGGCCTGGATGGGATTCTGAAGGGGTCCCAAAGGATTTGATTTTATTGATTTGTTCATACACTCCGCATAGGCAGGGTTTAGATCAGAAAATAGCATGAAATGGATAACTCCGAAGGAGGCCATGTTGACATTGGCCTCTCCAGCAGCTGGTCTTGCAATGTTTGTGGCGTTTGGAGGGACGTTTGTGCCCTGAGGCTCGTTTGCTGTGTCGTGTGGTGCACAGCAGCACAGCTATGTCGAAACTCGCCAGCAGAGCCAGGGGGAAATAGCTGACCCTTTTTGAGAAGGGTTTGATGATGAGTCAAGGGAGAGACGTGCAGGATTTTTCTCCTTTTTTTATAGGGGATGGACCCTGTGACAGCCTTAAACCCCCCAGCAGGGAGAAATGTGTGCAGGGGGTTCTGCACAAGCAGCAGTCAAATCCCATCCCTCTGCTCCACTGCTTTGCTTCCCACCACCTGAGCTGATAGAGTCACCTGTAGCCTTGCTTTAATTCCCTGGCATTCCTACGTGCATTTGTTTTTCTTGCATATTCTTGCCTCTGCCAGTCCCTTTCCAGCTCAGCTTTACGACTCAGTGTGCCTGTTAAAAACTGGTCTCCAAACACCTCCTCTCGGATACGGGAAAACCAAGGGAGTATTTTTGCACCCAGGAAGCCCCAGGCTGGAAAGGAGTCTTCTGGGGATCATCAGGCTGTTGGAGAAGGATTAGGGATGGAGGCACTGTAAACCTGCAGGAATTTGAAAACCCTACTTTAATTTAAGAGGAATGTCCTTTTGTTCCCAAATGGATGGGCCTTGCTCCAAAGGCATTCAGGTGCAGTAACTGGTACCAGATGGGCTGTGAAAAGCAACACAAACAGGTGGTGAGGACAACAACTGTAGACTTTAATTTCCTTGTCAGCCCCTCCCTGTGCCTTACATACCCCCTGCAGAAGAGGAAGATAAGGGGAGCTATCATATTTGTACAAGGGAAAAGGAGTGACTACTGAGGGGGTGTTCTCCAGCTGTACATAGCAGGTCAAGCCCTGGGACTCTCAGTGGTGAGACTGTCCCTCAGGCCAAGGTGTGCAGTGATGAACTTAGAATACAATTCACTAGCATGTGCATTTTTATAGACTCAGGGATCAGTATACTTTAACGCTGACATAAATATTGGCTCAGGTGCCCCAAGGATAATCTGGATGTTTTTGGTGGCACCCCACACGTACTGGAGCAGCTGAAGAGGGATGAGTGCAAGGCAGTGACATGCCAGTCCTGCAGCCTGTATGGGGCTGTTTGACAGTGGCAGTAGTGGCCTCCTGCCTCTGCAAGCTGCTGCCTTGCTCTCCCCTTCCTTTGGTGTGGCATCCCATGGTAACTGAAGGGTTTGCTGGGCTGAGACTGGTGTGATGGGTGAATGTACTCTGGAACAGGAGATGTTGCTCTGCAGCAGCACTGGGAAAAGGAGAGCTGGTGCAGAGCACACACTTGCTCAGAAAAGCCATTTCATAGTTAGCTCAGCACTGATGTTGCTCCAGTGACTGTAGGCACAGACAGTAGTGGTGTGATCCAGATGTACTGATTTATTGCTGAGCAAATGCAAACCAGGTACAAAACCATAAGTGCTCTTATGGGACCCACAGGTTGTTGTTCAACACCTTGCTGGGCTGGGCAAGGCAAGGAGGATGCTGCAGAGGGCACAACTGTTCCTCACTAACAGTATCCAACATGCTCTTACCCCAGAGAGCTGTATTACTTCCCAGTAAGAGCAATCCTTGGAAACTTGAAGCCAAGAGAACAGGGCTTTGTAATTCTTTGCCATCAGAAAAGATTTCCAGGATTGTTGGGAATGGGGAGATGCATTTTGTGCTTTTTTTTGTTGCTTTTTAGAGATAAGGAAGCTGAGACCTGGGGTAACTTGAGAGAGCTGGTACGTCTTACACGGTTGAGTTACAAAATAAATGCTTGGGATCAGTGCATTTTCCACCTCCTCTTTACGTGGGGACCAACACAGCATGGTTAATGTGTGGTGTTGACATTGTGCAAGCCCCTTCCTAAGCCCTTTCCGTCTCGAAGCCATTGAGGTTGTTCACCCCGTGGCTGTGGGCTCGTAGCTTTCTCGCTTTTCACATCTCCAGTTGTCTCTTCTAGATGATCAGCTGAACTCAGAAGAGAAGAAGAAAAGAAAGCAGAGGAGGAACAGGACTACCTTCAACAGCAGCCAACTCCAGGCACTAGAGAGGGTCTTTGAGAGGACACACTACCCCGATGCCTTTGTACGGGAAGACCTTGCACGCAGAGTCAACCTCACTGAAGCCAGAGTTCAGGTAGTCCCACAGCTTATACCAAGGCACACCTCACCTGGGGGATCATCAGGCCACTCCAGGACAGCAGCAGAAATCCTTGAGGCTTGTGTGGCACACTAGGGTCACCAAGCTCCTGGGTCATGCTGTACTGCAGCCCCAAGTGCACAATGCCTTGAGGAAGACTGCCAGGCCTCATCTGCCATCCCATTTGCCACCTGCCCAGACTGATGTGTCCACATGGCTCATTCAAGGCTGAGATGTTGGATGCTCAGGCTGCTCATGTTGTCTTGAGCTCTTGGCTTTCAAGCCTGCACCTTCTGAAGGTCAAAGCAGACCATGGTGTGTTGTACAGCACTCCCAGGCCTTGCTGCCATCAGCATGGGACAGACCTGTGTCCCTCAGCCAGTCCCTCACGTGAGGGCTTTATCAGAGCAGGCATGAGGATTATCTTGTCCTTAGGGTTCCCAGGGACAGGCTGCCCAAGCAGCCAGCTTTTACGGAGCCTGCGGGGCACAGTGGTGTGGGGATGGGGTGAGTGTCACAGCGGAGCCGGTTGCGATGGTTGGTGAGTCTGTGCTCTTCCCCTTCCAGGTGTGGTTCCAGAACCGGAGAGCCAAGTTCCGCCGGAATGAGAGGGCCATGCTGGCCAGCAAGAACGCCTCTCTGCTCAAATCCTACTCAGGGGACGTGACCGCCGTGGAGCAGCCCATAGTACCTCGCCCAGCTCCGAGACCCACCGACTATCTCTCCTGGGGGACTGCCTCGCCCTATAGGTGAGTGAATAACCCCGCTGGATCATCCCCAAAAGGGGGGATGATGTACTCACTCTGAGGGCTCTGATGTACTCACATGGGACAACTGGAGGATACAGCAGTCTGACCATCCCACTGGTTTTCCTTACCTGTTCCCACCTCACCCCATCTCATTGCCAGTTTTGCAATGTAGTTCTGCTCAGCATCATTGTGTCTTTCTGGCAGCTTCTTTTCTGGTTGTCTCTCTCTACAATTCAGGAAGTTTTGAAAGAGACTCAGGCAGAAATACATGGAAACAGAAGGATTTCCCTAGTGCATCTGGTTTATAGCAAGGAAGAAACCTTTCCATGGGGACAGATCCAGGGCAGAGTAGGTCAGAGCACTTGGGGAGGCTCAGCCACCACACAGTGGCCAGAAGGGGGAGTTCTGTGGCTATCCCATGGCGGTCACTGCTTGGGATGCAAGGAAGGGCTGGGAATTTACTTCATCCATGTGGAGCAGCGCTCAGCACTGAGCTGGTGAGCAGTTTCTTTCTGTTGCCTGAGCACAAGTGTGTGTGTGAATGTTGTGCTGTGGTTTGCCTGCGTTAAGGGCCAGGTGACAGACTGGTGTTCAGTGCCCACCTCCCGTGGTCAGTGCTGCTTAAGGGATGACAGGAAAGGACGGAATGGATGTGGCAACCCCAGTCTCAAAGAATCTGGGATGTCCATGCACATCACAGGCCTCCCTGTCCTTTCTGTGCCATTCCCGGCTCTGCGGGAACTGGGTGTGGACGCAAGATCCACAGGATGTGTTGGCTTGTGGGGAGCCAGCTGGCTCACAGGCAGTTAAAAATGAGGTTGCCGGGTGTTTTTTAGCACAGTGGCTTCATTGTTGGTCAGGACCGTGAAGCCTTTGGCTGGATTTCTTCCTGTTCATCTGGCCTGATCACAGCCAGCTTCCCACTGCCTTCCAGGAGCCACATCACGCACAGGACCTCCCTTGCTCGGTCACCTTGACCCTCTTTTTGCACCAAATGTTGTTTGCACAGTAAGATCTGCAAGCACGTGGTCTTCGTGTTTGTTGCTTCGGTTCCATGGGGTCCTCCTCATCCACCCTGTATCTCCAGAAGAACAAGTCATAGATCCACCCACTCCAGATACGGAAAAGGATGGTTTCGATGGCCACCAGCTTGGTCTTAGAGATGGCCCTTATCCTTTGGATTTTATCTGAGGACTGCTGTCTGTCAAAAAGTGCTCCTTGGTGTAGCATCCTAGGGAGAGGATCAGGGAAGGGAAGCAAGTTCCTTCCCCATGCCAGTGAGACTGCACTGGTCACAGTACCAGATCCCTACTGAATGTTCATGGCTTATTTCTACCTCTCACACTTTTAAAAATAGCTCGTCCCTCCTGAGATGATGTTTACACAGGGAGCTTCATAATCACTTCTAGAAGAAGACCCTGCAAAGGTGACTTCCAAGGGCACACTGGGAAGAGCTGTCTGAGGTCACTTGGAGCACCTGGGATGTGCTGATGAAAAGAACAAGGGAGAAGGGACAGCCTTAGGGATGGTTTTTCAGCCCCTCAGATCCAGGCTGTGCCTATCCACGATGCAAAGACACATCTTCCCCTTGTCTGAAGCCAAGATGTTTCAGCAAAGATGTTTGCAGCTTACACATCAAAGCAGGCTGGACTGCCACCCTCCCACTGCCCTGCACTGGCAGAGGAGCACAGCAGCTGGTTTCCACACTGTGGGATGCTCAGGACCCTCAGATACTCCATGCTCCCCAGGTTTCTAATCCTGCTGATCTTCTCTTGGCAATCACATTCACCTTAAAGGACCAGGCTGTTGCAGCCTCATTAAAGCTTTGCAGTGAGTAAGGTTATTAAAATATTGGACCCTTGGTGAAATAATACTGAAACACTCCAGCCATGTGGAGTGTTTGAATGGCCTTCTGCACCCTCCCCATCTTCCCAGCAGTGCTGTACCAGCCCCTGATTAACAGCCACTCCTGGAGAGGGCTGAGAGCAGGGCCCGGAGTTGCGTGGCCAGCACTGTTTTTACTCTCAGATCTGGGAAAAGTTTTCAGTCCATGTGTTTATTCTCCAAATACATTCAGCCACAGGTCAACCAAAGCTATTTGCAGATCTGTGTCACATAGAAAGCCAAGTAGATACTATTATTTTTTTGAAGTTGAGAAATGTTTTGCTTAGGCATTTTTTAGCATAGGTTCCTAAGAAAACAAGACTGGCAGTCGCGCTGTCAGCCCGCACTTCCCACTCCAACAACCTTTGATTCCACGGGCCATTGAAAACCTTATCTGAAAGAAGGATTTTAGGCCTCAGAAACATGATGCTCCTCTGTGTTTCATGAAAGCAGACAGCTGAGCGGAGGAAGGAGATTTTTCTCTGCCTGAATGGGGTGGGAGGGAGGGGGCAACAGGGAGACTTTAACTGTTATTAGACTCTGGAGAGTCTCTGGAGCAACCCTCAAGCTATTCCGATATTTGGAGACAGCCTTCTTGTGCATTGCTCCTGGTGGAATAACTTGCTAAAAGAGAGCACTTCTGGAGATTTTTGGTTTAGCAGGGATTTCACTTGGCATCCGTAAGTGAGATCATCTTCCCCACACCTCTGGGGACCAGCAGTTTCAGCCCAGACTTGGCCAGCAACCTCGTTTTGAATGGGGACAGTTTACACCCCTGACTGAAAACTCCTATTTTATCTAGTTTAGAGTACTCTTGAAGCTCTCCAAATTTCTTCCAACTCAAAAACATGGGAGATGCACCCTGTGGAAGCAGGTGGGAATGGGGGCTTAAGTAGCCACCAGCTTTACACCTTGTGAGACTTTGCACACTCCTGCAGGCAGAACTTAGCCTCTCCCATTGCTGCTGACTTAGGGGTGAGGAGAGCGACCAGCCCAGCCATGGAGAGGGAACTGAGGGGATGCAGCTGGCTGAGAAGAGCTCCAGAAACACACATCCATGTGTCCTGGACATTTGTGAAATGCAGATATTCCCTGGTCTGGATCTTCTGGAGGCTGAGGATTCACACAGCACTGGGTGGCAAATAAACTCCTGGGAGGTCAGAGATGCCACCAGTACTCCGGGGTGAGCAGGCACAGCTCCAGCCTGGATCTGTGCAGCAGGTGCCCATGTCCCTCCAGGGAGATTTGCTGTTGCAAAGGCTCTTTCAGTTGTGGAGGTCAGTGCTGGAAGATTTCTGGTTTTTTAAGACAGAAAAAGAAAAAGACAAAAAGGAAAAAAACCCGACCCATCTTGGTTTTTTGGGCTGTGGATGGAGCAGAGCGTTTCCCAGAGCCTCAGCCGTGAGCCACCCAGGCAGGCAGATGGAAAAGGTCAGCAGCAGAGCTGAGCTCACCTCCAGCAGAGCATTTGGGGGTTCCTCCTGAACACTCTGTGTTAAATGGGCACCTCTAGTTCATGTGGTGCTTTTCAACTGGTTTTGATCTGTGGACCCATGTATAGGAAATGCAGCAGGTCAAACACTTTGCTGGGTTTTGGGGAGTTGCGGGGGGAGTTGCTTTTCACAGAAACCCGTGGGACACATGGATTAAACAAGTTTTCTAGTGGTCTGGAAAGCAGATTTGCAGATTTTTTGGTAGGATAAGAAAGGAGTTGGAGATCTTTGTTCAGCCTCTGCAGTCAGAAGTGATGTTTTTCATGAATAAAGTTGCGGTTTGAAGGGAGAAAAAGTGGTTTATGTTTTGGGTTTTTTCCTTCAGCCTTTAGGACATGCTCTTTATAATCAGCTGAAGTTTTGAGGGGAAAAAAATGTGGAAATTTTCATTCTAAAAGGCTGAAACCAGAAAACATCACAATTGTTGAAACGGGTTTTTCCCAGAGTGTTTCTTTAATGTAACATGTATTTCAGAAGTGACGTGATTTCACAAGCTGTAAAGCCAGCAATTGGTCTCATCAAAAAGACATTGCTTCCAGTGGGAATACTTTTAAGGACAATGGTTTAACTGGCAGGCTGACCTCATTGAAAACCTTTTTGGGTTAGAAAATAGGAAGTGGAAATTTTCCTGTTGACTTCAACCAGCTTTGGCGCTGGGTGAGTGAAATGTAGCGGAAAGATTTACTGGGGTGTTAAATAAAGGGGAGTGGTAATTCCCTGCTGACACCAGGAATGCATCCCACAGGTATGGAAAAACCAGGGTTTAGGCTCTGGTGGTGAGTGTCTGCTGTGGTGTGGAGGCCACGTCTGACGTGATGTTTCTCTTTCCCTCCCTCAGTGCCATGGCCACCTACTCCGCCACGTGTACCAACACCAGCCCGGCGCAGGGCATGAACATGGCCAACAGTATTGCCAACCTGAGACTGAAGGCAAAGGAATATAGTTTACAGAGGAATCAGGTGCCCACAGTCAATTAACGACTGGAGGCAGCTGCCTTGCAGAAGGAGAAAACACAACAGCACCCGTCCTGCTTCGCAACTTGTCTGTGCTGAAAGAAAAAAAAGAAAAAGAGAAAAAAAAACATAAAAAGAAAAGAAAAAAAAAAAAAAAAGAAGGAAAAAAAGCCAACCCTCACCCAGAACTGAACACGGGGAGCAAACTGAACCTGTGAGTGACAAGGTTCCTCCTTCCTTTTGGGATAATGCCACCATTTTTTTTTCTTGTTATTGTCGGGTTTATTGCTTCTGCTCAATATACTACGAGCTTCTTCAGTAAAGGACAGTCTCACCCTTGCTGGTTTCCATTTTTGTACGGGACTGCAAAAAGAAACCTGTGCCAATCTCAGCCCACAGACAAGTCCCACCACCACCATGCTGAGATGCAAAGCTTGCTCCTCTCCCCGCTGCCCCAGCTCACCCTAGAAGAAGAATTTGTTTGGTCACCACTTTCCATTATATCCACCCGACCCTCATCCCTCCAGTCCCTTGTGCCACAGAGGCAGCACATTCCTATTAGCCTGCGAGAATTCCATTAATGCAACAAGATGGATTCATCCTGTCTGAGTTGCCTGGAAAACCTCCTTGGGCTCCTCAGAGCTCCATTGTTTTGTTGAGTATTCCCAGCACTGCTGCCTTGAAAAGCCAAAGAAGAGAGAAAAGCCAACGTGGGTGTGTGAGCAGGGGGAGTGTAGCAGGGGGATCTCTCTGTAGTGCCAAGAATAGGACTGTCAGGACACTCCTTTCTATGCCTTACAGTTTGTGCCACAGGGAAAGGCGTTGTCCAGATGCATTTGTTTTATATATACTGTATATATTTATATATATAAGATAATACATGCAAGCTTGGTTGGTGTTTTTTATTAAACAAAATAAAATCCATTGAAAACGTTTGGGATGTTTGTGCTGCATCCTGGTGGAGCTGTGCATTGAAATTCCAGCCACAGCCTCTCTCACCCTTGTCAGAGCTCTTCCCTGCAGCCTTGGGCAGCACTGAAAAGGCAGCTCACGTCCTCCCATGAGAAGCCCCAAAGAAGTGGTGCTGAAGGGAGCCACACTCCATTGCAGATTTTCCCCATGGGCATCTTCACAGAATACAACAAGGATCTCCTCTCCAGTCAGACAGGTTCAAGTGGCTCTTGGGAACATGCAAGGACATTCCCAAGGAAAGTCTCTGCCAGTCCCTCTGAGCACAAGTGATGTCTCAGCAGGGAGCATCCCACCAAAGATCCCAGTTCCCATAACACTCCTCAGTAAAGCTTGTCCTAGAACCTTAACCACTTTCCCTACCTGCTGTCCTCCCTCTGGGCTCTGGAGACCTAATTAGGACCTAATTTATTTATCTCCATGAAGAGCAGAGGAGATGCAGCCCAAAAGGGATTTCTTCCACACGAGCATCCTGAGGAGATTAGGACCTTTCTTGTTGCTGGTGATGCCTGCCTCTCACATTTGGGGGAGGAGGGGGTTTATTTATGATAAATAGCACTTGTGTCCAAACTGAGATGGACTTTGCCATGGAATAGCCCCACTGAAGGCAGCAGAGCTACTCCATAGTCCAGGCTGGACCATAAGGGCGGGAGAATGAAGCTCAGTCATGAGAAATACTTCTGGTAGAGTGGCTTGGATCTCCATCCTGGCGTTTGCTGAAGACACGCTGGGCATATGTAGATGTCTGACAGTGGGCTTTGATAGTCTAAAACAGCATGTTGCAGGAAATGAGAAATAAATCTCTTTAAAGTGTAGGTGAAAATTAAACTGGCAGAGGATGAATGGAAATCCAGCCAAAATATTTGAGCTAGCACTAGGAAAAAAGTCCCAAATCCAAACTGGAGTAAGTTGTGCCTGTGATTGTATGCACTGCTGCTAGATTTTTTTCCCTCCCTGTGTGGGCATTTTTGAGGAAAAAAAACCTAATTGTGATCAGGACAAAAAGATGAAAGTCACAGGCAGAACACCAGGGAAAGGGAGGCTAGGCAAGCACTGTGTTTTAAGAAATCCATCTTGTTCTGTTTGGTCCCTTTCTTTGGCCACCTGCAGTCTGGAGAAGCTAACATGTATAAACCAAAATATTTCTATCATGAGTAGTGTAGGTCCAGCTCCTAGAGCCAAGTGATCATGTTGGAAATCTCAGCCTGCACTTAGAAACTCACTCCTGCTTCCTGTGCCTACACAAACACACAAACTATTGAAGAATGTGGTAAGAAAGGACCCGGTGCCATGTAACATTACTCAAAGGTTGAACTGGTTGTTGAGTACCTAAAGCTGGTGCTCTCCACTCTCCTTGCCTTGCTGCCTTCCTCCACAATCCACTAACATTCCAGCAGTGACAGCAGCCTGGATGAATTCCCCTGTGGTGGCCTGAGTGCTCATCCTGGAGTTTCAGCTCTTTCCTTCAGTGTCTTGCTGGCCTGTGGCTTTCCCCCAGTCTTTGCTCACCTTTTCTGCAGTAGAAAAAGCACCTTGAGCAGCTTTTTCTGTTGTCTGTGTAGGGACACCTCTTTCTGAGGTAAGCAAGGATACAGTTCAGGGAGCATGGAGCTCCTGGTGCCCTGCTACCCATCTGTGGACTGAGATCTCCATCCCCACACAGTGAAGTTTACATGAAGGGGCCCACATAAACATCTGTGCAAGCCCTCATTCAGCCTCCTCACTTTATTTGTGTGAGGAATTGAATTGTCTGGCACGGGGCTGCTCCTGCAGGAAGGCTGTGGAAGCTTTTGCACTTCCAGTTTGAGTTGGGTCTTGCCTTGGGTCAGGCTGCTTGGTCAGGGATGCCACCACAGCTGACTGCTGCCTTCAGTCAGTTCAGATAAGACCTTTACATCCCCTTTGAGCTGGGTGATGGGTGACCCAATATTGCTTTGTTTACATGGATTTTACTAAACAGAGTCCAGCTAGATGAACAGACAGCTTTTGGTGTGTGTTTCTTAATTGCTGATGACCTCAGCCGAAAGACAGCAACTTGTTGTTGATCAAGCCAAAGTGAAATTTTATGATTGTGTATGTTTAATCTGTATTTTATTAAACCATGTAAATATATGTGCAAGTCAAGGGCCTTATCCTCAAAGCATGGAGTTCTCCAGGGTTTCAGTATATTTTCAGTTGTAGCGCTAGGAAGTTGCCATGGTTACCACAGTTATCATTAAGTTTGGGTACCATTCAGGGGAGAAAATGTACCTTAAGGCATTTTCCTCTTGCCTACTCTGTACAAACACTGTTTTCTCAGGCTCCCCCTTTCTCAACAGAGAAATAGGTGACTGGTTCCCTCAAAGTGGGAATTTTGAGTGTGACAGGTATGGATGACTGATGAGGCTGTCAGGGCTTGACGCGTGAAGCCATGAGATTTCCAGATGGAAGTGTATCCTGTAAATTATCTCTTGCTTTGTGATGTAAAATGTACAGTGTTTGCACTAGAATAGAAATTATCATTTTCAATAAAAAGGGGAAGAGACTCCCCAATCCTTTCTATAAGCTGCCACACCTGTGTCACGTGTTGCTGCCCCGAGGTGTCCTACAGTGTTGGCTGGGGCTGGGAACTCTCTGGAGCTTTGTAGGGGGAAAATAGGGGGACTGGAGCCAGTGGAGCTGGGCTTGGGGTCAGACAGCTGCAAGTTCAGTAGCAATGTAAGGCAGGAGATACCACAAAGACTTCTAGAAGAGATGGTGTTCAGGAAGAGTCAAGGCACACCCATGGCTTTGTCCCCAGCTCCCTACACCCCACCGGGCTGGTGAGACACCAGGTGGGGCTGAATGTGGGGCAGAAGGGGAGCAGAGGGGTCTCCCTTCAGAGAAGGGAGGTGAGGGAGGGATGGACATCCCCGTGTGGGTGCTGGGGATGGGTAACCAGCAGGGAAGGAGGGGAGGAAGGAAAGCAACAAATAAAGAAAGGAAAAGGGTTTAAGTCCCATCACCTCTGCAGGAATAAACAGAGCTGGGGTCAGCAAGGAAATCCCTCCACTGCAAAGCAAGGCAGGTGGTCAGAAGGAGCTCAGAGGGTCATCAGGGCTAATTAGGGAAGGCTGTTAAAGTAGGGGTGGGAGTGGTGCTGTGGGGCTCTTTTTGTCTCCTGAAGATATGAAGCTGGGCTGGAGTTGGTGAGTTGTGCTTCAGTGCTTGGGTCTCTGCTAGGAGCTGCAGTTGGGTGAGGGGAGATGCTGGGGGTCTGGGGCTGGTGGGCTTCTGCAACTTCTCTTCTTGGTCACTAAAGGATTAATTCCATTTCAGGCTGGCTATTGGGAATCTAGAGTGTCTGGGTTGGCATCCTATTCCCCTGCTGCTCTGGCTTCTGACCCTCCATGGGCAGTTAAGTTTCAGCAGGGCAGTCCCCACAGAGACCCTATGAAGGGGAGATGGGTATCTCTGCAAGGCCCTCAGCAGTCAGCCAAGCTTGAATTCCTTGCAAAGCTGATTATTTGCCCCTCTGAAGCGGAAACAATAATAATATCACCCTCTTGCTTATTATTTCTTGGTTGCCAAAAGAAGCAGGCTTGTAAATAGCACCGCTTCCAAGTTGATTTTGAGACTGGAGTGGTTTGGAGCGAGTTGAAACAAGCTTTGGATGTCCATCCAGACCTGCAGTCAGCTCCTCTGAGCTGCAGTTGGGCAAGTGTCCATCTCCTGGCCTGGCCTGGCACTGTGACTCCGCACCTGATGGCTCCAACTCTCAGTTTGGCTTGGATTTTCCACCAGGATCGCTAAAAACTATGGCAAAAACAGGATGTGGCAGCCTCTCCTCACCCAGCTTCTGCAGGTATCTCCTGACCATACACTGCACACCCACCATGGGAGCAGACACCTAATGGTCTGGGGCCTCTGCTTTATAGGAAAGCCACGTCTCCTGCTCACCTCTCAGTGACAGGAAAGCCGCTGGGTGTCTCCATGCCTGAGGGTTTGGCCCACAGGGGCTTTATTGCTCACCCTGCCCCCTTGTGCCCCTCCAGTGAGATCCCAGGTGAGCAGGGGCAGATGCCCAGCAGCTTGGTTGGGTCTCTGCAGCCTGGATTTGGGGCTTAGCACTGCTCCTGGGCTCACCTTCTTGTCCTTTGCAGCTTTCCCACCAGTTGTTTTTCTGCCCCTGGGCTGCCTAAAACACCTCTTACTTTGTCACTTTCTCATCCTAACAATGCCTTTCAGCCAACTGTGGCTCAAGTGGGTTATTCTGTGTCTCATGAAATCACATGAAGCAGCAAAATTCAGGAGAACAGAAGGAGTGGGGAAACCTCAGATCCTTTCACAAGCCAGAAGGACCTGTGTCTCCTACCAGCAGATGTTCAACATACGCAGTGTGCACTCAAGGGGGTTCAGAAATTAGGTCTTACCAGAAAAAAAATCTCTGGGAGGGGCAGGCAGGCAGGCCAGCAGTCAATTTTTGGGGGCTGGAAAGGACCATATGCCATGTCCAAACCTTCCTCCATGCCCCTGGTGGCTGCTGTGGGGCAGGACGGATCTCTGGGGCTGCTGGGATCGGAGTGCCCTGGGTGGGGGAACTCTGGCAAGGTTGTGATATCACCCAAGAGCCAGGTGTTGATTCTGAAATGACACTGAAAGGTAAGGCAGTGTCCCCTTCCAAGGTGGGGCTGGGAGATGGTTGTGCCTTTTCCTTCCCTGCAGTCTTCCAGTCCACACACTGGAGTCCTGAGGGCGGTGCTGGGATGGGGCCCCAAGGTCTCCAGCTGTGAAGATAAAGCTCAAGTGACTTTGGTGGGGCAGGGTGATTGAAATCTCTGTGCCGTGGCAGGGAAAGGTGCTGTGGGAGCTAACAGCAGGCTGAAGGATGACAAATGGCAACCGGCACCTTACAATGTCTCATCCTTTTTTTTTTTTTTTTAAATAACATTTTAAGATCAGAGTTACTCTTTCCAGCATCTTGGCCAAATTTTGCTCACTGTCTAGCTGGAGTCCCTCAGCAGGTTTGGACAGACACTGTTTTCCTTTGCTTCCTGCTTCTGCCTGTCCGAGCCGTGCCAGCTGTTGTCTCACAGCTGCTGTTTTCCAGCCCAGAGGTGGTTTCAGAGCAGGGCCAGGTGGAGCCCTCCTTTTGAATGGGAGGTGCTTAAATTAGCCAGGCTATAAACCCATCTTGGAACACCACCAAGCACCACATTTCAGTGTCCAGGTGGTGGGCTCGGTCCCACTTGCCCAAAAAGCTGCTGTGTGAAGGAGATGAGTGCTCTCCATGGCCACCCTCAAGGAGCAGAGGAGGTGGTGAGCTTTCCTCAAGGTGAGAATGGGATGTGGCGGTTTTTCGCTCACCAGAGGAGGAGCTCAGGTGAGAGCTGTCCTGCCTGGGAAGGCTCAGCACAGACCAGCATGTTCAACCAGGGGATGAGCCGGGTCCATCCCACACTGCAAGGAGGTGACTCCCACAGCTGGTGTGACTGCACCCCACAGAACTGCCCAGCTGTTGCAGCAGTGCAGGCAGAAATGGCGTCTGAAGCAGCTGTGCTGGGGAGTCTTCAGCAGACACATGGGTTGACGTGGCTGAGCTGAGGCTGGTCCTACTTCAGACCTGGGAACTGAACTATTTTCAA
This sequence comes from Gymnorhina tibicen, assembly GCA_013399875.1. NCBI lineage: Eukaryota > Metazoa > Chordata > Aves > Passeriformes > Artamidae > Gymnorhina > Gymnorhina tibicen. Next base: position 584,256 of record VXAZ01007367.1, read on the forward strand.
GTCAGCCCCATCATTTCCTCTCTTGCCTCAGCAAAAAGATGTGAGTCCTGCAGATACAGGAACCTCAGGGAACTGGGATATCTTGGAGGAGAGCTGAGCTTTTTGCTCATCTGGCTCATGAGGACTGGGTGGGACAAGGAGCCAGGGAACTCTGCCACGTGCCCCCTCTTGCTGTTGCCTCCCACCAGCAAAGCAGCATCTTGTGGGAATCTCCAGTCCATCCTCGGAGGGGTGGGACAGCAGCACCTCCCTGAACTGGCTGCAGGACAAAGACCTTCTGGACCATGTTAAGTCCTTATCTGAGAGGCAAGTACAGCTCTCCAGGCTGGCAGAAGATTTGTTGCAGTGGCTGAAGGCTGTATCTAAAGCTGGTTGAAAAATGGAGTTTCTTTTCCTGTGGCAGCTTCCAAGATTTACATATTTGACTTTGTCCCAAATCAGACTGAGGAGCGGAAATCTCTAAAAATACTGTAAGGAAAATGCAAATATGTGCAGGCATAGCAGGAGAGCTGACACAATAGATTTTCCAGCCTTGCTGAAGTGGAACATGTTGAGCTTTTGAAAAACACACTCCAAGAAAACTGTTGCATTTCAGCAATGTCTGTCTTTGTGCCCCAAGTGAAGTGTCCGAGTGGGATGTTCCACATCCTGAGCTTGGCAGGACCTAGGCTGTTTTCTCTGTTGTGGGCAGTTCTAGGTGTCTCCTCTGACTGCACAGTGAGACCTGGGGTCAGCCCAGCAGTTGGATCTTCACAGGAATTGTGTGCACCGACAAAACAGCTTTGCAAATTCAAGGACAACCCATGTCCCTGCTCCATGCTCATCACCCAGCTCATTTAAGGCCACGATGACCTCACAGTGCTATCCAGACTGAGATTCAGGGCAGGAAGAGCAGAAACCCAGGAGACTGGGCTGCCCAAAAGCACAGGAACCCAGGCTGGGAGTCATGGTGATGTGGTAACTGCTTATTTTGGCAATGCATGATTCTGGGTTTTTTTCTTTCCCTTTACAAACCGTTTGTTGAGGTGGGGTTTCACTGATGGAATGCAAATGTCCAAGAAGATTTTCAGAGGTAAATGGAAGAATCTTTCCAATACAATGGCTTGCCTGTCACAGGAGGCCAGAGGTGAAGGTCCTGATGCAGTGCTGATGCATCTCCTACACCATCGGCTGACTTTTCCCTCCTCAGTCTGCATCTGTGGGGGGGCAGCTGTGGCCAACCTCACTTTACCAAGGACAGCTTGCTGGCCAAAAATGGCATCTTGGAATAATAAATAGTAATAATCTGTCTTTGATTTCACCTCCCTTTATTTAGTGATGAATGGCTTCCATCACAGCACATGGAGGAGAAGCAGCTGCTGACGGGGGGCAGGGTGGCTTCTCCAGGGTTTATTGTTTTAATCATGGCCTGAGTGAAAGTGACAGCCTGAAGACGAAATATCTGCTGACAGGAAATCATAACTCTGGGTGACTCCACTTAGCTCCACGCCTATTAAGAACTTATTTTTGTTGGACACTGAGGAACACGATTTCAACCAACTATGCACTTAAATGCCACTTCTGTCTGTGTTAATGCTGTTGGGTTTGCAGCGTCTCTGGTGCCTGTGTTGGGAGCTCCTAGCCCAACCTGGAGCCTTCTGTTGGAGCCCTTCCAGCCTTGCCAGGTATGGTTTTTTTGGTGTATCTGTGCTGCACTGAGGAATGGAAGCCATGACAGGGCTTTACCATCCCAAGAGGGACAAGGTGGTGGGCATGAGGTCTGCTCCCTGTTCCAGGGGAAGGACCCTCCCAGTGGGGCAGAAGGATGCCAGCAAATGGGGGGGATGCATTGGGTGGTATCTGGGCAACTCACACCCATCTGGTGACCATCCTCACTGGACACCTCTTTCTGTGCCCAAGCTCTCACGTCTTTTTCTGGATGTCTGCAGTGCTCAGCATAACAAAACCCTGATCTTCCCCCACTGCTGGCCCAGAGCCAGCACCAAAAAGTGTATTTTGGGGCATACAGAGTGTCATGTCATGTCCTGATGATGCTGATGGTCTTAGTGTGGGGTGCTGTGAAGCTGTAGATGGATGGACAGCAAAGAAGTTGGTCTACAGTGGGCACGGTCATCCCACCGCCCCCCACCAAACTGGGACTCCTGCACATCCTCTCCCTGTGGCACAGATTGAGTTAAACATTCCATGTTGTTGTAATATGTTCCAACTGGTGCATATTGTATCCAAGCACCAGGAATATGGGGGAGAACAGTTAAAAATAGCATCTTCCAATGTTCCTGAAAAAAAAATGTTCTCATGTGCTCTGCTGGCTGCAGCTGCTGTTATGAAACAAAACATTTCCCATCAACACTTATTAGCCTTGGAGCCCGGGCTGTGATGCTGTTTATTAGAGTAAGAGTGGTTATCAAGAATGAAACAGCATTAGAATAGAAAAATCAGCAAAGTTATTACTTTCCTAATTAAAAAAACCACTTTGTAGGCCACTAATGGTGGCAGAAGGGTACTCTCCTTCCCCTGCATGGGAGCCCTGGCACAGCCTTTGCGCTGTGGTTGATCTTCACCCCCTGAGGTCCCAGCGCAGGGACTGAGGTGGCACAAGGGAGGGTGTGGATGCCCCTGCACACAACATGAGGAAGCTGTTCATGCAAACGTGAGTCCCACAGGACAGCTCCTCCTTTCAGGAGGTGGCATTGCTGCATGTGTGCAACCTAAAGTGAATTTTGTTGCATGTGCTGGCTTTATTGCAACTAACAGAAAGAAGGTGCTGAACAATAATGCTGCTTTCTCTCCATGTTTTCTGTTCACTTTTCTTCATTAAAAAAAAAAAGAACTGGAGGGAATTGTTAAGAGAAGAAAAAACAGTGTTTTTCCTGGCCAAAAAATACACTGAACAAATACATCCAAAATCTTTCGAGAGAAGACCGAGCATGTGAAAACCCCTTATGCACTCACATGTTACTATTTCAATGAGTTCTAACAGTCATAGTTTATTTGATGCTGTGTGATGCTGCCTGTGCTTGTTTTTCCTGGGATATTGTCAAGGTATGGGTCATTAAAAAAGCAAAGCTTGAAAATGCTGGTGTGCTGGCCAGGATGGCAGCAGGGTTGTCCGTGTCTTGTTATGAATGAGTAGCACAGGAACACACCCTTGGTTATTAATGGCAATTCCCATGAAAACCATGAGCTGCATGGAGCCAGGTGTCAAAATGGGGCGTGTCACTTGTGATCCCAGGGAGCACCTGCTCCTCCTGCTGCCAGAGCCTGCTCAGAGCAGATGATCCAAGAACTGGGCAGCAGGGAACGAGTTTTTTAACTTTTTGATACCCTTTCACTTTTTTTGGGTCATTCATAGGAGGTGTGCATTGCTCTGTTCCATCTCTCATCATCTCAGGAATGCCTGTGTCCATCCTGATGTTGTGTGGATGAACCCAATCATACAGCAGAGTTTTTTCCTCCCAGGTGAGCTCTGACATCTGAGTGAAGGATATCTGAGTCTCTGGAAAATTCTGTGACTAGTAAATGCTACTCTCAAGCCAAAGGGTTTTTGAACAGAGTAGCCAGAGCATGTCCTGGTCTCCTCTTGATGAGGCTGAATTGATCATGGTGCTGCTTCCTGATAGAAAAACCTGTGCTGTTGTTCGCACAAATAAAGACCAAACTCATCCTGATAACTGCCAGGAGTGAAACATCTAAAGCTAAATTGATTCTCATCAAACCTGCCCTGTTTTATTCAGTCTCCATGAGAGCTGGAAAGCAAAGGTGATGCAACTCCCAGCACTGATCCTTCAGGTCAGCAGTTCCAATGCTGTGCTCTGGAGCCTTGTTTCTCCCTCCAGCACCTGCTTCTTGGAATATCGATCACTTTAATACAGTTATTTTAATCACATGCCTCTTGTTGATGATGTATGTCTAGGCTGAGACCCAGGAGGGAACAATTTCAACCGAAAGAGGTTTGTCTGAGAAAGGACAGTTTCTGTTGGAGTTTAAAGAAAATTAATGCTCCAGAGCTCTCCCAGTGGAGAGAAAGTTCTCCTGAACTTTCTGGACATGAGGATTTGTTCGTAGCCAGCATCCCCTGGGAAAGGCCAGACACAGGGGACCTGTCAGACCAGGACTGCTCTGAAAAGCCACCTGCAACACTGAATTTATGGATGTAGCTTGTCCCAAACTCTTACAGTTTGCACTTAAATAGCAGAGCTGTGAAATGTTTGGAGTGCTTTTGGGATATATGGTCCTTCTCCATCTCTTGGATGTCCTGTGCTCCCACTGCTGCTTCCTGGGTTTCATCCCTGCTCCAGGCATCCTGCTGTTACTTCCAAGCTCTCACTGATGGCTGGTTGGGACCCTTTGCAAGGAAGCAGCACAGACCTCACTGGCATCTTCCCAGAGAGTGCATGAGGTGGGTGATAGGGATGGGCTCTTTTCTGGGGCTGGGCCATGGTGGATCCCACACTGCCCTTCCTTGCCTGTCACAGAGGAGGAAGGAGGGAAGTACATTCCAAAACGCTTTCCATCACCAGGCAGCTCCCTTAGCCCTCATGTTTAGTTTTATTAATGAAGAACATTAGCAGAGCAATATGTCAGCAGGCCTCTCCAAGGGATTGTCCTTGAGCAGGAAGGTGCAGTGATCTCTGTGTCCCTGATGGCACCTCCTGTAACCCTACCTCTGGCAGGCCCTATAAATCCCTCTCTGATTACTGAGAGGACATAAATCTACCCCAAACTGTGATACTTACCAAACATTATTGCATTATGGAGCCATAAATCCCCCATCAGCTTAGGCAAATGTCTGGGCCTATCGAGCTAAACAAGTCAAGACAGCTACTTAACTATTCCCAAGCATCAGCCTATTAAGATGCAGGTGAGGAGCAGCTCAGAGATATTTTCTCAGCAGTCATTTATCACGTTTGTACAAGTCATAAACAGGTCTGTGGCTTTTGGCTGTGCCTTTTAATTTCCAGAAATGGAGACGTGGCCAGGAAGAGCAGACACAGGAGCATCTGTTCAGGTGCACGGGGAGGAGTTGGGGCATCAGCCTAATTGCTGCAGAAAGGACCGTCTTTCTGCTGCAGGCAGGTGGTGCTGTGGCATTTGCAGCTTCCGCTTCTCAGTGAAGGGAGGGCTTCCCAGGAGGGGAGTAGAGATACATATGCTTGGGAAGAGGACTGGGATGATGAGAAGCTGGCAGCTCCAAAAGTGGGTACAAGATGAAAAACCATGTCCTGATATGGTGAAGTAACAAATAATGGAGGTTTTTTACAGTCTGGGTAAGAAAAAAATAAATAAAAGCCTTTATGTGCTGATATTTTACCATTCCAGGCTGCAAATGAATCCTTGTCTTGAGCTGGAACAGTCATGAATCTGCCCACAGAGCCAAGGGCAAGGATTTACAGCACCTCCTTCCTGTTACCCTCTCCTTCAACAGCTGCAGCAGCGCGCCTTTCTCTCTCATTTTGGGAGTCTCCCTTGCTTCTCACACTTTGCTTTTTCTTGCGGTGGAGGATGTTTTTCTTCCCTGCTGAAGACACTTACTCCACATCAGCTCTTTGACCCACCAGAGTCCTGGGTGCCTGGCGGGTGCTCACGGGCTGCGGTGGGGGACTCCTGGGAGCTGATCCTTCTGCAGGCACTGGAAGCTGAGCCAGGGCTGCAGAGCCTCTTTGTGCAGCAATCCGGCGAGATCTCCCTTCAGGAAAATGAATCAAAGCAGTCGCCAGCTGGGACAACCCTCTTGCGTAGTGTTTGCTTGGGGTCAGGAGAGGGGAAGATTTAAACCCCCTTCCCTCCAGGACTCGAAGCCCCACGATTTGGCCGCTGCCGCGGCTGTTGCTGTGTGTGATGGTGAAATGCCAGCACAGCTGCTCTGCAGGGTCCGTGTGATCCGGTGACGCGGGAGCATCGCATGGGCGGGCGCCTGAGTCAGCACCCAGTGCTGGGACCGTGCCCGGGTTTGTGTAAACTCTCAACTGCGAGCGGCCGCCCAGCCAGGCTGTAAATGTCCCAAGCAGCTCTCCCAAGGACGCTGATCTGTCCAGAGTGAGCTGGAGCTGGAAATAGAGGGAGAATAAAGTCACCTGCCAGTCAGTGCTGCGCAGACCTGGATGGAGCGACCTCCAGGGAGATGCGTGAGGAGATGCTGTCTTTGGAGAGTCTCCAGGGCTAGATTCAGGACTGGTACGATAACCCACTCAGGATATCTCAGGGTAGAAAGCAGCATCCTCTTAGGAGTCAACCTATCTCATCCCATAATTTCGAAGTGAATGCTCACATATGTAAGCTATCAAAACCAATAAATGCTTCTCTTTCATCTCCAGAGATGCTGTGCTTCTTTCAAAAAACATTTGCAATATTATTGGAAGATCTCAGCAGGTAAACCCATCAGTTAACCTGCTCAGTAGCATGTCCAAAATATGCAGGACTAGGTAATCAAAACATTTTGTGAGCTCACTTGGTGCATGCAGCCACTCCCAATTCCTGAAAGTGAAAAAGAACTTTTATTCCACAGTTCAAAATAAACACAAGGAATGCTGATAACTTAATTTGCACATGGGGTCCTATTCATTGCCCCACATCCTTTCCTAAAGGCTCTTTAAAGATTGTGGTATAAAACTGAAACATCTTGCAAATTCCCCAAGAGCTCCAGGAGACTGATTTCAAAAGGAAGTTTCTCTTGGGAAACAAGGTCCTGTGAGACGTGGTCAAAAACCAATTGGTTTTGAAAGTGGAAATTGGGTGTGTGCAACAGGCTGTCAAACAGCAGTCAGAAAACCACTCCCCAATCCTGAGAATATGTGTTAAAAGGAGACTCACATCATACTGCCCCTTGCTCAGAGCAGACCCACAGTGCCAGTCTCCGGGGCTGCACCATATCCTTAGTGCCCAACCTGCTGGCATCCTCTGGGCAAGCAGCTCTTGTGCTCTATCTGGTAAAACCCCCTGACAGTGCTGCCAGCTGGGTGGTCTGTACCCAAAATCTGAGCAACACATCCAGGCCTGAGCTCTTCTGTGGGGTTGGAAGGAGAGGCAAAGCAGCACCCACTGAGCAGGATCGAGCACTAGGTCCAGACCTGTTATCCCAAGCAAAAGAAAAGCCCAGCACGGAGGATGTAATCAAATTAACAAACTGAGTGGTTCCTCCTCCAAAAAACTCTGCTGGCTTCCTCCCATCCAGCTGGGCTTTACCCTGTGGGCTTGACCCCTTTCCTCAGGGCTGGGGTTCAAGTGACCTACATCTAATTTCTCACCGCCTTCTGATTAGTGTTTTCATAATGCTTTTCTCCTTCCCAGATTTGGGGACCTGCCAAAGCTCAAATCCTTCTGCTCTTTGACATCTAATTTTGTTCTCCATGGGATATTTCCTGGACGGCTCATAGGAGTCTTGAGAGAGGCCGCTCGACCCTGTGGCGGGAAGAATGGGTGCCGGCAGGGGTCGTGGTGATGCTTTGTGGCCCTGTAAATGGTTGGCAAGCACCAGAACTGACTCAGCCCTTGCCAGGGATAGCATATCCCTTGGCTGATGCCTCACAGTGTTGCAGAGGGACCAGAGGAGCTGCGGTACAAGAGGGGAAGAAGGTGGGCAGGGGTGGGGGAGGACAATGTGTCTCCTACCCAGCTGTGTCATCCTGTCTCCTGCCAGTGGTTGACCCCCTGGGATCTGATGCAGGATTGCGGGTCAGTGCCTGGACCTGGGGTGCTCAAGGCTGGTCCTGCAGTCCCAGCTCTGCCTTGCCCCAAGAAGGTGGTGAAAGACTGGACAGGGCCAGTGGGGATGGCTGGAGATGCATGGGAAGGCTGGAAGGAGAGAGGTGAAACAACAGCTCTTTGGCGAGAAGATGGGGAATGGGTTGAGTACGGAAATGAGGAAATGGGGACAGGGATGAGGCTGCCTGTCTGGGAGGGGGCAGCAGAAGTGGGAACCATGAAACTGTCACTTGAAGCTGGTTGCAGTGCTGGAAACCAGTGCAAGGAGGGACGGATGGTGTGGGGCGGCACCCAGTAGCGCAGGGGAAGGTGTGTGTGGGAGGGTGTCAGCTGTGCCCCCCTCTCTTGGCTCTGCTGCCTGCTGGCATGAGGACGGGGCTCACCTGAAGTCCTTGGAAGCGTCATCAGGATCTCCATGAAAAGATGCTGAATTACCTACAGGAGAATTGATTGCACCATTGATGAAATCCCCTTGGATTTTACAGGGAGTGGAATGCTGCATGTGGAAAGGAGTCCTTTCCCAGCCTTCTGCCTATCCTGCTCTTTGCTTGAGCATTTTTTCTTTCCCCATTTTTGTAGACGTGCCCCCCTAACTCTGCCCTCCTGTCCCTGCTGTCTATCAGCTCCTGGCTGACATTATTTTTGCAGGTCTCTGTAGCTGTGCTTCCCCTCTGAGCTCACAGCAGATGCACAGAAGGTGCCTCTCCTGGTCCTTGCTTCCCAGGACTCCATGTTTTCCTCCCAGGTGCTTTTAGCCCAGCAGTATGAAATCCCCATGTGTCCAGGCTTATTTGACCCAGTCTGGAGTGGTGTGGACTGTTCTCACTTCCACCAGCTCTTGCAGTGTGCTTGGAGGCTTTGTGGATCAGATGGAGCCCTCTGAGCCTCTTGTGCTGTGGGAAGCCTCCAGCTCTGGAGATGTGAAGCAGTTTGGGTTCCCCTTTGGGTTATTTCGCTCCACTGGCATGGCAGGAAGCCCACCCCTTCCAGCCTTTTCACTGCCCATCAGCTGCCTTATGCGACAGTGAAGCTGTGGTGTGCTCTGGGCCACGTGTTTGGAAATGCCTCTGGAGAGGAGCCATCTTTTGGTGCCTCTGCTTGTTTGACATCTCTGCAGGCTGTTGACGCTCCTCTCACATCCAAGAGCCTGAGCTGGTGCCAGCAGCTCTGCCCTCTGACATGGAAGTGGCCAAACTCCGTTTTTGGTGTCCCTGGCTCCCTTTGATGTGCTGCCTCGCTGCCCCAAGCCTACGCACCCCAACCCATGCTATTCCCTGAGGTGGACCCCGCTTTCTCAACCGCCATGAGAAACATCCTCCTTGTGGTGCTTCCAAAATGAAAAATATGTCCTTGGGTGCTGTAAATAGCACAGAGGAATGGTTTCTCATGATCCTGCTAGGGCCAGTGTTTCTGTTGCTGGAGCCTCGTAAACTCCCTGGGCAAATGTCAGCAGAGAGCCCTTCTCACCACTCTGTGGCCAGGCCCTTCCCATGCTGCTGACTTCACACAGGCCTTTAGGAGTCCCTGGGGAGCCAGGAGCCTGACTGGCCCAGGTGCTGTGAGAAACAGCCCTTTCCTCTGGGAAGGCAGAGGGAGGATGAATGTGCCTGTTTTGCACATGCCAGATGAATCTTGGAGCCCCTCATTAAACTCAAGCTGCTGGATAATTAGGTGGTGAATCTGCAGGAATGACTCTGGGATCCTTTTACATGGATAGTAACTGACTCCTCCTGATTGTCTGTCCCATGGCAGGTGTCTCAGGAGGTGTTCAACAAGTGCTGGCACCAATCTCTTTGGTAGGGTGAGGTGGTCCCTGTCCCACCTGGGGACATGACAGCACTTGGAGTGTGGCTGCCTCTCTTCAGCCCCACGTGGCCAAGGGTTTCACACGCCCCAGGCACATGTCCTGTCCACAAGTTGGGAAAGGTGGGGAAGGAAAGCAGAGCAAACCCATCTTACCCTTTCTGTCCCCATTTCTACAGAGCTCTACACCTGCACCCCAAGAAGGGCTCCCAGCAAGGGTCATGGATGCTGCCTCACTCCTGTGATTAGCTCCAGTTTCATCCCTTTTCTGGAGGTACAGCCCAATCTGGGAGAGGCAGAGATGGACAGAGGCTGGGCTGCACTACTGTTGTGACAGTGCCAGCATCTTCCAGGCCACCTGTGTGGCCACTGGCAGAACAGACCATCCCAAATTCCGAGCCATGAGCTCATGCTGAGATACAGCAGCAAATCAGGGTCAGAGGTACAGCTGGCCTGGCCAAGGAAAGCACAGGGACCTATGGAGCCATCACTCCCTCTGCAGGAGGGCATTCATTCCCTTCCAAAGGCAGTGGCAATGTGCTCCCAGAGCACCCCAAGTGCAGTCTGTAACCAAACAAGTCCCTTGCAGTGTGTTCCTCACTTGTGAGGCTGCCCTGTGCACTTCTAGGCTGGCACAGAGAGAAAATTGGCCAGGGGAAAAGAAGGGTATTTCCCATAAGGAAATAGGGCCATACACAGGGAGCTCTGGTCCCAGGTTCCACGACTCTATGAATCACCCTCTTCCCAGCCCTTGGGGGAAATGTGCCACCAGAGGCAGGCCTGGCACATGGAAATTTCAGCCCTAAAGTCAAATATTATTTGGAAGCTAATGACAAACAAAATCTATTTTTGCAGTGGTCTTGTTTAAAATATTTCCCCTTAATCCCCTTGAAATAGAAGTAATTGAAAACAGTTCTCTGCCAATGCCAGTGCATACCTCTTTAATTATATCCTGCGCTGCCTGTTTCCAATGAAAGGGCCCTATCTGTTTGCACTTACCGGCCTTACGAATACCAGGCTTGGGCCCAAGTCGGCAGGAACCCAAAACAAAAAACATTTCCCTTCAGAGGCATCATCTGAACTAATTAACTTTAATTAGCCCAGAAACATCTCTTTGAGATTTCTTCTCCCACCTTGGAGCTGGGGCGCTTCCAAGCAGCCCCGAGGGTGATGAGCCTTGACTTCCCAGAAATGGTGGGATTGGTGTGATGCTGTCACCCAGGGGGATGTGGGGTTGTCCCACAGTTTATGGGGGGGTGGGTTCAGGTGCTCAGCCAGTGTGGGAGTGGGACAATGTCTCATCCCATTCCTCCCACCTTGGCACAAGACCAGGGACAGCAGCTCCGTGCTGGACCACAGTCAGCCATTAAAAACCTCAGCCCCAGGCGGGGTTTGGAGCAAGGGGCAGGGGCTGAAGAGCAAACTGAAGTGAATTAAGTGCCATCATATCTCCCCACGTGGGTTGTGGGGGTGCTGAGATGTGGGTCTAGTTGTGGGTGCTGCTGGAATAGCTGGTATCCAGACAGTGCCTGGTGCTTGGAGCCTTCAGCTGAAGGAAGGAACGGTGGGTGCCTGCTCCATGTGCTTTCCACTTCCTCATGTTGGTGCCTGGGCTGTGCATGGGGTGGGATTTGGGGCAGAACTAACAGGTTTCCCCATAGTCCAAACCCCATAGCTCTGGGTTGACTCAGCATCACAGCTGTGGGCACTGTGGACATGCCCTGGACCCCTGCACCCCATGAGCCTGGAGCTGGGGGAAGAGAGGTGGCTGCATCTGTGCTGAAATGGGTCTGGGGCTGTTAACCTTGTGCCATATCCATCCCTTGCTGCATCTGGGCCATTTCGGACAGGAGCTGGGTTATTTCACCAAAATGCTTCTCACCTGCTCTTTAACCTGCACTGTGATTAAGCCTAAGGGAGGGGCTGAATTCATCAGCCCCATGTCGTGCTCCTGAGGGACTGCTGGGCTTTAATTGCCCCAAGCAGATTCATCTGGGCCCCCCACAACCGCATTCACTGCTGGGGCTGGGAGCCCCATTTGAGCTGAGGCTCAGACATTCATCTCTTTCCTGAGCATTTTCTCAAGCCAAGACTTAATTCTGCACTTAATTTGAAGTAGAAGGGTTCAGTTTGAGGCACTTTCTACTGCTAGGGGTTTTTTTTCTTCTCAGGGATAGGGTGCCTCCCCAAGCCAGGGTAGGTGAGCTGGGATTTTGAGCAAGTTCCAGTTGGATGGCTCCTCGAAGGCTCCTGATGGAGTGGGCTGTGTGCTCCACGGTGGTCCTGGCCAAGTCTGAGTGCCTGCAGACTCAGCATAGAGCTGTGCTAACCTGGAAAGCCACCAGCAGACTCTGCTGTCCCTTTACTGACTCTGATGTCCCTGGACTGACCCAGGCAGAGGCAGTGTGAGAAGAGCAACCCTCGAAGAGCAACTTCTGCAGCACTCATGGAAGGTTCCAGGTTCTTTCTGAGGCCAGAGGCAGACTTGAAAATTCAACAGGTGAGTGAATTGGTATTTTAATGCAACATCTTGAGGCAACATCTTCCATCAGCTCCTTAAAACCTCTGCAGAGGACAAACTCAGCACTGTGTGGGATAGACAGTGGTGTCACTTAGCTAAGAGCAAGCACCTTGAACAACATCTTGTAAATCTGTGGGAGGTCTTAGAGGTGGGGGGGTGGTGTGTATGTAATTTTCTGGGGTTTTTTTTGCTTTTATTTTAATGGTTGTTGAGCAGCCAGAGATGTAAAGGATCTGCTGGAAGGTAGCAGAAGATTCTGTAGGAGCCCTGTGGATCCCAACACAAACTGGCTCCCAGACACACCCAGGAGGCAGGGCATGGGTCAGCAGCATTCTGCCATGAGACTTGGGGGATTTTCTCCCTTAGATACCCAAGTATTTTAGGGCTGGCTCTTAGTTTCCCAGGCTGGTGATCCAGGGAAATCCAACAGCAGGAGACACTGGCTATGAACAGAAACTGCTGGTACAGAAAACAGGGGAAAATATTCTTGTGAGCTTGTTGGCAGGGCATTTAAAAGTAGTTACAGGAGCAGAAATGACTGATTGCTCACTTTGCTGTCTGCTCCCTGTGCACTTGGAGAGATTTATTGACTGGTAGCAGAAGATCAGATCCCTTCATTCCAGATTGTGTGTGCAACTGAGCACTAATTATGGTTAATGGTTGTACTGAAGTGGATAATTTTTTTCTAGCATGACAGCAAGAATAATATGATTTAGCAATATCCCTACAGCAAAAAGGCCAGGAACTGTTCTGAGGTTATTTCTGCAAGCTTTGCACAACAGGCAGAGCAATGGCAAGAAGACAATGGGAAAGGGCACTGCCATGGAAAGAAATCAGTCCCCATCATCTGGGGCTCGGGATGGGCTCAGCCAACAGAATTGCTCATCCATCTCAGTACAGGAGAGCTCTTGGAGCAACAAACCACAAGAGAACAGCCCCAGCAGTGGTTTGCCATGCAGAGATATTTCTCTCCGGCTTCCTGGGCTGCAAGGGGCTGATGCATTCATGGAGCAGGGATCTGCTTGTGGGGATGCACTGAGGGAGAAGTGACAGCCACGAGTCCTCCCCACCCAAAAGCTGCCAGCTCCTACTCAGTAGATGTGCAGTGGAGACAAAAAAAGGGCAGAATTATGTAGGTGTGTGGAAGTGTGAGTCCCAAACCCAAGGGATCTGTGCTGCACCCACTGCTGGTCAAAGTGTTTGCTTTGTACCGTCAGGAATTCGGTGCTTTTGCCTCAATACCCATCTGCTCATTAGGACTGTCTGGGAATGGGGAATGGGAAGTATAAGAAGGCTGTGGGTGTAGAGGTGAGCAGAATAAATAATACAACATAAAAACATCCTAGCAGTAGGGATATTTCTTTTGAGTATGTGATAAGAGGAGATTACAAAAGATATAAATACATAAACCAGCTCACAGAGTTATGGGGTGCATGGCCAAATACAACTTGGAGAAAGCAATCCACAGGGCAAATAAAATGTAAGGTGCTGGGGAAGTTCCTTTGGGCTGCCTTCCCTGGGGCAGCAGTGATTTAGCATCCTGAAAGGACGCTGAATCTCAGCTGGAATGAGAGCGTGGATGTGAAAACCCGAATGCAAGGTGTACTTTTCCGTGATAAGATCTGGGCTTTGAATGGAAAAGGCAGTAGTATTTCACCTGTTGTTTCAGAGTTTCTCCCAGGTTTCCTGGCACAGGAGCAGCACAAACCGGATCATGTGTGTGATGTCAATGCCCGCTTAAGCATCTGGACACATTTTGCTGTAATCTTGTGTTAAGTAATTCTAATATATGACTGGGAGCTATAAATATTCCCGCAGTGACTGTAGGATAGCTTGATCCAAGCCCGGATTAGAGCAGCCCGGATACAGCAGCCACAAGAGGGAGCTCGAGATGAATTTTAGGCTTTTTTTAAGGTCTAACTTCCCCCACCACCACCACCCTTTACAGTGGGCAAATAGGCCAGAAACCTCCAGTGTAAAGAAAGGTGATGCTCCTTTTTAACAGCTTTTCCTCCGGAGTGAGAGGACCTGGCTGGACACCGTGTTCCTGCTCTGCCTTGGAGGAAGCAGCCAGGAAAGCACTGAAGATGTCCAGCTTGCAAGAGCCCATCTCTGGCTCCTGAGGAGCTCATCACCCTGCCAGCCCTCAGGAATTACGGTGTAATGGGGAGGGCTCGGACATTCTGGGTGTGCACCAACCTGCACCCTGGCTCTCACCTCCACTGAAGGAGATGGGACAAGAGCTGCCTACATGGAAACGCAGCCCTGGAGGTTCTGGGCTTGATCAGCCTGCCTTCTTCTGCAGCCCTCATCCCACTGAATGTCCTAAACCTCTGGAAAATTTCTCTGCTAAAGCAAGGAGGGGATCCTTGCCTGTCCACGAGGCACATGAGTAAAATGGAGTGGTTCAACCCATGGATGGCAACTTGCAACTCGTCTGTGCCACTGGGGCTGGAAGGCAGGAGGCAAGGGTGAGTGTGAGAGGTTTGCTCTGGGGTTATTCACTGGGGCCTTCCTGCTGGGGGGTTTAACCTGGGGGGTTAAATCAGATACCTTCTGCTGGGTACCTCTCTCCCAAGGACAAAAGAGAAAGCATATATAATTATCAGGAAATATGTGATTGTTAAACCCACAAAGCCTGTTCAGGCAGGTATGTTCCCAAAGCATCCTGGAGAAGTTTTGTGCTAGAACTTGAGCTGCTGGTGTCCTGTTACTGAACAAAGGCTATGTTTGTTCCTTATGCAGAAAAACAGGTCAAACCTTGAAATCCCAGCCTGGGACCTCACCAAGACTTGGGGCCCAAAGCAAAGCTTGCACACTGGTGACAGAGGACAGCCCTTTCCCTAGGGAGGTCACTGACAAAACCCTGGCAGGGCATGGGTAGGAGAAGCAACGGGGAAAGGTGTTTTATGGAAGTAAGAGTAACCCTTGGGATGATTTCCTGTATTTGGGAGCAGATCCCATGGGTTCTCCATGTCTGCAGCCCCTCTGTCTCCAGGAGAAATCCAACAGCAGTAGCTGCAAGCAGCCCCCTGCATGGCACATGTATTGCTGGACAGAGATGTGCTTCACCAGGGTTACAGCAAAGGCATTTCAGATACCAGTCCTTATGGTCTCTGCTCCTCCCAGCTGGGTTATGTAAGGCTTGGAGCAGAGCCGAAGCCAGGTGAGCACTGGGCACCTTCGTGCCTGGTGATTGTCCAAGGAAAGGATTATTCTGTGTGGTGTCCTGAAAGCCAGGTACCTTCAAGCAGCTTATGCTGTGACAGGGTGGTTGTGGCTTCCCGTGAGGTTTCAATGCTCTCAGCAGTTTCTGGTGCTATAAGAGTAGTCCTGCCTGAATCCAGGTAGCACCTCTAGAAAACAACACATAGGCAGGAATAAGAAAAAAAGAGGGAGGACAGAGAGAGGATGTGCCTAAGGACGGATCCCAGAGAAGGCATAGAAATGGACTGGAGGTCTGCAGGACACCGAGCTCCAAGGCTGGGAGGCAGTGTAGGGGGAAAGGCTTTAGAGGAGAGATGTCTTTGAGATAGATGCAGTGAGATGTGTTATCCTGTTGCAGCTCCTGTGTGTAATAGAGATTTCATGAGAGGCAAGGTGGGTTTTTTGTTTGGTTTGTCCTTGTCTGGGAAGGCGACTGGTGAGCTGTGAAGCTGTGAGTGAGTGAGGCCCTCAGAGCTCCCATCTCCACTGAAAGGGTGTGGGTCAGAACAGCTCCCTAAGGAATGGCAAAACCAACTTTCAGGGCGGATGGAAGCTTAAGGAGGGTGAAGAGAAACTGTAACATTTTCTTCTCTATCACAAGGCTTTAGCTTCCCCTTGGGGTCTCCATTCATCAACCCCAAACCTATTGGGAACAGTCCTGCAGCCCTTTCTTGGAAGGATTTTGCTCACAAACAAAAATGGGGGAGAAGGGTGTGGAAAAGCAAATGAAAAATGGATCTTTAGCTGTGTTCAAGAAAAACAAGAGCTGGCTGGGGATGCAATTAGAGCAGAGCCAACGCAAGGGGAATGTTCTTGTGCCTCGTTTTGTGCTGCTCCAGCTGTGGATTTATTGTCCCCCAACCAGCCTTGGCTGCCATGGCACTGCTGGCAGCTCCCGAGGGCTCTGCCCAGCCTCCACACGGGGTGTTTCTCATTTCAGACTTCAGAGATGGTGGAACAATGCAGCTGCACATCAAAGGGCCGAGCGGAGCCTGAGGGACGCGGGAGGAGAGGATGATCCCTGGCCCCACGGGAGCTGTGGGCGTCTGTGGGGCGCGGGGTCCCCATGCTCCCAGCTGGGCCAGTGGCGCCTCTGGCGAGTTTGGCTCATCCCTGGCTGCCAGCAGTCGGGAGCCCAGCTGCAGCTCTACCGTAAAGGCGCTGTGTTGAGGTTTATTTCTTTTTGGTGCAGTGAGGAATCCTTCTGTTTCCAGCTGTTTCAGCTGGAATGCTCCTTGGGGAAGCATCTGGCTCTTGCTGTGGGTGTTGTGCCACATCCAGCCGAGGCATGAGCAGCACAGCACGTGGGCAAGCTGCTGCCCAGCCTGGCAGCCGGGCCCTGTGCTGAGCATCCCTCCAGCTCCTGCCTCAGAGAGCCTTTGCAGGCAGCCAAGGGATCAAAACTGGAGGATTTTTCCTCTCTGCTTTGCTGCTGCTCCCAGTGGGGAGGTTGGGAATGGCTGCACGCGGACCGGCTGTGGTGGCCAGCCCTATCCACCATGTGCCCTCTGTTAAGGAATGACATGCCCGGGTGCAGCAGCCAGCAGCCCTGCTGGCAGCCAGGACACACAGAGCTGCAATCACACGAGCTGTGCATGGCCCCGGGGGCATGGCACACACCAAGGCAGACTGGGCCATTGACCTCCTATAGCTCCCACCACTGCAGGTTGTCCCCAGCAGGATTCCCACCGTCCTGCTGAGATGCTCCCTGAGCATCTCAGGAAGCCACCTCCAGCCTCAGCCATGCCACGGCTGTGAGGCAGCTCCAGGCTGGAAGTTGGCAGGATTTTGTAGGTGAGATTTTCAGTGCTTTTTCCCAATGGTTCATGCTCTTTTGGATGCTGGGAGCCCTCTCTTCTTGTTTTCTTTTAGCATATGACAAAAATTCTATCAAAAGTGTGCAAATGTTGAGCAGAACTACCTCTACTGCCATGACAAATGTTGAAGCTTTTGATTTTATTTTTCTCTCCTTCTGAGCATTTTTGACCACCTTAACTTTTCTTCTTTTCTCTGCCTTCCCACACCTTCAATTCTTCTTCCCTTTGTTTCTCCTTCTTAGAGAGAAGAACGTCCAAAATACAGTTTTTTCTCTTTCAAGGAAAACTGCAGCTGGGAAATGATGAGTCAGGAGGTCCACGGCCTTTTCCTGTTTCAGTTGCTTGACATCTGTGTCAATCCAGGTAAATTATTAACTCTTCCTTAAATGCCACCTTTACTCCCCTCCTTCTGCCCCGGGATGACCTTTCCTATCCCCATGCCAGGGCCAGGAGCAGGCATGCTCTCATGGTGGGCATCACTCCTGAGTGTTGTTTTCTGACAAATCTTTTATTTCATAGAAGTCATCCTCCCGGTTATAAATAGGAAACAGCAGCCAGTGGGGTTCATCTTCAGTGGTGCTGAGCATCCCCAAGAACCCAGGATCACCTGTGAGTGCTCAGCAGCTTCTCAGATCAATTAACAAGGCATGAGCCAGTCAGAGCTCCTCTATCCCATTAATCAGGTTCTCACTGAAACTGATGGAGGGGTGATGCTGCAAAATGTTCTCAATTATCCCCAAATGTCAGCCTGCCTTGGATGTGGAGAGAAAAGAAAACTCGATGGCCCCACCAAAAGCAAGCCTGGAGTTGTATGGGGGCTGCTGGAGTCTCCACAAACAGAAATTTTTAAAACAGGTGAAGGAAATAAGGTGGTCCAGGTCAGTTTGAGCTGCTTTTGGAGGAGATGGGTCCAACATTCCTAAGATCCCTTTCCATCCTGCCTCCTGGGGACTGGTGAAGCTATTAGATGTGAAAGGTCTGCCAGATGATGTGAGCTAATGCATCTCCACTGTGCCTGTGCTGGGTCTCAGCCAGGTACCCCCGAGGGGTCCGAGAGCAGTGCCTTGCTTAGTGTTGGGGGATTGTCCTCCTAAAACCCCTAATTTTGGGGAATAAATGCACAAAAGTGCTCCTAGGTGGGAGGCTGGGGTGGTGCAGGGGCACATCTCTGCCTGAATTAGGAGTTGTGCCGTGTCCATGTGCTGGGGGATGGGAATGCCCAGCCACAGGCAACACCTCTGCTGGAGATGCTCTCGGAGAGGCAGTGGGAGCTGGAAGCATTCAAAGTGCCTGGCCTGGGAGCCCTGTCAATATTTATGGAAAGGGTCAGCTGCACTGAGTGAATTTTTGAAAGCACTCAAAGGCTGATGGATGACTTCACCTGCCGGTGGTAGGAAGGCGCCTCCTGGTCGTGCCTTAACCACGTGCTCTCCAGAGAGCTCCTCCTTGGGGTTATTTTGCTTACAAGTTACTTTAACCATAAGTTCTATTTGCTCTGACAGTCTCTCCAGTAGTTGTGTTTTATTGCCTGTGAAATGACAGGCACAGACCTCTTAACACTGAGGAATGACTCAGGACAGCTGAGGAGGGTCTGAAATCCTTCCTAGTGCTGTGTGACATTTGGGTGCATCTCCCAGGGAACGTGTGTGTTTATTCACTTTGAGTCCTGGCACAAGGTTGTGGTGATAAAGGGAGGGTGTAAATGTCCATCAGGGTTGGGAAGCTGTAAAATGAACATTTGAAAACCTCCAAATCCAAGAAGTTAAAAACTGCAGCTCTCCAGGATTTATTAACACAGGTTTAACAACAGCAGCAGTCTTCTCTTGACAAATTCCCCAGGTTACATGCCTGGGAAACATGGTGACCTATTAAATCAGGTTAAATTTTGCCAAGAATGTTGGAGTAAAACACTTCTGCTCTCCATGCAGAGACCTCCTTGCTTAACAAGTAATTTCCTCTCCCACAGTCACTCTACAGCCTATGCCTGCTGTACATCCGTACATCCTTTGGGTCTCCTTAACGGTGGTGTCTTTTGACAGGTTTCAGGAAGAGTTCAAGATATTGTACATACCAAGCTCTGATTAAGCTGAAACAGAAGTGCTCTGCCACTGTTTGTCACTGGGATTCTCCTCTATGTGCTGGGAATAGTAAAGGAAACAGGACAACAGCCTGCCTGGGGAGGGGTTTTGTCTTTGTTTTTGAGAAGGAAAATGTCTTTTGGCCTTGGAGGTGAAGCAAAAGCATTTATTTTTTTAAAGATCAAAATCTAGGCTCCAAGAAATGGGGGGGGGGCGGGGAAATACATTTTTCCACCAGCAGCTGCTTGCAGCTTTCTTCACTCACTTCATGGATGGCCTTACCCTACAGCTCTGCAGGGAGCAGTGGGAGGCAGCAGCCACTTCTGGGGCAGTAAAGACAAGTCAATTGAAGCCTCTGGACAGTGAGGGGAGGCAGTGATGATATTGTAGAGGGGAAAATGAAGACATTTCACTGATAAGCCCTCACATCCTGACAGGTCCTGAGCATGTGTGGCAGCAGCAGCTGCCGGGTGCTGAGTTCCCTGCTTTGCTTGGAGACTGGCTGAACAAGAAACTCCACTTTTGTTTTCCTTTTTCTTTTCCCCCTTCACCATGGCACATGCTAAAAGCTGCTGACACAAACCTAGAAAACAGCAAAGTGGGCTGTGCTGAGACTTGTTTGTGCAGAGATTTGCCCCTCCTTGGCCTAAAGCGTTATTTTAAACAGCAGTTGTAAAACTGATGCCAGAGTTTTGCAGAGAAGGTGAATTTCCCATCTCATTAAGACTAAATGGATATATTTAGTTCCTCCTTTCTTCTACTTTAAGGATTAAAAAGTCTATTGCAGAGCCCAGGCTTGTGCCACAGTGCTGGCGAGCTTTGCTTCTCAAGGGGACAAGGAGCTTACCAATGGACAGGCACATGAGAATGCCATTCCTGGTTCTCATCCTCAGCCACCACTGGGTATTTACTGCTCCTGGCTCTTCCTATGATCCTCCATGACTGATACACCCCTGGCATCTAATGGGGCTTGTGCCCCCAACATGTGAGGACACGGGCAAACCCAGCTGTTTGGTGTCCCAGGCTGGGTAGAGGGAAGGCGGTAAAACAGTTCCTCAAATCTTGTGCCCTCACTTGCCCTCACTCCATCCCTTGGGGAAAGTCCATTTTTCCCAGCAGTTTCTCTGTCCAATGGTAGTGGCAGGGTCCCACCTGATGGGGTGACAGCATGTCCTCCCATCAGAAACAGGGATCTCTGTGGCTGTCTGCTCCTGTCTGTGCACCAACAGCCATTCAGGGGGGCTGGCCCGAGGGTACCAAGGGATGCTCTGCTTGAACGCCAGGCCACGAGGGCTTTTCCCAGCCCTGAGACTGCACCTAAAGCCCACTAATGTGTTGCCTCTTCTGTTCTCTACTCCACTCTGCACAGGCTGTCCCTGGAGAGAAAGGTTTGAGGTGTGGCAGGGTGCATTCCCTGCCATGCCAGCAGCAGAGGTGAGTTAAAGCAACAAGAATTTTTCTGTGTTTTCCTGGCAAGGGCTTTTCAGCTCCCTGGGCATGCGTGTGCATAATTGCAGTAATTGTCTCCCTGCTATCTCGTGTCCATCTCCACTAATACTTTGTTCTGCACACCTGGCCCAGACTCTTGCCAGGGGTATTTGTGGACGGGAACACCAGAGCCCTCAGGCAGATCACTGAGGCTTTGGAGGTATTTCTACCCTATACTCACATGGTATCACTCACTGCATCTAGTTCTGCACCTCTGAACTGGATTCCTCACCAGAATCAGGGCCAGCTTTACTGGCAGCTGTTGCAGCAAAGGCATCTGGTCCCATTTCTATACCAGCAGCCCATCTTTGCCAAAAACAACTTGTTCTTTTAGAAAGCTTCCCTGAACTGCCCTCCTAAAAGCACTAACACTGCTCCTGGAATATTGCCACAGTATCCCTTTAAGTGCAAGTCACTTGAATGCCTGCTGGGAAACTCAAAAAAAGCAGAAGCATATAAAGAACAAAATATTTGCTTTAGTGGATTCCCTACTCTTTTTTGCTGAGTGCTGGCAAGCATCTTTGCAGGAGCAAGGTTTTGTGCATCTGGAGAAGGGTCCAGTGTGAGGGAGAATTGGGAGACAGAGCTTGTGCAAATCCCAACAATGTCAAAGATGAGCAAGCCTTGTTGCCCATTTGCCTTGGTAAACATGTCCCATTGGCCTCTGCAAATCAAAATATAGGGCCAGAGCAGACATCTCTGTTGGATACTTTATTTACCACCCTCTGTTCTGCAGACCTTGGATGGGTTTTTCTACCCCTCCCTTGTGGACTCCTTGGCTATTCAAACTGCTGAAAGAGCTGATACCAAATCTGGGGCCACTGCCCTGGAAGTGTCTTTATCAGTGACAAGGTGAGGCCTTGATGGGGCTGGCAGTTTTGACTGTGTCCCCTGCACTCATTCTGCAGAGCCCAGTGAGTTTTGCTTCACCCCCACGGCACAAGTACCTTTGTCTTTTTCTAAACACTAGTTTTCCTAAAGACTCAGTCCTCTATCAACTGTCTCTCCATGGCTTCTGTATTCTCCATGCCCAGCTGTATTCATTTGTGGGGATTTCATACTTTCTCACCAGTCGCCCCTAAATATATTGAATATCTGGGGACAAAGCCCCAACCAAAGCCACCCTTATCCCCTTCATTTCCATGATCATTTACTCCTGGAAGACACCTGGATGGGCTCTATGTCCTGCATTGATGTTTCAGCCAAAAGTTCCCCTTTCTTTGTGCCTGGGACCTCAGTACACTGGTGTTTGTGGCCATTTCACACTCTCCCAGTTTGCATGGGCAGCCTCCTGCCCAGCACTGGCACTGTTTGTGTGGCTGATGGCATGATGCAGCCTCCATGCCCCATCAGCAGTGACCACAAAAGCAGCTCTCTTTTCTCAAAGGTGCCCTGGGTGCAAAGTCCTGACAAACCCCTGCTGTTTGTCTGCAGCTTCAGCCCCCTTTTGGAAAGTAGCCATGGGCCAAGTGAAAACATCCCACAGCTGGAGCTGTCCCCTCACCTGTGGGTCCTCCTGGCAGAACTGCAGGACAGAGCTGGAACACTCCAGTCTCTGCCACCCCTTCAGGGATCACCCAGCTCTGCAGGACAGCAGGAGACTCCAGCTACTCCTCCCACAACATGGGTTGTGTAACTGAGGTGGGAGTGGGGTGGCTGCTTGCCCTCCCTGCCCCTGCCAAAGCGCCGCGTCTCGTCTATAAATCTGGAGCGAGAGGGGCTCTCCCCCCACAGCGCAGGTGACACAGAGCACAGGTGGCTGGGGCTGGAGGTAAGTGTTCCTCGGGGGGCTGAGAAGCCTTTCCTTCCCTCCCTACCCCACACCTTGGCACTTCTGAGGTTGGCTGCTCTGGATACTTGCAGGGACAGTGTGGAAAGTGTGGCAGGAACAGGCACGAGGTGGCAGAATCAATATTTTTTGGGTGTTAGTTGTAGCTTCTCTGCAAGAGGGTAGGGAATCAAATAGCATATGTAGCTAGGAAGTGTCTGTGATATAAGTTAGCTCCCACCATGCAAAAAAAGGCCTCCCCCAACATCGTAAACAGTGAGTAGCTCATGCTAGTGCTTTCTTCATTTACAAAGGAAAAAGTCCAGATTTTATTCCAACCTGGGAAAACACCTATTCATTAGGTGTTGCTTTATGACTGAAAGTTGAAATAGTTCTGGAGAATTTGGTGGGTTTTAGAAAACACTGTGTCCAACCCCAGTTTTTTACTGAAGACTTTTTTTTTTTTTTCTCCTGATGAATACACCATCCTCTGTGTCTGGTGGAAGCTGAAAGTGCTTCTCAGGGCAGAGGAACTGGTACCACCCATAGTGACATCCTGCTATGGTGAATTAGTAACTCAGCTGAGCAGGGTGCTCCCTCCAGCCCTGGGGTTAAACCACAGATTGCAGCAGCACCCCCAGGGCACCTATGTGGGGGTCCTTGTTCTGGCATTGTCCAGCCCAAGCCACAGAGCCTGGCCATCATCCCTTGTTCTATTGTCTGGAGCTACCAAGAAGGATTTGGATCCATCATGCCCACTGCAGCCCTGGGAGCTTTGTAGGGCTGGATGTCAATCCAGGAGCTGTTGCCTTTCAAGCTTTCAGCCCTGCAAGAGACACAAAAGTATCCTAAACCCAAGGTGTGCCACACCTGTAGCCCCTCTATCAGCCTCAATAGCCATGTCAAAGTCAGCATCATCTTCCCTGGGGATGGGTGACAGGACCCTGTCAAAGATGTAGAGACTGAATAATCCCAGTGCATTTTTGAGAGAGGCAGGGGCAAAGATAAAATACAAATATTTGCAAGTCTGATAAGGCAGGATAGTTTAAACACAGCTTGTAAATAAAAACTGGCAGTGAATTGTGGCTCAACTACATACTTTCAAAGTGAGCTTCCAGGGCAGCTGCAGGGGTTTGGAAGCAGCCCAGGGAGCGCACTGTAAAAGTGGATAGATTATTAAAATAAAGGAAAAAACAAAGAAGAAAATTATGATTTAAGACATTTAATCTAACTTGTAAATGAAGAGCCCAGAATGCTGGTAAAGGGAATGAAGTTTAGGGGTAGCATATAGAGAAATCCCTTATAGAAGGCATGCCAAGAGCTGCCCCCTGAGAGGGTGATGATCCTCTGTGGGGTTTCTCCCAGGTTAAGCCCTGTTCACAGCCTAGGATCCCAGTAGAGACCAGAGGGATGAGAGTGGCCGTGGTGGGCGCGGGTGTCAGCGGGCTGACAGCCACCAAGTGCTGCCTGGACGAGGGGCTGGAGCCCACGTGCTTTGAACAGAGCCAGGACATCGGAGGGGTCTGGCGCTACACGGTGAGCCAGAGGCGCCTGTCCTCCTCCCCTCAGGAGTTACAGCTTTGCAGGATTTGGGGACGGGTTGAGCTGGGCTCCAGTGGGTGTGGAAGGGCTGTGAGAGCTTGCTGGGTGCTGACCTGTCCCAACTGCGCTCTCTGAGTCCAGGGGAGCCCGGGGACAGTCCCAACCCCGGGCACTGGGCTGATGCACCCCGGGGTGCCATGGCAGGAGCACATCGAGGCTGGCCGGCCAAGCCTTTATCCGTCAGTCATCAGCAACACCTCCAAGGAGATGTCTGCCTTCTCCGACTTCCCGTTCCCTGAGGACTTCCCAGTGTTCCTGCCCAATGCCCAGCTCCTGGACTACCTCCGGCGCTACGCTGAGCACGTCAGCCTCTGGGAGCACATCAAATTAGGGGTGAGTGATGGGTGCCCTGCACTGCCTTGCTCCCCACCTGTGCTGGGTGCCAGTGGTGACTTTGCTTCACTTCCATGTTTTAGACCACCGTTGTCAGCATCCGGAAACACCCTGACTTTGCCACCACGGGCCAGTGGAATGTGGTCACAGAGGCGGGTGGGAAGCAGATATCGCACGTCTTTGATGCCGTTATGGTTTGCAGCGGCAATTTCTCTGAGCCATCCCTCCCCCTGCACTGTTTTCCTGGTACAGTATGGGGCTGCCTGTGGTTACCTGCTTCCAGGGGCTGGGGAGAGAAGATTTAGGAGTTACTCAGGGAAAATCCTTCCTTTCTTTTCTTGCTTCTGCTTTCCAAACCTGCTGACATGAACAGCAATACATTCTCTTGCTTCAGCAGCTTTGTCTGAGACCTCATTTTGGAGAGGAACATCAATTCTGTGTGCATGGGATGGAGGACTGGACCTCCCCGAGTCCCTGGTGGCCAGTGATTGCACTTCCTTGCTCCTGCCATCTGGATTGGTTTTTTACATCAGTTCTCCCAACAAAACCCACAACTGCTCAAGTACTTAAAAGATCTGTTTCCTTTTCCCCAAGGCATTGAGAAATTTCAAGGGCAGTACTTCCACAGCCGGCAGTACAAGCATCCCGACGTGTTCCAGGGCAAGCGTGTCCTCGTGGTGGGCATGGGCAATTCAGGAGTGGACATCGCAGTGGAGGCCAGTCATGTAGCTGCAAAGGTGCCACCACCCAGCCACCCCCGGGGGTGTGGGGAACACTGGGGACAGTAGCTCAGTGTACTGTCACCACAGGGACATGGTGTACAAACAGTCTTCCTGAGCCTGAATTTTTTGGTCAAAAACCTACCTTGAAAGCAAGCTGTTTTTCTTCCTGTCTCCTGTTTCACCTCCACCACCAGCAGCCAGGAGGTCTTATGTTGTGGTTTGTTGGTTTCCTGTGGTGGCATGGCAAGCCACAAACCTTCCCGGAGAGCACTGTGGGGCTGTCTTAGGGAGAGCAGCCATGCTGCTTCCCATAGCCCTTCTGGGCGGCCCGCGCTGCCCCCGCTCGCTGTCGGCCCCACAGCACGGCGGCGATAAAGGAGGTAAGAAGGCTCCCTGCATGGGGACCTCTGTGGATCTTTATTACATGCTGGTTCCCAGAGGCAGAGAGCCAGCACGTGGCATGGTTCCCCAAAGCAGAGAGACACACGGTCAGAAATCTGGGGTTTTATATGGGGATGAGGGGGTGGAGAGAGCACATGGACTAATGGTCTCAGGGCATAGGGGTGGTACAAGGGTGCAGTTGGGGTAAAGGAACCAACAGAAGAAACCCGAGGGAGTAGTTAGGACTATGGGCTGGGAAGGGGGGACCATGTGGAAAGGGCAGGCAATTTAGTAAGAAAAGGAATGGGGAAATACAACACCACAGTCTTAAAGATGCTGTTGCTGCTTTTCCATTGCACAGTCTTCCCCATGCCCCTCTGAGTTTCTTTATAAAGGAAAAGCAGCAAATTCATCACCTGAACCATTGATTCTTCTCTTCCAGGTGACCATTAGCACCACTCGAGGAGCCTGGCTGCTCAGCCGTGTGTTTGAGCACGGCTACCCATGGGATATGGTTTTAAACACTCGCCTTATGAGCCTGATCAGAACCAACCTCCCCAGACTCCTTTCATGGTGGTTGATTAATTACAAGGTGAACCAGCGGTTTAACCATGAAAACTATGGCCTTCAGCCAGAGAAGAGGTACTTCGTGGCTCTCATCTCATGCAGATGGGCTTGTGGTGTGGGTAGGGGACAATATTCAGCAACCAGCATCAACCAATGCCCAGACTGGGGTGCTCTCCAACGGGGAGTTTGTAGCCCAGCAGGAGAAGATAAGCTGTAGCTCCCTTAAGTGGTGAGAGATTTGGCATGCTGGAAAAGCCCAGGAAGGCCTAGAGGAGTTTTTTTCATGAGGGTCCCTGGGAAAAGAGGAGAAGGAAGGCTTAAAGAGTAACTGAGTGAAGGGAATAAGGTGGCAGGAGATGTCTGTGAATCACTCATGCTGTGGGACAGGGTGACACTGGTGAAACACGTTTGGAGGTGGGGAGCAGGGCTGTTTGCTCAGAGCAAATGACACTGCCAGGTCTGAGCTGGTGGGCCTGGGGGGAGGGGGAGCAGGGGCATCAGCAGGGTTTGTCCATGGTCTCCCATTCTCAGAGCCCGTGGATCTCCACAGCTGCCTGGTGCGTGAGCCCGTGCTGAGTGATGACCTTCCAAGCTACATCCTGACAGGCAGGATCACCATCAAGCCAGGCGTGAAGGAGTTCAAGGACAACTCCGTTGTTTTCCACAACTGCCCTGAGGAGGAGCCCATTGACATTGTTGTCTTCTGCACAGGCTACAACGTCTCCTTCCCCTTCCTAGAAGAATCAATCGTCAGGGTGGAAAACAAGCACACATCCCTCTACAAATATGTGTTCCCAACCCACCTGCAGAAGCCCACCCTGGCTGTCCTTGGGCTGATTAAGCCCTTAGGAGGCATCATGCCCGTGGCAGAGATGCAGGCACGCTGGGTGAGCTGTGTCTTCAAAGGTAGGGGAGCAAATGTGAGCCCTCCTGTTTCCCAAAATGCAGCTCAGACTGGACACGTTTTGTCCTTCCAACAAGGGAGATCCCAAAGCTAAGAAGTTCAGAGCGGACAAGGGAGCATTTTCAAGGCTCAGACTTCCTTATTTCACTTCAGCTAAGCTACAGCAACATAAGTGAGGAAAGAGACCTGCTGGTGTTTTGCTTGGGGTTTTTAATAAAAATAATAATAATAACCCTATGGAGGGCTGGGTCAGGACTACTCCACAGAGATGTGAAGCTCTTTGGGATGATCCTCTCTGGGGCTTGCACAGCCCATCTGACCCCACATCACCTGCCTGTGCCCCAACAGCACACATCTGTAACAGCAGGAAAAGGTGTGAGTGAATTTGGAATACTATGGAGGTTTCTGGCAGGATTGCCACTGCTGAACAAATTGCAAGCAATGAGACTTTCCTGCCCTCCCAGGGAAGGGATTCCCACATTTTCATCACTGAATGAGTTGACAATTCCCCCCCAGGAGTTAAACTAGGTGGGATGCTCTCCTCTCTCTTCCAGGCTTGTGTCAGTTGCCTTCCCAGTCTGTCATGGAGAAGGAAGTAAATGAGAAGAAGAAAAACCAAGTCCGATGGTAAGTCATTCCCCAGAGCCCCAAAGGTTTTTTGGTGGATTGAAAAATCCTTGGAGTTTTTGGGGCAGCAACACACAGGCTCTCCTCTGTGCCCATTCCCTGCACACAGGGCAGAGGAGAGGGGAGGATTCCTGGATCCAGTCTCCCCTTTACTCACGTGCATCAAGCCAATGTAACCTTTGATTTTACACTGATATTTTGCCTGTTGGTGACAGGAAGAAATGAATTCAGGGTACTCAAGACTAAAGCTTACTTGGGAGTTGGGGAAGAGCGCCAGGATCCCCAGGGACTGAGAGATAAAATGGCAGAGAAATTAATAGTAATAAATGCAAAGTAATTCAGCTGGGGGGGGGAAGCCAACCCACAACCAATGAGGTGTACAAGGTGTACACAGATTGTCTCATCTCTCAGCATGGAGACCTGACTCAGTGTGAACAGGTGTCTGAGCACACTGGTGTGTGGTTCACAGGCAGGCAAAAGGCTGAGAAGTATTAGGGAATGAATGAGATTATCCCAGGAAACTGGATGATATATTAATCCATGGTTCACTTAAATAGCTATAGGAGAAAAGGTACAGAAGAGTGAAATACAGAATTGCCCAGAACAGCTGCTCTACAATACAAGGCTAAATGGATGTAGGCTTTTTTCAGCCCACTGGAGGTGGGACATGAAGCTGTCAATTCTGCAGAAAAGGTGAACTGGAAGCAATTCTCCAGGTCACCATGTATTCTTGCAATAATTGGTGGAAATGTACATGAGGGATACTAAAGGGTGCCACTTTTCTCATGCTGCACATGACTTTTCTGCAGAAAGCAAAGGAATTTGGGGTTGAGTTTTTTCTTTGTTTTGAAAAAGACCCAGAACTGATTTGCCAAAGTCTGTTAACAAAGATTCACCAAGGTGAAGGGGAGGACAGGTGCAGTTTGTGAAAAAGGAAGTAAAAGAGTGATTGACATGAGCCAGAATCACTTTACAGGTGCTGTGTCATGGATGGGTTCCCACTGCATATGCATCCAGTCCTTTCCTAAAAAGAACCCAGCTGCGTTCCACATGCAATAAGAACAAGGATGCAGAGGACCTGCACTCCAGTTCCTCTCAGCCCTGCTGACATCAATCTTTCTCCTGCCTCTTTTTCTTCTCTGATTCATTCAGGTTCGGTCTGACC
This sequence comes from Gymnorhina tibicen, assembly GCA_013399875.1. Lineage (NCBI taxonomy): Eukaryota > Metazoa > Chordata > Aves > Passeriformes > Artamidae > Gymnorhina > Gymnorhina tibicen. Next base: position 612,940 of record VXAZ01007367.1, read on the forward strand.
TTTGATGAAGTCCTCAAAACCGAGTGGCTGGACTACCTGGACACACTCGCCTCCTTCATCGGTGCCAAGCCCAGCGTGCTGGGGCTGCTCTGCACAGACCCTTGGCTGGCCCTCACCATCTTCTTCGGGCCCTGCTCCCCCTACCAGTACCGACTGCAGGGTCCTGGGCACTGGGAGGGGGCACGGCAGGCCATCCTCACCCAGTGGGACCGGGTCCTGAAGCCCACGAGAACAAGAGTCCCTGCTGGCTCCTCCAGCTCTTTCCGTTCTCTCTTGACTGTGGTGGGATTCCTCCTGCTCCTGGCTGCTGTGATTTTTGCTTTCCAGTAGCTTTTAGAACCTGTTTGTTTGTTGTTTGGGCTTTTCATGGTTTTGTTTGGGTTTTTGTTTTTGTCCTGAGGGATGTTATCTAAGGTCAGACAGCTCCTCAGTGTGCCACAGGACTGGGGAAAAGGATTTCAGTCGATGACAACAAATTTTGAACTGCAACCTGTGGCACAAACCTCTCTCTGCTCCTGCTCAACCCCAAGCACAGCTTTTGCAGACCCCATTAGCCAAAAATCCAAGTGAAAGGGCACTGGTTGTGGTGGTTTGTCACATCTTGAGTTTGGGGCAGGTACCCTGTGGGGCTGAGCACTCTTGGCTTTGCTTCCCTGCATGCCCCGCCACAGATAACCCTGAGGCTTTGTTTTGTGTGTGGAGAGACTTTAAATGAATAAAATCTCAGTGGGTGCAGGTGCCTCCCTATCGTCTCCTTCTGTGCATGGGAAGAGCTGGGAGGGGGAAACCCATGTCTGAGTTGGGGCTGTGCCACCAGTTACTGTGGGCAACTCACAAGGCTGGGGTAAATTGACCCCCCCCAGATTAGGCTGCAGGGTGCTCCATGCTGTCTGCTGGCAAAAGGAGCGTGTTTTGCTGATTTCCTGGGGATGCCAAGTGAACGTGTGCCCAGCACAGGCACCACGCAAGGGGATAGATCAGGACAACCCCAACCTGCTGCCTGGGGCTGGAGCAATGACGAGTTACAGCGTGGGAGTCCTCGCAAGCAATCCTTTGGGATTATCATCTGAATTTCACCTGGCACTGCCACAGGGAGGTTGAGAACTTTCTTCCAGGGCATTTAGGCACGCAGGGCGGGGGAATGCGGGTGTAAAGGTCAGCGGTGCAAGAGCTGTGGCAAGCTGCCTGGACTTCAGCCTTCCCTTCCAATCCACAGCAAGAGAAACTCAAGGGAAATTCGGCCGAGGTCTGAGCAGCGAAGGCACAGCACTGGCCTGCAAGGTTTGCTCCTCACTTCTCTTGGATGGGTTTTGCAGGGTTTAAAAGTGGGCAGACAGCTCTCCAGGGTTTTGGCATTCACTGCTGGCTTTGCCTTGCTGCTGGTGGGGGAAGAGGGATGTTGCAGGGACCCTCTGGAGTAAAACAGTCTGCAGGCAGTGCTGGAAAAGTGGGGTGACTTGAGCAGCCTGAGCTTGTCTACCCTTTCCTGAAGCCAAAGAAGGCTTCAGAAAGAGGCAGGCGACTGCAGACATGTCCTGCCCTGTTCCTGCAGATCAAGGAGTGGCTCAGGCTAGGCTTTTGGATGCCAAAGGGTTTTTTTGCACCTCCCTCATTTTTCCTTGGCTTTCTTCAGTTTCCTCCAGTTCCTATTTATGTTAACTTACTTTTTGACACAAAACTGACAGAAAAAAGTTATAAATTACTCTTTCTGCAGACTCTGTAGTAGGAGTGTTTATCATCTAATCAAAGTTCACCTGGGTTCATTTTTTCCTAGTTTCTTTGCTTTCCAGTCAAGCTCTGTGCAGCTCAATTTACACACCCCAGCTTTGAGTTCCTCCCATTTATACCCAGTGTTTCCCGGGTTTCTTACCTTTTGTATATCCTGTAATCCCAGCCATGCTTTCACAGAGCTGTCTAACTTCTGAATGGCTGCACCGTGCTTCTGCTCAGTCAGGCATTGCTTTGCTTTTTTTCTGTTTCTAAACCCTTTTTGTTTTCAAGAGATTGCTCTTTAATGGGAAATTGAAAAGGAAAGCGTGAAAACGAGCCAGCTTAGCTGGCGTTGTTTCTTGCAAAGGTTTCAGAGGATCACTTTGTGCAGGCAGAAGAAGATAGCTGCAACTTCTTTGCATGCCCTGGTTTGGGCTGGAAAAGGGAATAAATTTAAGCAGTGGAACAGTGAGGTTTAAAAGTGCCTCCTTTTTCCCCCCATGAAGGAGGAGGGTTCCTGGACCTCCACTGTGGGCTTAGCACAGCAGGAAGGGTAATGAGCAGGCTCTGTCCACAGCACTTGAATCAGCTGGCCACTGCTTTCTCCAAGAACAGTTTTCCTTCATGGACACCTGCACCCAGAGAAGACAGGGGTGTTTTGCTGGGGATGGGAAGAAGGGACCGGCATTTCTGCTGATCCTTGGGCTTTTGTGTTTCCAGCTGCTCTCACACCAGCCCATTGCCTGCTGCAGGCCAGCATGGTCCGGCGTGTGGCCGTGATCGGGGCTGGGGTCGGGGGCTTGGTCTCCGTCAAGTGCTGCCTGGATGAGGGGCTGGAGCCCATCTGCTTCGAGAGCAGCGAGGACATCGGTGGCATCTGGCGCTACACGGTCAGTGTGTTCTGGGTTTGTCCCCTCCCTTGGATGCTCTTTGACTGCAGCAAAGAGGAAAGGGTGGCCATGCCCTCATGGACTGTCCCTATCGCACCCATGGGGCTCCTCTTAACTCCAAGATGGAGAAGGAAATGGAGGGAGCAGAAATGATTGTCACTAGGTGCTAGTCCTGGTTTATTCCTTGTACCAAAATACGAGGAAGAAAAATACTCAAATACTTTGTGGGGAGAAAGTCCTTCCCTGCACACCTGGAAACAACACCACTGGCTTCACACAGGACTCCATGGACGATAGCAGAGTCAGCGTGTACCACTCAATCATCACCAACACCTCTAAGGAGATGTCCTGCTTCAGTGACTTCCCCTACCCGGAGGATTTTCCCAGTTACCTGCCCCACGGCCTCGTCCTGGAATACTTCAGGATGTACGCCCGGCACTTCGACCTCCTACGGCACATACGCTTCCAGGTGAGCAGGGACCCCAAACCCCATGGGAAGAAGGGCCACCGGTAGCTGTAGATTCCAAGTGGGACGGGACAATGCCGGGTGCCAGCCCTCGAGGACCACGTGCCTTTTGCATCCTGCACACAGCCTTTAGGCCCCATGTTTTAAATAAGGCTGCTTGAACATGAGCTTGCCCCCAATGCCATCACCAGGGGAAAGGTGCAGGGTGGGATTTAACAGCTTCAGAGGTGACATGCAGCTCCCCAGGGACCCAGCCTGCTCCTGGCAGCCCCAGCCTTTCACAGGCACATCTCCAAAACACGGTGTGGTCCCTGACTGTTGTTATGTTGGGTTTTGGTGCAAGACAACAGTTCTCAGTGTGAGAAAGTGCCCAGATTTCACCACCTCAGGCCAGTGGGAGGTGGTCACCGAGACCGACAGTGTCCAGGAGTCCCACATCTTCGATGCTGTCATGGTTTGCACCGGCCATTACCAGGAGCCCTACTTGCCATTGTCCTCTTTCCCAGGTAAGCCCTGTCCCAGCAGTGGGGTGTGCTGGGGTTGCCCCACAAGGTTTCCCCCAACACCCATGGGTCCCCTGGTTGTATTTTCCTCTGCAAGCCTGCCTGCTCCATGAAGCCCCCACACTGGAGCAGGCAGGACCCTGACCCCATGGAAATGGTGGAGGGCATTCCAGGGAATGGGAAAAACACCTTTGTAAAGATGCATCCAGGCTTTTCCATTAGGATTTGCAAAGCAAGACTGAGCTGAGGAGGTACAGGAGGGTGGCATCACCCAGGAAGCCAAGATTTCCATGGGCTTCTCAGCTGCAAGCAGAGGTGGGAGGGGGAGAGTTGGGAGCTGCAGAGGATCTGGGCACAAGGCTGGGGCAAAGAAATGTATCTGGCAGTAGGAGATGCTCCCTGCTCTCTGCCTAGGCATTGAAAGTCGCTTCAAAGGCCAGCACCTCCACAGCCGGGAATACAGAGATGTGCAGGCGTTCCGAGGAAAGCGGGTCCTCGTGGTCGGCATTGGCAACACTGGCGGTGACCTCTCCGTGGAGCTGAGCCGTGTGGCTGCCAAGGTACAGCTCCATGGTGGTCCAGACAGGGACCATGAGAGCCAGTGGCTCAGGGTACCACAGGGAGCTTTGCCCTCAGATTTCTCAATAAATTCCACTTCCAGCTGAGGGCAATTGAAGAAGCTTTGCAACTCCTGGAGTTTGGGCCACCTGAATACTGGCAATTGAGTAGCTGTGGAAACTTTACAGAAGCCACCACAAGCTGTTTGGTTCATCTGGATGCCATCTCCTTCCCTTGGGATAACTCTGTGTTGGCTCAAGTGCAGGAGATGGGATTTGCCATTTAGGGAAAAAACAACAGGCTGAGACCTGCCTTCCTCCCCAGGTGTTCCTCAGCACCAGGAGCAACACATGGGTTCTCAGCCGGCTCTCGGACCATGGCTTCCCCTGTGACATGGTCGGCACCACCCGCTTCAACCACTTCCTGGACTGGCTTCTCCCATCAGCCCTCACAAGGAGGATCAGGTTTCGGAGGTTCAATTCATGGTTCAACCATACAAACTATGGCTTGGCTTCCAGCAAAAGGTGATTTTCCTGATTGTTTTGTTGGGTGATCAGGCAGTCTTTATAACACGAAGTGCTCAGTTTTCAGTTTTGGGGATTATTTGTGGAATAGCAAACCACAGGAGGGGAACTCTGACCACAGAAGTCATTTTGGGTCCCTCCCAGATGCTAACACTGCTGCCCTCTTCTCCCCCTCCAAGCTCCAAATTTAAGATTATTGTCAATGAAGAGCTGCCATTCTGCCTCCTCTCTGGGACGGTGGTGTTGAAGCCAAACGTGAAGGAGTTCACTGAAAACTCTGCTGTTTTTGAAGATGGGACAACCGAAGAAAACATCGACGTGGTGCTCTTTGCCACGGGCTACAACTTTTCATTTCCCTTCCTCGAAGAGTCTGTTCGCAGCATCATTGATGATAACCGTTCCCTCTACAAATGCATCTTCCCTCCCCAGCTGGAAAAGCCCACACTGGCCATCATTGGCTTGATCCAGCTGACTGGCTCAATTATGGTGGGATCAGAAATGCAGGCTCGCTGGGTGACGGGCGTCTTTGCAGGTAGGAGATGGGGGGATCTGCTGGGGTGGGAGGTTTGGGGCAGCCTGACCTGCTGCCCACAGAGCTTCAGCTCCATGGTGGCCATGGGAATCAGTAGCATGGCAGCCTCTGTCCACCAGCTGCATCCCTGTATCCCTGCTGCTCCACACCTGCTGACCACACCTCGGTAAAGGTGCTGGGACCTTGGCAAGGGGCTGAACATTTCCTCTTAAGGTGCTGCTGGAGGTCACTGGTTTCTCTGTTCTCAGGCTGGAACAAGCTGCCTTCCCCCAGCAGGATGATGGCCGATGTTTTGAAGAGGAAGCCACCAGTCAAAAGGTGTGTGATGCTCCTGCACTTGGGATGAGACAGGTGCTGTGTGTCAGGATATCTTCAGGGAAGGAGGGCCCGATGGCAGTCATGGAGGGACCTGCTTAGGACACCCAACTCTGCATTTATTATCTCACCGCCTGTAGTGAGGTGGGGAAATGCTCTTGTGGCTTCTTTACAGAGCAAGACACCAAAAGCTGCTCTGGAGCAGTTTATGACAAGACTCAGGACCTGCAGCTCCCCTTCCCTCTATTCCCATCTCCTTTTCTCCCTCCCTTTCTCTCTCCTTCTCTGGAGATCTCCCTCTGCCAGGCCTCCAAGCCATGTCCTAATTCCCAGCATGTCAAGATGGAGGTTTGGTTTCCTCCAGACTAAGGGTGCCATCTCGTGGCTTCTCCGTCCCAAATCCAGGCAGTTGGAGACGGCTGGGTTCAGGGCCAAGCCCCATCCAGAACCCCCGCTGGAGCCGGGCAGTGTGGGTGGGGGACAGTTTGTGTCAGTTTTTGGCAGGTCAAGGTGAGTATTCCACAAGGCCCTTGGGTGTGTGGGAGCTAACAGCCTGCCTTGTTGGTGCTGGGATTTTACAGGAGGTCGAGATGTGTCCATGAGGATGTGGGGTGGGTGATGATGCAGGAGCAAAGAGGGGACCTCGGGGTGCAGGCTGGGTTAGGTCTGCCAGCAGGGCAGGGCTGGCTCACGGGACACTGGTGCAAAGCTGGGACATAACAGAGCCACAGGAATTATGACTGGGACCCCCAGTGCAATACTGTTACACAGAAATATGGAAGCCTGAGGTGCAAGGGAAACAAACTTGAGCCTGTTTCAAATTTCCTGAAGCAGATTCAGCATGTCCTCCCTCCTGTGACGGAGATAAGGCTTCAAGCAGAAAAATCCTGGAGGTCCCTCCCAGCACGGGAAGCTTTCTGCATCTCCCAGATTTTCCCAGTCCCCTTGGCATTCTTATCTCTGAAAGTCTACGGTTCTACTTCTCAAAATCAGCCAAATCCCTGAACCCCAGGGAAGGACATAGCAGGGGCACTTGTGGTATTACAAGGATGGTACTGTTAAGTTAGAACTGGTTTTGAAGCCACAACTATGCTGCAGAGACAAAACAAGCTTCTGCTTATCCCCTGCCCCGGGTAACTGCTGGGACCAACCCTCAGAGGCTCTTTCAGTGCCTTTAGCTTTATTTGGGGCTGAAAGAGCTCTGCCCCAGAGACTGGGGCTCACCTGATGTCTGAGCCTAATGCTTTTGCTTTCCATGGAGCTGGGGACTGAGATAGGATGATACTACCTGACTTTTATTTCTTGTGTCCCATCCAAGGAATCCATCTGAGAGGGAGAACCTGAAGATGAGTTTTATCAGCTACACGGATGAAATAGCTGCATGTGCTGGTGTAAAGCCCAGTGTGCTGAGGCTGCTCCTGACAGACCCCCAGCTGGCCCTGGCCATCTTTTTTGGGCCCTGCTCACCCTACCAGTTCCGGCTGGTGGGACGGGGCAAGTGGAGCGAGGCCAGAGCTGCCATTCTGACTCAGTGGCAGCGCACGCTGAAGCCCTTGAGAACTCGGGTGGTGGATGACAATTCCAACAGCTCATCTGGCTGGCACTGGATGTGCCTCCTGGCTCTGCCAGCAGCTCTCACAGCAGGTTTTCTCTTTTCTAAATACCCCCAGCCAGGCTGGAGCCCCTGGGCAGGTCCCCAGCTGTAGAAGAAACCTGGAGAGCCCCAGTGCCAGGTGAGCTGGGGGCTGCAAAGCTGTGCAGGTGCCAGGTGCTGTCAGAGGACTGGAGCTGGGGCTGTCTGGTGCCTATCCACCTCCTGCTGCTGTTTCACCAAGGGTGATACAGAATGTTCACTCCAAACCATTTTGGGATGAACTGGTGAGCATGAGGCCAGCCTTCCTCCCTCCTAGCCCAGCCAGAGCTTCCTCCCTAAAATTTAGGCAAGACCCATAGCACCTTGAGGTTTTGTGAAACATGAACTGTTTCACTGAGAGCTATTTATGTGTCTGGTAACTTTTGGGACATGAAGGAGAAGAGCCACAAATAAACCTCACAGATTTGGTCTTTGCTGATGGTTTTATTAATGGCTTATGATCAGGGTGTGTGAAGCAGACCCCAAGTTGTGGCAGAGGGGAGAGTCTTGCCCTTATACATATATATATACACATATATATATACACATATGTATTTTTTATATATATGCATATATATATATAATCCATACCTTATTTTATATATAATCTATATAATGTGTAGAAAAAATGTTATATATGTTAATATATAGATATATAATAATCCCTGTCATTGCCCAAGCAGCCTCAGGCTTACAGAGACCCCTGAATCCCACCGATACAGAGCCTCTCCATCCCTCCCTGTCTGCCTTCATCGGGGGATTGCGCTAAAACTCCGGTGGACAGGCTGCAGTCGATTCCATGCGGGGAAGTGTCTTCCCCCTCCGACCCGTCCGTCCGCCATCCCACCGCAAGAGCAGTGGGGCCGTGAAGCCGTGGGGACCCAAAAGGGGATGGAGACGGAGACGGGCATGGGGGGAGTGGACCCAAAGGGGCATCGGGCTGGGAACCGGGATAGGAACGCGAACGGGGCCGCGGTTGGAACCGGGTCCGCACGGCCCCGCCCGCCGCGCCGCGCCGCCAGGGGGCGCACCTGTCC